>JAPYKE020000041.1:222500-713802 GCA_028554795.2 Sinohyriopsis cumingii
GAAAAATCAATTACATCCATATAATTATAATATGGATTTATATTGTGTTAAATGCAGGACGCGTACCCCCACAGGTGAACTAACAACTATTACAACAAAAAGTAACAGATCAACAGTTACAGGTAAGTGTGAACGATGCAGTACAAATAAATTTAAGTTTATTCCCGCTGACAAGTCGGTTTTAAAAAAAAGCGAGGAGGTGATATTGCCGCCCAGTTAGCCAAACTACCAGGAACACCATGGGCTAAATACCCAGGAGAAAAACACCTCCCAGGATATAATTACTGTGGCCCTGGAACTCGACTTGATATCAGACTTGACAACCAAGACTAACCAAAACCAGGTGAGTATCCAATAAATACTATTGATAAAGCGTGTCACGCTCATGATGTGGCTTATAAAAGTAAAGATCTTCAGAAGCGGCATATCGCAGATGTGAAATTAATTCATACGGTAAATTCCAAAAAAAGTAAATCTTTCAAAGAATCATTAACTAATTGGTTGGTGAGATCTGCAATGAAGGGAAAGCTTGTTTTGGGAAACGGTAATTAATCGTCCGATTATTGAAATAATGGAGTCGATTTATTATTCCCAAGATGACATTGGAAAGGTAGAACAGCGATTAGCAAACTCACTGAAGCAGCAGGTGTCGAACGTTCTACTGCTGTAAAATGGTTAGCACGACAAGCAATATGGCAAATTTATCTACCACCGCCTAAAAAATACAATACGCGCATTTTGATGTCAGCGTCACTAATGAAGTTCATCACGCTGATATTCTATATTTACCACATGATTCTAAACGTCAAGTAACAAACAAATACGCGTTAACTGGCGTTGATGTTGCAAGAAGGTATAAAGAAGCAGAGCCGTTATCAACAAAGTAAGCTGCTGAAGTGGCTTCTGCGTTTAAACGAATTTATCAACGAGGTAGCTTACGATGGCCACAGCTGTTACAGGCTGATCCTGGCAAAGAATTATAGGGCGCAGTATCATCGTTGATGAAACAACATAATGTTAAATTACGACGAGGACATAATGCAATTCACCGCGATCAGGCAATTGTTGAGCGATTTAATCGAACTCTTGCTGAGCGGTTATTTGAATATCAATACGCGAAGGAAATCATTCAAGATACAAATATATCGCGAATGAGTTGCAAGATTACCAAATGTGATAGCTGTGCTAAATAATGAAATTACTCGAACAACCAACATGAAGCTTATTAACGTGATCACAAAAAAACATATACCAATGCAAAGACGTGATTTTTCAGTGCAACCGGTATTAGGTAACGTGACTGTAAGATATTTATATGAACCTGGTGAACTTTAAGGTGGTAAAAAAGAGCAACTGATCCTGTCTGGAGCATTACGACACACAAAATTTTCAGTGTGGTAAGATCCATGGGTAGACCTGCAATCTACAGATTAGATTCAACTGCTCCTCAACGTGGATTTACACGTGAACAATTACAAGTAATTCCCGAAGACACGCAATTACCATCGCGATCACGTAACTAGAGCCGTTAAGTCGATTATAAACGAGACAGGTCAACATCACATTTTCACGTGTATGACCGCGAACTATCTTTTCTATCCACGTTAAATTGTCTTGGATCATTATTTGAATATCGCCACAACATTACACAACTACAGCTTGCACATTTATTATTCTCCTTCTGCTTCAGGGCTATGACAAATTCAACATCGAGATCAAATTCTCGATTATTTTTTGTCACTTTGTTTATAACCGGCTAATTTTTTTTGTTACTATATTGCTGTCAATAACATCGTTGATGGTTTCTGTATCGTCCATGACAATTCTCCGCAGCTCAGATATTCTTCTGACTCGACACACTACGAGATAAACTACATTTGACCATTCGACACGACCATCTACAATCCAAACTGGAGTAACAGAGATAATTAACCCCTGAGATGAGTGAATTGTCATTGCGTATCCTAACGTCCACGGTGATTTATCCGCAATCAGCGCATCCTCAACACACTAATATCAACTGCGACAACATCATTTAATACGAGATTCTGTTTCCTTGACTCTGTCAAGGGTCATGGTATATCAACGTTGATATTCTGTCGTTTTGTATCAGCTGGTACATAACACAGCGGCACTGGTAATTCTGGAAACGTTTCTTTATGTAACATAAATAGCCTCCGTTGAAGTGTATCACGAACTATCTTTATACTTGCCACTATCAAATCGTTCGGGTTCCACGTTTGCAGAAAGTCGTTCATCGAAGTTTCTGAAATTATATTACGCATTATTTCACACTGAATTTTATTCGGTTTTAGTCTGTTTAATTTTTTTAATTCTCTTAATTCTGCATGAAGATATGTGTGATCATCAGTTATCTACGATTAATAATCTACAAAATTCTTTAACCAATCGTTTGGAGATGGTCGAACAAACGGTGGTGGTTGACCGTGATCACCGCACATAATCACAGCTGTATTTTTTAAACAACAACCAATCGAGAAACATTTTTAACATATCTTTAGATCTGTGCACACTTCATCCCAAATAATAATAATTTTTGGAATACATTTCTCTCCCATTCGGTCAGGAGTCCATGTATCTCCGTTGTATCCGACAAAGATATGACAAGTACATGATCGCACTCCTCGTTGTTTCATTTTTCTTGCGAGTCTGTGTGTAGGTGTTAAAACAACCATGTCATCCGAACTCTGTCGAAATAATTCGATCACCCGAGTTGTCTTTCCAGACCCCCCCCCCCACCGACCTGTTTAGATAGACCGTCTTGTGTCTGGATACTGGATCATATATAGACGCCGCAGACGATAATTCTGACAGTTGATTATTTTTATAATAAATATCTTCGATTGTAACATCCGCAGAATCATCATAACAATACAACTTTTCATCTTTTATTCTCCATGAATCCCACGACTCATTAATATCTGTAAAGCGAGTTACGAATGATGTATATTTTTTATCGATATAAAATGAATCCGTTGCAACTCTAACTGCTGTGTCAGGGAATATATTTATCATTAATACTAAGTTTTTTAGACACATAAGCGAGCATCGAAGATCTAAGATGTGTATATTGCGGTGATTCTCCATCAATGTAACTAACAATTGCCCTTAACCATTTTCCATTGGACAGGTAAGCATCTTCTCGATTAGAATACATATTTTCCGATGATGCATCAACGATTATAAAATCATATTCGGCGGGATCGAGAATTAATCGAAGTCGTCAAGGTCAGTAGGATGGTAACCAAACATCAATTTGTTTCCGATATTATATAATCGCTTCACTCATCGTCAACGATATCAGTATTGCACTATTAAGCATATATCGTAATAACACTATTGGTACTCAGCGTTTTTCTGAAAAGTGTCTGCCAATCCAAATATAACAAACCTGATGAAGACTTTTAGCGAATTCAAATGATACAACACAAGCGAATCCTGTCAAGTCAAAATCAGGTAGTGGTCCATTAATTGCCACTCTGGTCATCTCATGCGTAGGGTGTCCAAACCGCGCAAAATATTCACATCACTCACCCATTCCAAGAAAACTTCCAGGATAACACGCGGCCATGTCAAATGAAATAACATCATTGCGGTTGTACTTGGTATTCCACAAACCGCCATGGCCATATTCACAACAACTTAACTGAACATCTTTAAGAAATTCAAATCGCGTTGACTTCCATGAATTTCTCTCTCTGGCAGCGTGGGCAGCAACTGACGGAACTGTAAAATAATTGTTTAATAATTGCTCTATATTCTCTGTTGGAGACTTCTGAGCAAGATTATTCATTTCTTCATGAAGAAATTCTTTAGGATACATTTCGCCGTTAGGTTGTATAAATTGAACATATTTTTTATCATCTAAACTTGAAAATGACCATACTGACACAGTATCGTTTTTAATTATTTCGTGAATAAAATCAAACATGTTTCTTCCAGAGTCTGAGTAAATTCTTACAGTCCACGCGTGAGCGTTATGATCAATAATTTCAATTGGTGTCCCATTTCCTTTATTCTTTGATTCATATAAAACCTCTCCGGTTAATGTTTTTACTTTTATTGGAAATTTTAAGTTATTTGATAACTCGGTGACATCATTTATCGTAGCTCCGGCATCCTTAACCGATTCATTCCACTTGTTTATTTTATCACGTCTTAGATCAGTTAACGCGTTACCCCGCATCGCATTGGTAAAATGATAAATTACTCGTTCGGCTACACAATTCAGCCTTGACTCTGTCAAGGATGAAAATCTCATTAATGCTAGTCTGTTAATATCGGGTTTACTAATCAGATAAATTCCGTAAATGACAGAGTTCTCCGGATACGCTCGAGCGCAATATGGTCTGTCAATACCAGTCAGTAATTCTGTCTTGGAATTTTTACTTAACACAGCTGTTTTTCCATTAGCAAGGACAGGGTCACGTTTGTCACGGATAATCCACTCAACGGAATCTGTTTCTGCTAGCACAATAAACTTTATTCTGAAGAAAATATTTCTGATCGCTGAGATAATCGATTATCTTTTCCGCTCTCGTATCATTCATTGTAGCATCAATGACTTCGTCGTCATGTACAATTTTGAATGTCGACCACGTGTGAGATGCCCCATTATCACGAAATTCTTTTTAAGCATCTCTGATAACATTAACAGTATGATCAGTCAGAGTTGGCCCCTCAAGTCAGGAATTCTTCTGTCAAGATCGAATCTGGAAGTTTTCCAAGGCTCGATTGTAGATAATCTCTCAAACTCTTCTATATTATATTTTAGACAAGTATTTAAATAAAAAATATTATATATACGATGGTTCAAATAAGAAATCATTGCAAGTGGTTGATGGTAGGGTCTTCGACTCCTTGTAACAAATCCTGCGTAAATGAATTATGTGGTCAGCATTTGCAAAATATAAGGAGGGGGAGTCTTGGTCCACAACCGTGTTTACGGTGTGGTGTTGGAGTTAGAAGAAAAACACAGCTGTGTACGTGTTGTGCTGGTAAACGATATAGAGAGTTAAAACGGTATTACGATAAAAACTATATAAAAAAAAACATTGATAAGGTTATAAGATCCCCTGCAGACTATATAGCTAGATTTGAAGATAAGTTATAATTTAGACAAATAATATTATGTATAAACGGAGCAAAAGATATTTGTTCAACATCCCACGATTAAAAATTATGAAGTATCTCGTGATGGTGCAGTCAGCCACTGTCAGCGGAAAGACAAGTTGGTGTAGTTGATAACGCCGGTTATCTTATATTCTCCGCTGGGAAGAAAAAATATCACAATCACAGACTTATATTCGCAGTTCTTTTTTACGAGGAGATCAGATATGGTCTTGTGATCGATCATATCAATAGCGATAAATTCGATAATTCTTTACAAAATCATCAAGCTATCACACCTAGTTAAAATTCTACAAGTGGAAGGGCTGGGGAAAACAGATTCCTAAGGCGGTTCAAATCTTTCAATATAGAGACTGGCGAAGAACTAATATTTAAGTCAATGACCGCAGCTGCCAATTATTTTGGTATTAACTCCGCGGGGGTAAGACGTGTTGCAGAAAATATAACCAAATCAGCTTTTCCAAACAAGTACGAAAATTGGATCTCATTTCCTCATATTCGGGTAATGAACGGAGATAACTCTACCGGGGATATGTAACTGGGTTGACAGAGTTATCCTCGTTTGCGGTACTGATTAAACCGCATTCTAGTTTCATTATCGCGCTGTATACACATTACACCAAATCAATGAGCCGCTTACAGTTTCTCAATGTACAATAGACTCATAGGTACATTATCATTCTTTCCTCGTTTAGTCTTTTTCTCTGTCCTTTCAGAATACCTGTAAGAAATAATTTTTTATGGTAACGGTTAACACGGAAGTAAAATAACTAAGGTCTATCTAGCAGTTATCTTCAATTACTTCCCGTAGAACTGTATCAAGGACTGTCATTACGGGCAGGTGGAATTGATTATTGGGATAAATAATATTTTCTTCACAGACGATATGCACGTTTTACTGAATCCGTCCGGTTTTATGGTTCATCTACATTTTTTCTGCGATTATAATTAAGAAAAATTAAGAATATGAGTCACGCCTATCTTTGAATTTCCAAGTATCAGTCCAGCTTACATATCATATGACACGTTTTCTTTATTAGGGTTTTCGAAACTCAACAGATAAACACATCTTCCCGCTATGTCAAGACGTGGCTGGCGCCTTTTGCGCTCCGAAGTTTTGATTATGGGGGTGGGTGTGCAAAATCTGTTGAGCGTCTGTACCGTCCTTACTGTAAATACTTGTAAATAGTGTAAATACTGTGTTGTGGAATCCTTACTGTAAATACTTCTAAATAGTGTTAATACTATGTTGTTCCGTACTTACTGTAAATACTTGTAAATAGTGGAAATACATGTACCGTGCCGTCCTTACTGTAAGTACATGTACCGTGTCGTCCTTACTGTAAATAATTGTAAATACTGTGTTGTGCCGTCCTTGCTGTAAATAGTGTGAATACAATGCTGTAAATATGCTACTATATGTACTGTGCCGTCCATATAATTAAGTTAATTAAGATTGCATGCTGTGCTGTCCATAGAATTAAGTTTGTAAATACTGTAAATACTGTATTTATTGTTAATACAATGCTGTACATATACTTCAAAACAAATAAGGGCCAGCAATGACCCCCATTTTTATTTTATATATATATTTAGAGACATGCAAGAAAAAAGGAAGAAGGAAGGTATAGTTTGCTATCCGAGTACAGATTCGTAAAAAAAAAATTCCGAGAGCAATGTGTCAATCGCTAGCTACGATAAAAGAAAGATAAGTAAAGGAAATTCTCCCTCTCTCGTGCAATGGAAAAAATAATTAGATCAGAATTATCTCGTGAACATGAAGCAAAGAATACAATTAATACTCGTGTGAGGCAACTAAGAAAAATTTAAGAAAAACTTTAATGAAAATTAAAGTTAGACTCTTTCGTGGAAATAGTCCATTTGTCAGTCCACCTTGACTGTCAAGGAGGAGAAATATTTTTTTCCTTTACCACTGATCAATTTTCAGCATAAAAAAATATTTATTGTGGAATCAGTCGATTTGCACGATTTTGACTACCTGTTACCTTGTCATAATTAACAACACCGACAGATTTTCAAAGAAAATAATATTTCTGTGAAATCTGGTTGACATTTTGGGTGTGATCCAGAATTAGTCTCTGTTAGTAAAAAAAATATCCACCACAACTCTCAAGGACAAGGAGTACAATAATTTTTTTTTTGGTGCTGTTCTCTTGACAAAACCACTACGAGAAATCGTAGATTTTTACGATTTCACATACAAATTCAGATTCATCATATTCACACGAAGGTCAATCAAGTTCCCGGAATGGTTAGTTAGTCTGAAATTTATTTTTGTTAACAGTGGATTATGTCATCGTAGCTAGACGGAATTGACTGGTTTTTGCACAATAAGAGACCCAGGTTGGACTTGTAGGGTAAAATTATATAATATTTATCCTTGCTGTGCCTGTGTGGATATTTCTGTGCTTATCTGATAGCTTCCATCAATTACATCACATACAAGATTGATCGCGATCATCGAGGATAAATTTACGATTTCCGGAGATACATGATGGCCTGTCCCCACTGGGTCATTGTTGTGTCGGAGAATGTTATCCCGGGACGGCGTTATCTCTCTCCACTCGGCGTGTATTTTAGGAAAGAACTCATCAATGATATCATTGGCGGATTTCCTTAACTCGGGTGCGTTATACCCGGTAAATTTAAAATTCGCTAGATCTGCCTCTGTTATCGAACATGCAGTTAAAAATTATTGTTTAAAGCGATTATATTTATCACCGCGTTCATCAGTTGTTGCCCGAATTACTCGCTGGTTAAGATATTCCATGTCCGATACAAGCTGATTTAATATTTCTATTTTTTAATGACTTCGCTGCGTGAACTTGTTATATCAAAAAGATGTAAATTTTACTGTAGCTTTTCTCGTTGTAGCTTATGCTCCTGATTAATGATTTTAAAATATCTTGTAAATTTCATCTAGATGGATAACTTCTGATGAATATCCTCCCCTGGGAAATCGTTCAATAATAAAATACCATGACACTGTCCTTATCAAGGAAGATAGCATGACCATCCAAAGTTGCATTTTTTATAGCAAGTAAATAAGTTTTGTATGATGGGGTAACTTTGTGGTATGATTGTTTGTCGGTGGTAAAATCAGACCGTTTGGGTTCAGGTGGTGGTGGAGGTATCGGCGGTGCAACATCAGGCCATCCTAGCACTGATCTGATTGATGATTGCTATATATCCACGGCGTAATCGGGAGAATTTATCTCGATTGTAGATGATAATGTTGGTTCATGAACTGTTATTGTTATTTTGGATTCCTGGCCTGTGATATTTTTTATTCTGCGTGCAAATTCATCATTCAAATGTTCGATTTGATAACTTCCGGCAGATATCTCGACGACGGTCCAGTCGGGGGTTCCATCGGTTTTTTATATTATTTGCAAACACCAGTGAATTATTTGGTTGTAATCTACCGACTGATTTTGATCTGATATTTGGCCAACTGTGGTATACTCGCAACTGTGCAAGAGCGATGTCTTTTACTTAAATCGCAGTTGGAAAATTAATACTGAATTCAGGGTTTGTTGAGCTTGTCGATGTCGTTGTTGTTTTTATCGGCGCTGTGTTCGAGGCGCTGTGTTCAAATGGCGGCTTTATGAATCAATTCCTTCATTGTATATCTTCACCATGTTGGTAAATTCGGAAACTGATATTGTTGTATCGTTGAGGCGGGATGATATCAGCGCCTATAATTTCGAGTTCTCGGCCGTGGCTGTACTTAATCGCATACCATAGTGGTGCAGTTTTGTACTCGTGCACGTGGATATCTTTTTCGCGATAATAATAAAAACACCTGCAATTGCTGATGCTGATGAAACACATATTGTTATTACTGCTACTGTTATTGAAGTCAGCGCTGATAACACTATACCGGTTGTTGCAACTAACGTGGATACTGAATAAACTACAACATCAATGGCAACTGCACGCCGCTTGTAGGGGCCCTGAGTGGCCGAGTGGTCTAAAGCGCTCTCCGTTACGGATCACTGCCATCTCACCTCTGTCTGCGTGTGTTCGAGTTTAGGATTCGGCCATTGTGGGTATGTGAGAAAGCTTGCCAGTAGCTTCTCGTGGATCGGCGGTTCTTCCCGAGGTATTCCCGGGTCTCCTCCACCATTAATACTGGCCGCCATGCATAGCCTATCGTGTGCTGCAAGATGGTGTTAAGCCCATAACAACAACAACAACAACGCCGCTTGTATATTTTTACTTTCACGGTGTACTTATCAATGATACTTTTTAACGCTGATTGCCGATCACGTACTTGATCATATCTAAATTTTTGGACTCTTGACTCTGAACGCCATTATGATTTTACGCAGTAACCAATTGAGGCGTCTCAGCAACAAATTCCAGACACCACCAGTAAGATATTGCGGTTAATTTCGTATCAGCTGCTTCCAGTTTAAATATTTCTTCGGTTCCGCTATTTAACACTACAGACACAACCCCGGGAAACGTATCGGTTGAATGATGCCAGGGATACGTTGTAAATATCTCAAATTTTGCAACACTGAACACAGACAGTCTTTACACACCCGTAACTGTTGCGGTATGTTTCAGAGTTTTATTCTGTTGTGACCGTGTTGCGAATCCTGATGATCCTGTGTATACTATGTTGATAATTTGCCCGTGGGGGATTTTAATTAGATTAATTTTTTCAACGATCTCAGGAATCCCACATATGACACCTTCTAGTTGTTTGTTTCTAATCGTTTCAATGCTCGTCTTGATATCAGAGAGTTTCACATCAGCGGTCAACGGAGTACCAAAGAATTCCCCTGCGGTTTCATTAATTTTTTCTAAACTTTTTACGAAGTTTTGTGAACATACTCGCATGAACGTCATACTCGGCCCGTAATGTGGATAATTTATTATATACCGTGTTGTAGTAAACGTCCTCATATTTTTTTGTTGCCGCGTCTTCGTCGGATGTTGGGACTCCAAGCCTTTTTATTTTATTTCCGTTCATGCTGAGTTCACCTCTCATTGTGTCGCCTGTATTCTTTAAACGATTAGCGATTTCATCTTTGATGGTTGTAAACGATATACTTGAACCTCTGATTCTACCCCGTCAGTAAACACAGGGAAGCTATCCGTGACCGCACCGAGCACTCGTCGAACTATATTATTCCATTCGATGTTGCTGGTTTTTAGCCTGCCATATCGGTCCTGAAAAACAACAACCTCATCCCGGTCAACGCCTGCCCGGTTCATGAGATCATTAAGATCGTCTTTGGTCACGTACTTTGATAAATCTATGTCAGATTTGTTTTACTAATATCACTACGAGATCTTCCGTAAATATCAACCATTATTCTTTTCTTCGTTTTTCCAAATGGGGATCTAAATCAATGATTTCTCAAACTGTTGACTTGTATAATTGTGCACAACTTTATGAGTGGTAATGATGATTGTGAGATAGACTCAAGTACAGCAACTGTTTCACGGAAGAATATTGGCAGATCAGTTGATTTTTATGTTGGTAACGTTGAGTACCAAACTTTTGCGTGAACGGGTGTGACATATTTGATAAATTCCTGCGGTGGAGCTAACCCATTAGAATCGAAATAAACAATTCCACGAGGGTCTATCGCGTATGATACCCAGTGAGTTCCAGGTCCAGTGCGTTTATCGAGATTAATGATATTGGTTTCAGTGCTGTTTGATTGTTGTGGCAATTGATCTCGCATAAAAAACCTCTGAAGTTTTTTTATTTTGAGTTGTTTAGCCACATGAAGTAAATCAAAATTTGACATCGGTGTAAAATCCCATTGTGGGTTCAACCTAGATAAGTTCCCAGAAGCATTAGACCTTTTCTTTGAACGGATCGTCCTAGATAAGTTCCTGGAAGTCTCAGAAATTTTCCTTGAACGGATCGTCCTAGATATGTTCGCGGAAGTTTTAATTCCCGTTGCTTTTTTAATGCCATTCCGGTTTTAACCATGTTGTTGATTGCACCAGCAGAAAGTTTAAATCATATTCCAGTCTTGGATTTTGTAGCGTCATTGAAATGTTTAAGTTGACGCGCTGTCAACGACAGCTTATTTTCACCTCCTTTGATTTGATTTTGCTTTAGCGTTATTGTGGTCACACATTGATTTTGCTGATGCAGATTGTAGCTTTTTGATCTGACCAGGAGTTAGAATGACACTAGCATGATGGTAAGACATTTTTATAAAATACTCGTGTTTCTAAATACCGTGGATTAAAGATTTTCCACTGGTGCTTCAACGACTCTTATTCGACCACTACCACCTTCAAGTAAGTTTGTTTTGTCGCTAAGTATAACCACAATTACTCTGTAAGAACCATGCACAACCGGTGGGCGAGCCGCGACAACGGGAAGTTGTGTTACCTGAGCTCTGAACCGTATATCATTGACAGATTGTTTGGATAAATCAAGATGCTCCAGCGAAAAGTAATAGATCGGATACAGATTTCTAAAATCTAACTGTGATATTTGTAAATCAGTATCTACGTTTTGATCACGTCCCTTAAACGTCATTAACCGGTGGTATACACGCGCTATGTGATTTTGTTCATAATTTAGTAGTATGTTTATGTTGGTTCTTGTTGTCCGTCTATCCGTAAAGAAAACTCGGTAACACCCAGTTTGTGAAATATGATATGGGAGTGAGTTTGCGAGTTTAATCGATTATAATTCTGAAAAGCAATAAATAGATGTCGTGGTGCAGAAACACTTTGCTGTGATGTTATATGCCATATAAATTGCCCGTTAATGATAGATTGAGTACTATATGTGGTTATTGTCAACCAGGACTACAGAGACTTACCACTTGTGTCCATAAAAGATAATAGTCGCTGTTCTTCTGCGATCGTTGAAGTCATGACCGGCATCCATAACGGAACCCTTCTCACAAGATCAACAGTGTGTTTAGCTCCAAAGATAACTTTTCTAACATTTCTACAAAACCCAAAGATATGCGATAGTGGAATTGCGCATGAAAAATTTATACGATCTCCCTCCAACATTGATCGACGTGTTGTAAATCCTAGGTTAAATTCTGGATTGCCATCATGAACCACTGACCACACATCAGCGTCAGCGTTATTGACAAAATTTCTTGGCCGTCTTATATTATAGGGTCTGCTGTCTGGGTAATCAGAATGGTCTTTCATAAACATCATTGTGGGGCCTGCTGATTTTGTATAATCATCAGAGTATCTTGCTAGTCCTATTATTGCTGTAGCAACGTCGACATCTTGCTGAATCGTCTCGATATGTTTTTCATCGATCATATAGGCGGCGCTATCAAACAATGCCATGATGCCGTTGTGGACAAAACCAACTCGTACTCCATCTACATATACAGTATCATCTGTTTTTATAATTTATATTTTAATTTTATAATTTCACCTTCTACTTCAATGAAAGCCTCTGTGGGTAAAAAGTATCTACTTGTATCATGAACTTGCAGTTCAATTCTTCCACGCTGATTTGGTAGTCGTGCGACATAAGAATAAAATTGATAATCACGCAGGTCAGGTGCTTCCATGTCAAATGCTGTGTCGGATATGCGCTTAAACATTTTATTATAAATATTTTCGTCAAACACGTGGATAGCCTCTTCGGGAAACTCCGCTTCCTGATATTAAACTTGAAATATTATCCCCCGATTCACCGAGTCATTGATCTGCTAGCGCTGCCAGTTTCTGATTTGCAGCTTGATTTATAATTTTACTGACATTTGCAGGCATAACTTCAGTACTTGGTAATTTTACTGGCTGTGATGTTCGTCGTATTAATCGTCCTAGTCTTTCTTTGATTGCCGAGAACGCCTTACTAGCAACGTTAACGATTGCACCAGGAGCTTTTTCACGAACAACATCAATAGCCTTTATTGATAATTGTTTTGCAACAGGTGCTACCTTTGGAGCTAACCTTCTGAATAATCCCTGAACAACTTCACCAAGTCCATCTCCGTAAGTCGCTTTGTAGGTTGATAATCGTGAGTTTACTGCTCTGACCATTACAGGTCCATGTTGACTTTCGTGTATGATCATTTATTTTACTTGCCATTTATCTAATCACTGTAATCATCAACGAGTTCATCAATAAGTTCTCGGTAAACGCTAATATCCATGATGCCACCTGTAAATAATCGCTGACAAATACCAGCCGCTTCATTAATTATTTCTGGAGAATTATTACCAGCACGCGCTCCTCCTATGAGAACTTCTAGCCGTTGCACGTCATTGATGATATTGTTAGGACAAGTAACAAGGCCACTTCCCAAACCACTACCAGTAGCACCAATGTCAGGCTCATCGTAAAATTCTTCTTCTGTAGGTTTTCCATACAGTTTATAAAAGTCTTCAGTCGATTCTTTTTCCGTTTGTTGCAATGAAGGAGGACGTTGATAGGAAGGCTCTTCCTGGGAAGATTTTTGTTGTCGTTCTTGTCGTTGTTGTTCTCAATTTTGTTCCCTTTCCTTTTATTTTTGTTCCCTTTATTTTTGTTGTTGTTCTTTTTCTTCTTTTGCTGTCTTTGTTCTTTTAGTGTTTTATTATGACTTTCTGCTCCTGCTGAATAAATGTTATAATTAATATTTTCTTTTGTTACATATTCAACATTTTGATTTATTTTAAACACCCAGTCGTTCCATGTACAATATCTACATTTTTTTTTAGCGTATTCGGGTTTTACAAATTAATCTCTTGAATAATTTTAGCAGCAAACTCACCAAACTTGGCTTTATCCTGTGAAGTTTTCAATTTATATTTTCGAATTTCTTGTATAGCTTTTTCAGTAAATTTTTTCATAAAATCAATTCTTCCTTTTCCTTTTATTTTGGTTTTTCACCAACAGCACCTTCAAGTGTTTCTTCACCTTCATCTTCAAGTTGAGGTTGATCTGCAGCTATCTTTGCAAAGTGTTCGCGGTTTGTTTGACTGATGGAAGAAGACCTTCAGTAGCTGTTGCAACTCTTTCAGTAACTTTAGTAACAGGTTTATATAACTGTCCTGTACCTTCTGCGTATTCAACTTTGGCTTCTTGCCGTTCTTGTAGGTTTTTTCTGAAAGAATCTCTCACGGGGAGAAATTTCTTAATTGCTTCTAGTCGCTCTCAAATTAACCGGGCAGTATAAGATTCCGGATGAACCATTATTTGGTATAACTTCTTTTAATTAATATCAGCAACGAGGGCGAAGTCTCCTACTCGGCACTCGATTTGTAAATCCTTTTTTTCTTTACGATTTTCCATTCGAACCCTTATTTGCGATTTCCAGGAAGGCTTATTTTTGCAAATAACGAGTGAATCAATTAGAGGTTGTTGGCCCTCTCTGCTGATATATATGTATGTATATATGTATATATGCATATATGTTATTATTTCTTTTCTTTGATGCTGGACATTTTTATTCTTTGTCACACCCACCATTTTTGTGGCTGCCAGAAAAGCAGCAAGCTCTGTTTGCTGTGTTTCTGTTTATGGGGTTGCAGCCTCAAACATTTTCTGTATTATATGCTATGTCTCATTGTTCAATTTCTTAGCACGTTTAATGTATAGACTTTGTCCAAATAGTTATGTTATGCTGTAAATACATAGGTACTATTTGTTTCGCTAATATCGTTCATGTTCAGTACAAAGTCACGAAAGTGGCCAGCATCAAACACAATGTCTTTGTCTTAATTATGTACCCATATACTTTGTAATATTTGTACAACTAACCGAGGGAATTCTCTCTTTTCACTGTCTATCTTCCTCTCGACTCTATCGGTTTCGGAGAGAGTACCGGTAGGCTGGTGTATGCACATTTAATTTTACAATATCATCATGTTTTCATTTACTTTCTTTCTGACAAAAACTTGCACGCCTCTTCTACACATGTAAGAACACATCACACACCCACACACCCACACCCACACCCACACGCACACGCATGCATGCATACAGATAGTAAGATAGATATATAGATAGATAAAAGGATTGATATGCTAAAGGGCATGTAAATGACATTAGAATTCTAAGGAATGGAGTCCTTATTTGTGCATGTACAGAGGTGATTGCATCCATGAAAAAATAAAATACATAAACTGTAAAATAAATTTATTTTAAATTAAAAATTTTCATTCTTAGATCCTCGTCTAACTATGATCATGGATTCTGAAAAGTGATAGATGTAAAAAAAATTCAAGGCTTGAAATTAAAATTTGTCATTCAGTCAGAGTCTAAGTTTTCAACACAGAATACAATCTAAACTAATACATGTATATCAGTTCAATTAGACAAACAATATTATATTGGGTGTAAGGGGAGTTCAGATAATTTCGTGCAGATTGTTGCTAAATTGTTGCTCCTATTTGATCTATGTGGGATTTATTTTCAATTTTTAAGTTAGACTGGGGATGGGCATTCCTTTCCAAATGTTGCAAGAAATGTGATTGTTTTTCTACTTATTGCTGTTAACGGTTTATTTAAACCCAAATGCCTCTAAATAGGATTAGATAGCAAGTATTACAACTGTGTATTGGACAAATATTATTTAAACTTAAAATGGTCTTTTTTATATACGTTTAGTGCAACATAACACAAAATATATTGTTAACAAACTGTTGGCATAAAACGATTTCTAATAGATATTGTTCGTTTGTTTGGCTGTGTTGTTTATTTTTCTATTTTAAGATAAGACAAGAATTCTTTATTTCAGACGGCATACTTCACATACATACACACATGCACACACATATACACATATTCCTTTTCACATTACATTTTTTGTTAAATTTTCTTCATCGATTTCATACATTTGGGCTGATTAGGTGATATATGCTATGCTGAGGCGGGGTCTCGAGCGGCCGAGTGATATAAAGCACTCACCATTCCGGATCACTGCCATCTCACCTCTGTGTGCGTGGGTTTGAGTCTCAGCCTCGGCTTACGTGAGTACGTGAGAAAACTTGCCAGTAGCGTCTCGTGGGTCGGTGGTTCTTCCCGTGGTTCTCGTGGGTTATTCCTCCCTCAGTTAAACTGACCGCCATGTATAGCCTATCTTGTGCTCAAAAATGGCGTTAAACCCTACAACAACTACAACTACAAGCAATGTTGAGGCAGACAAGTAAGGCAGATAATGAGCTCACGATGAAGTTTCTCGTACTAATGTGATTGCATTGCCTTTTTACCTTATTCCCTGATCTCATTTAAGCCAATGTGTGGGAGACAGTCGTTTCTTAAATGGTATACATAGGTTTCTGTTCAGAAACTTAGTGAAAAAACAACAGACATAAATTAGTTCCATAAAGGTAATGAACAATTATATATCCATCTATCGGCCCGTCCTGAGCGAGTGAGCGAGCGAGAGAGAGAGAGAGAGAGAGAGAGAGAGAGAGAGAGAGAGAGAGAGAATAATGCTGCCTGGTCTTTCTTTTGATAATTCTCAATGATTGGTCCTATGCTAGATCCGCTGTACCATTAATCTGTCTTTGGAAACGCAACTGACTGCTTGATGCTATATAAAAATTCAAATCTAGCACCTATGTGAGGTCATGCGAGTTCATATTCTCAGCAAAATAATTACATTTTCTAGTTAGAATTGCCGACAAATTGCAGTGAGATTGTACAGTTATGGAGAAAATATTCTAAATGTTAGGCATTACGAGTGAATTAACGCCACTGTGGTGATCTTCTAAACTTCGATTCTAGATCATGTTTGGTATATAATAAAGAGAAAATGTTCTCTTCCTACATAGATACCGGATTTATTTCATCTTGTTGTGCCAAAAACAATGTATTTTATCTCAAGGTTTTGCCAAAGGTTAAGATGTCAGTTTTGTTGTACCACACTATGAAATACATACGGTATTAAAGTAGAAAAAGAAAATATACTCGATGAATTCAATAGCTTTGCTCCAGTATGACGATTAAGTTTTATATTTTGTTGAAAACATAATTACATCACCTCATGAAGCTTAGCCAATTTGTATAAAAAAGCAAATACGCAGCTCATGAAAGGTGTATTTTGTGGCTCGTTTAACTTATCTAAACCTCTCTACAAGGTGATAACTGTCTGGAAGACATTATTTTCAGTGAGGACATTTCCCTTGTCTTTGTATCGTAGAACCATAAGGCCATGAAAACAATACAAACATGCTCACCTAGAGTCTTCTAAAATAAATTACTCTTTGGCACAATCAACCAATCAGATCTTCCAATTGTCTAACACTAAAATTAGTTTGGTCAGTTTTGATGCTTTTTCAAGTAATCTTTATGTCCAAAAAATATTAATGAAAAACAATGTTACCGTGGTAGACGTTAAGTGTGACAACTTCAAATACTTTATTCTCAGAACGTTGTTTATTAATGCCAAAAACTAATTGGAAATAAATTATTGCTTTGAATATTTACTTGATAATCGGATACGCAAATATAAACATTTTATTAGCATCTAGACTTGTGTTTCAGGTGAATATTGAACTGTAACCAATGAATGACTACCACCACAATGTATTCTGTTATCATCTGTACTCCTTAAATCACCCCAGATACAACGAGTATCACTATATACAAATTTAACACTGACATTGCTAATGCTTACTCGGTTTGTTTGCTTATCAAACAAGTAAGTCATGCCTTCTCTAAACTGACACCACAGTAGGTAACGTCAAGAATAACCCATGCTTGGAAGACCTTTTGTAGTAACTGAAATATGTTTTGTAGTCAAGTTGTAACGTTTTTCTCGATCATCCACAGCAGCAGGGAGGGTGAACAGACCACTTGCTCGAAAGTCCATTTATGAAAAGAAAAACTTCATACGAAAAAATGAAAACTACAAGATCAATAACGTCAAACCAAAGCCTCTAACTAAAAACCGAGAGTTTCTCTAACTGGGTGAGCTCGTTTTGTTGCTTTATCTTTGTCGTTCGTGTTTTCAAATTGTTATACGTGTTTTTGTTTACCTTTCGGTCATGTGAGTGTAGTGTGTGACTAATTAAATCATTATTATATCAGTCTCTCAACCAAATATTTTATCAAGACCTACACGATATCGTGAACGAGGAGCATGCATATTTACTGGTATAAATCCGTGTGGGGTAGCTTTGCTTTTGAAAAGAAGTTCTTGAACTTAATCATATTCATATCCCTGAACACCAAGTTTGGTGAATATTTTGCAGAGTATGTGTATCAACTCCATTAAACACAACTAAAATATTACAGTTATCTGTAATTACTTCAGACATTTGTGTATATCGCTGATAACATAAATCACGTCTGTGGTTTTATGCCTGCCTCGAGAAAATATCCGAGCTGGATTCGATTGTTTGTCCAGCATTACATCATTGTATACTTCGAGATTTTTAATAAACCCATTGAGGTGATCTACAGATGGGGCGTCATCAATATCAGTGATAAAATCAATAATACCATTACCATCCTCGTCCTACAGTTTTGCATTATCATTAAAATCTTTAAGCATATCGTAGTATCGTTGATCATCTACGTATGATGCCACTAAATATAACGTATCCCACTTGAGCCATCTCATTATCAAATTAAGCAGTAATTGTGCGTTTTACCCGATATGGATGGACCTATTATTATCATTCTGATGGAACTCAGTAATGCTGAAATGTTTTACTGTCTCTTGCGTTCGTGTCGCTGAATAATCAATGATATCCATGTTGTACAAATATAATACATAATATGAATTTATATTGTGTTCGATATACAGCATTAACCCTCACCAGTGGAATAACAACACTTATAACAAAAATTAAAAAGCGTGCACTTACATTCAAGTGTGTGAAATGTGGTACAAAAATATTTATTTATTTCGTCTCGTAGGAAGACAGGTGGTGATATCACTGCTTCATTAGGAAAATTACCAGGAGCTCCATGGACTAAATACCGAGGAGAAAAACAATTTCCTGGGAATAATTATTGTGCTCCTGGAACTCGACTTGATATCAGCCTTGACGAGCGAGATCACCCAAGACCTGGAGAGTATCCAATAAATGCGATTGATCAAGCGTGCCATATTCATGATGTAGCGTATAAAAACAAGGATTTACAACAACGACATATTGCAGATTTGAAGTTGATTCACTCGTTAAGTTCCATAAAACATAAATCTCTCAGAGAAAAACTTGCTACCTTCCTAGTTAAATCCGCGATGAAAGGTAAACAAGTATTAGGGGCCAGTAATTAATAAGCCGATTATTATTATTATTATTATTATTATTATTATTAAATCGATTTATTATATAGTCGAAGAGGATATTGTAAAGGTAGAGCAGCAAGTAGTAAACTTGCTGATGCAGTAAACGTAACACGTTCTGTTGCTGCAATATGGTTAGCACGACAGGCAATATGGCAAATTTAACTACCACCACCTGAACAAATACAATACGCACATTTTGAGGCCAGCGCTCCCAATGAAGTTCATAAAGCAGATATTTTGTTTGTACCACACGATACCATTAGAATTGGTAGACGTTAATGACGCACATACAAATACGCGTTAAATGCAGTTGACGTTGCAAGTAAATATAAAGAACCAGGACCACTATCTGCTAAAACAGCGGCTAGGTTGCATCTGCTTTTGAACGAAAATATCAACGAGGACCAGGACCAAATGGTGGTCAACAATGGCAATATTCACTACAGGTTGATCGTGGCAAAGAATTTCTTGGTGCAGTATCATCTCTGATGAAAACATATAACGTCAAAATCAGACGAGAACATACCGCGATTCATCGTGATCAGGCAATTGTTAAACGAATTAATCGAACACTTGCTGAGCGGTTATTTGGATAGCAGCATGCGCAGGAAATAATCTCATGCATGGGTTTCAAGACTGCCAAGTTTGATTGCTACGTTAAATAATGAAATTACTCGTGCAATTTCTATGAAACCTACAATTGCAATCACAAAAAACATACACCAATACAACGACATGGCTTCTTTTCAAAACAACCAGTGCTAGCTAATGTGACTGTGAGGTATTTATGTGAACCTGGTGAACTTGAAGGTGGTAAGAAAAGAGTGACTGATCCTATTTGGAGTGTGACGACACATTAAATTTCCAGTGTGATAAGATCCACGGGTAGACCTGCATACTACAGAGTAGATTCAACTGCTTCTCAGCGTGGATTTGTACGCGAACAATTACAAGTAATTCCTGAAGACACACAATTACCACGGCATTCACTTTTGTGAACTCGACGTCGATTACACTTACGAAAGGTTTGTCATCACATTTTCGCGTGTGCGACCGAAATGACTATTAATTATGTCTACGGTAAATTGTCTTGGATTATTATTTGAATACTGTTACAACATTACTGTGTTACAGCTTGCACAACGATTAATTTGCTATTGTTTCAGTGTCAT
This sequence comes from Sinohyriopsis cumingii, assembly GCA_028554795.2. NCBI lineage: Eukaryota > Metazoa > Mollusca > Bivalvia > Unionida > Unionidae > Sinohyriopsis > Sinohyriopsis cumingii. The sequence continues at coordinate 243,040 of JAPYKE020000041.1, forward strand.
GATAAATTAAACATCGAGGTTTAAGTCATGTTTAGTTTTTTGTCATATTGTTCATAGCTAATTGTTTTCTTACTACATCATTATCAATAACATTATCGCTATTACCAGCAGCTTATGTAAAGTCTAGGATAACCCTCCACATTGGAGATATTCTTCTGACTCGAGACACTGCAAGATAAACTAAATTTGACCTTTCGATACGATCGTCAACAATCCAGATATTGGTATCAGAAATAGATAATCTTTGTGACTAATGAAACGTTATAGCATATCATAGAGTCCACGGAGTTTTGTTCATCATTAGTGCGCTCTCAACAACACTGACAGGAACTAAAATAATATGATTTAATACAATATTTCTTTTACTACCACAACCGGTAATATCAACGTCGATATTTTGCCGTCGAATATCTTCTGGTCGATAACAAAATGGTACAGGTAGATTTGAAAAATTGTCTTTATGTAACATGCAGAAATGTTGTGGAAGTGTATCCCGAACTATATTTCTATTTGCAACTATCAAATTATCTGGTCTCCATAAATTCCAAAATTGTTCATAGGAGGTTGTAAAATTACTTCACGCTATTTGACACACTGAATTTGATTTGGTTGTAGTCTGATTAATTTCTGAAGATCTCTTAAATCTGGACCAAGCACTCACTGATCATCAGTTATTTGCTCATAATTTCCTCATAATAGTCTATAAAATTACTCAGCCATTCAAATGGAGAAAATCCAACAAAAGGTGGCGGTTGAAAATGATCGCCACACTATATTACAGTAGCAGTTTTCGTCAACAACCAGTGAAGAAATATTTTTAATGTCTCCAGCGACACTGTACATATTTCACCTCAGACAATAATCTTTGGAATATATTTCTCATCCATTCGTGCAGGAGTTCATTTTTCACCCTTACACAGAAAGAGGCTATGACAGGTATTAGATTTTACCCTTCGCTCTTTCATTTCACTGGTGAGTATATGTGTAGGTAATAATACAACCATATCAACAGAGTCTGCTGAACTCTTACGAAATAATTCGATTACACGTCTTGTCTTTCCTGATCGACCTGGTCAGTTTAGATAAATTGTTTTATGTCTGGCAAAATGATCATATAAAGATGTTGATGATGATATTGTTTCTTGAATATTTTCACACTAAGTATTTTTACACTCGACATCAGGTGTTTCATCATAACCGTGTAGTTGTCCTTTTTCCAATCTCCATCCATCCTACGATGATTCAGTGCCGATATTTAGTTGTTTTAACAAATATGCTTATTTCTTATCGACATAAAACTAATCCGTCGCTAATCTTACGGCTAATTTAGGAAAACTGTTCACCATCAACAATAGATGTACTGAAACAAGCATGGAAGATTTTAAATGAGTATACTGTGGTGAGTCGCCATCTTTGTAAGTCACAACTGTACCTAATTTAGTTACATTTGACAGGAAAGACGTTTCCCAGCGAATACATATATTTTTATTTATTGTATTGGCAATGATAAAATCTAATTCAGCACGATAATTAACCCACAAGAGTATATAACCCACCTTGCGTAAACTTCCCGATTATCGTTCTAACGAGATATTTTGTTTGTTTTCATGGTCAATCATATCTGGATCTTCAAGTGGATCTAAATTAAAATCTTTCTTATGGTAACCACACTTGATTTTGCGGACGATACGAAATTAATATTTTATTGTCTGTTAGCAATAATAAATTTACTGCATCAAGCAAGTATCCTAACAATACTGTTAGTGCCCAAATTTTCTCTGAAAATTGTTTACCAACCAGACATGACAAATCGGATGAAGATTTTCAGCCAACTTAAATGATGTAATTCGTTCAAAACCCGTTATGTCAAAATCTGGTAGAGGTTCATTTACAAAAACACGAATCATTTCATGGATTGGATGTCCAAATCTATTAAAATATTTTCAATATTCTCACAGTCCAAGAAAACTTCCAGGATATTACGCTACTATATCAAATGATATCATATTTTTTACATCGTATTTGGTATTCCATACTTCACCATGTCCATATTCGAAACAACATGATATTATATCATCGAGAAATTCAAACATAATAGGCCTCCACAAATGTTTCACTCTGGCGAAATGCGCTTAGACAGATGGAACAGCAAAACAACCACACATTAGCCGTTCGTATTCACTGGTATATTGAAAAGCAATATTTTTCATTTTGGTATGAAGAGATTATTTTCGATAAATAATTCGTGCAAAACCCGTTATGTCAAAATCTGGTAGAGGTTCATTTACAGAAACACGAATCATTTCATGGTTGGATGTCCAAAGCTATTAAAATATTAGCTCTTGCGAACTGATTAAATCTGCTTCTATCTTCGATACAAAGACTTCCATCAGGCCTTATCAGATCACTATCATCTTCAGAGTGTTGGAACAACCATACAGATACATGATCACATTTACTAATCTGATTAATAAAATCAAAACTCTTTCCTTGATAAAATGTGACTGTTTGATCTCGTGGAAATATTATCACCGCCCACGCATGCTCATTATGATCAATAATATGTATCGGAGCTCCTTTTGAATTATATTTCGATTCGTACAAATCTCTCCGGCTATTGGTTTTACTATTATATGGGAATTTTATTTTCTTTCCCAATTCAGCAACATTTTTGATAGACGATCCGGTATTTTTAACTGTTTATTCCCAATCATTTTTATTACGTCTTAGATCTGGTAAATACAGTAAATTTCGCAGAGCTCTTACATTCGTAAATACAGAGAATGGAGAAGAAATACTAGTTTAATCAATGAATGCAGCTGGAAAACATTAAGATATTTCAATGCGTTCTGTTCAACGTGTCGAAAATAATATTACCAGATCGGCGTTTCCGAAAAAATATAAACAAAAATAATATTTCAGTATCTCCCGATTGTGTTAGATACAAGCACATGAAGGGATATAACTCTGTCAAGCAAAGCTCTCCGGTAGAGTAATTAAGCAGTTACTCCGCTTGTTACTGCGTAATATTTAATGACCAATTAACGGGATTATGTTTAATATTATCTTTTGTGTTATTATTCAGCAAAAATATACAATATCAGTGCGGCAATTAATATAACACAGCTCAAGAAAAGGTTTTACTTACCTGTTCACTCCCACGAACGCAGTTCCAGACTGACTGGGAGAGAAATATTATGGGTGTCTTTTATAGTCATCAACGCCTTCACAGAATGCTGCAGAAAATCACGTTATTGAGTTATTCTGTAAATTCCGTCAATCATTCTGAAAATCGATTACTTATTTTGGCAATCGTTCTGGAAATTCTGCTGGTTATTCTGGAAACTCAGTCAATTATTCCATTATTCTGGAAACTCAGTCAATTATTCTGGAAATTCAGCTGCTTATTCTGTCAATCATTCTGGAAATGCTGCTGGTTATTCTGGAACATCAGTTAATCATTTTGGAAACTCAGTCGGTTATTTTCTTATTCTGGAAACTCAGTAAAATATTCTGGAACTCATTTAGTTATTCTGGAATATTCTGCGTATGCTTTAATGAGTAGAAAAGGCGCCAAGAATTCTTTGTACTGTCCGTCCAGAAGTTCATTCGTGGGAGTGAACAGGTAAGTAATACATTAATTTAGTAATGTAGGGGTTGTGTTTGCGCTATACTATACAATTGTATATCGTCTTGGTTGAGAAACACAATTTAAATATATATTTATGATATAATGAACTATGAAAATATTGATGCTATTATTTCTGCAATCACAAATTTAAAACATGACGTTATAAAAATATCTGATGAATGAAATCCTGAGAAAATTATTTGTGAATTGAATTCAATACTACAACACAAACTTGACGATTGATATACACTACCAGCAGAAGACAGGTTCATTAAGCTAATTCAGCAGTCTGTGATTCGATCCTTGGCGACAGTCAAAGATACATTAGTTCAGAACTTCGTATCTCTCTCACGTGCAGTTGAAAACATTAGATTATAATTATCTCGCGAATACGAAACAAAAAATATTATGAACTCACCTGTAAGGCAGTTGAGAAAGATAATGTCTGATCATGAAAATGAAAGCATTGTTAGTGACCGTAGTGATTGTGAAAGTGAAAGTTATGGTAGCGAGCGTTTCAACTTTGTATCTTGCAGCGGATTGTGAAATGAAAACAATGACAAAGTTACTAGTGATGATAAAAGTGTCAAAGCCAAATAATAACATGATTTTAGTATTTATTCTCATTCAGATTTTTTTCTTTCTAATTATACAATTTATACTCATTTAGGTTTTGTTAATTTCTGAAAATAATATTTATTATAATTTAGATTTATTTGTATTCATATTATAATATTTATTTTTATTCAGATTTATTTCTAATATTAATATTTATTCTCATTCAGATTTCATTTTGTTCAGAATACAATATTTATTCTGATTAAATTTTTTGAAATGTTTCTTTCTTATTCAGATTTATTTTATTTCTTTCTGATTCATATTTATTTCTGTTTCTGATAATAATATTTATTCTCATTCAGCCATATAATTATTATTTATAGTATCATTTACCTCAACAAGTTATGAAATTAGTTATATAATTATTATTTTAGTAGCATTTATCACAATCAGTTATGAAGTCAGTCCTATAATGATTATTTTTTAGCAAGAGTTACCCCACCAAATTATGAAATAAGTGAAGAATACGATTTTTTTCTTGTTCTGATATTAATATTTATTCTGATAATAATATTTATCCAGATTATAATATTTAATCTGATAATATTTTCTTGAATCTGAAAATAATATTTTGTTTTATTCTGATAATTTTTTTAATGTAATTTTCTGCTTTCAGTAGGATCTTTACAATTTGTTAAGTACCATTTACCGAAACAAATTATAAATTCTGACGGAGTTTAACAATTTGGAGTACCATATACCCCATCAAATTATAAAATCTGACTGATACTTACAATTTAGAGTATCATATTGGAGAATCAATGAATAATAAGATTATAATACTCGTTCTGATAATAATATGTATTGAGATTATAATATTTATTCTGATAATAATATTTATTCGAATAAAAATATTATGTACTTTTCAGATTTGCTGAAGTATTGTCATGATTTCGAGTACCATTTACCCCATCTAATTATAAAATCGGACTGATTTGGAATCAGCTTAAATATCAATTAGCCCATCAATTTATACAATCTCACTGATTTTCACGTTTTTAAGTACCTGAAATCTGAACAAGAATAAGTAAAAATCCTAATACTGTAATGATATATTTATTTGTCAGGGAAGATATTATTATTATTATTATTATTATTATTATTATTACTATTAGCTAACTTTTTTATTTTTTCTGTTTTAGATGAGAATTTTGTTATTTTAGGTATCATTTTACACCATCAATTTGAATAAATTGCTCGATAATCTGAAAAAATATGGGTAATATACCCATCAATTTGATGAATTTACTTGATAAACAGATGTAGTTTGGGCAATATACTTGATGAAATTGTTTGATAAGCTGATTTATTTTGGGTAATATGTCCTTCAATTTGATGGTTTGATAATGTCATTTGATTTTGGTAATATACCCATCAATTTGATGAAATCTAACTGTTGATCATTAAAACATAAATTCTGTTATAATATATTAATTTGCTCTTTGGCAAAGTCTAGGGTGAAATTATTATTATTATTATTATTATTATTATCATTATTATTATTATTATTATTATTATTATTATTATTATTATTATTATTATTATTATTATCGTTTACATGAAATCGAAACAAGAATCAGAATATTTTTAAAAATTATGTTGAATATATTATTTCCCATGATAATGGACCAGCATTCAAAATCAATCACTAACCTGAAGATCAATGATGTTACAGACCTATTGAAAATTCAAAATTGCATTTCGTAAATCAAGTAAACGTCAGGATTGGTCAGTAAGTTTGAAATGTATTCTTGATAATAGTGAATTGTGACATCGCAAATGGACCGGATTAATGGTGTCGCAGAATAGAAACCGAGTGGGTTTTTGGACTAAATGAATAAGAGTAACACAATGTGAGAAAGATGGAAATTTATGAAATGAATTAATAAAGGAAAATATATGATGTATAAATACAATGATTCTCTCACGCTCTGAAGATACGATTGACCCAATCGCTCTACACTACATTCACACATTGAAAAGAAACCAAAAATATGAAATCAATATGAAGTACAGATCCAAGAAACCTCATGGACTGCATATACGTTTTAAACAGTATTATACACTACAAGAGAGATTCACATAATCTCAAATATGAACACAGATTAAGATTCAAAATAATCTTATGATATTCAAATGTGTTTCAAAATAAAGTAATAAACTATAAGAGAGATTCACATAATCTCTTGGAACACAAGTAAGACTCAAAAATAATCTTATGAACACAACTATGATTCAAAATAATCTTATGAGCACAAAAATGCACCCAATTGGAACAACAATTGGACCAAACGTATGCTTCTAGACCCCTTGTACAGTCGCACGATTCGTTGGGTTGGCCCACACTATAATCGCCCGCTCGCACCCTTCATGAATGCACCACATGTACAGTCATACGTATACACACGTACAGACAGCATAGAGCCCCTTTTGAATTAGCTACGTGTACGCCCTTGGCTCAGACATACGTATATACATACATACGTATCGACAGCACGCAACCTCAAATGCTCTGGAAACTCCAGACAGCTCTAAACAGTTTCATATAGCTCTATACATCTCTAGTCAACTCTAGTCAGCTCTAGTCATAGTCACAGTCACAATCACAATCAGCAACAATAAAACCAAACTGATCATTATAATAGTTTTTGTAAAATCTCTAGATATATGCTAATACATTAAGCTCTAATAGGGACATGTAATTCAAAGTTCAAATCTGCGTTGTAATAAATTCATTATTACGGGATAAGACATTACAAACCGAATAAGCTTCGCATATCAAATGAAATATAAATTTAACACTTACCCCTATGGCTGGAGAACAATGGAGAGCGTACATTCCTTGACCTGATCCAAAACGACCAATGTTGGATTTAGAAAGTGATCTTACTTAAATCCATAGGATAGTGAGCAATACCCGAGCATATCATGTTATTAATGTCCCTTTGTCGCAAGTAATTTCCGGCGAGGTACATGTTAATACAGTCGCTTACCTGGAAGAAAACACTTATTCACCCTAGATAACGTTGTACGGATGTACAACGAAAATTAGTTAAATAGTTCTATGGCAAAACCAAGTTATTTTTTGTGCCTAATTCTGAGACAAATGGGTTCTTGTACAATCAACTGTCTAAGAGGTACTTGGGTTGTAAATGTGTATACAATATACCCTTCTTGAGCTTCATTTGATTTTTCACGATCTATTTGATAACTGCCATCAATTGCATCACATGCAATATTAACTGCGATTGTTTATGTTATATTTACAATTCCTGGCGAAATATGACGAACGCCACCGTACGAATCATTGTTATGTTTGAGAATACCTGCCGGTGGGGCTAATTTTCTCCATGACTCGACAAATTGTGTAAAATATTCATTAATAAGATCACTGACTGATTTTTTTAACACTCGTCGACGCTAAATCCTGGTAATATAACAATTTGTAATTCTGCTTCTTATATTTGATATTGATTGAAAAATGATTGTTTATGGGTTGTTTGACTATCCGCTTTATAAGGTCCGATGATTACAGTTCCAATAATAACTAAATTGGTGTACTCAAAGATGATGCAACCTGATTTCGATGTATCGTTTCATTGATATGATTTTTTAGATCGTCGTTGGGAACTCATAAATTTAACCCTAGAATAACACTTGTAAAATCGCGGATATAGTTTGATGTTCATCTTTAATGTTATTAGCATATGGTCTAAAACCCTCGTCATAAACCTATGGAATAAGGGTTTTGTGATCAATATAAACTAATGATGCTAATGGTGCAGGAAGTTTTATTTATCATAACATATATTATAATCAGGTACATATTCATCTCCTCTATTCTCTCTTAACTGACGCCATAATTCACCCTTAGAAATTCTGGAAGATATATAAATATTTTCTTACCAGTGAAGAAATCATTTCGTTTTGGTTCTGGTGGTCATTGATAAGCAGGTGGTATCTATGACCATCCTAACACATTTCAGATCGATCATTGATATGTATCTGCAGCGTAATCTAGAGAGTTTATTTATATCGCAGCTGATAATGTTGGTTCGTGAACAGTGCTAGCATTTTTAGATTCTGCGCAGGAATTCATTGTTTATATTTTTCAATTTGATAATTGCCTGTGGGAATTCCAACAACCTGCCTATCGGGTGTTCCATCGGGTTTATTTTTCTACAACAATAGCAAAGAATTAATTGCTGGTATTCCACCGATTGAATTTGATATAATTTGTGGCCAACTATGATATTCTCGTAATTGTGCAAACACTATTTCTTTCACTGGAATTGCAGTTGGAAAGTTGGCACTAAATTCAGGGTTAGTTGAAGTTACTGATATCATCGTAGTTTTTGACGGAGTTGTATTTACGATAATCTGCTGTAGCAACTCGTTCGCTGTTGACATTATTTATAACCCCTTAATTTAAATCAGGATTTTAAATCCCGATATTCTAAATCGGACGTAGATTCTGACATAGATGTAAATGTTAATCTTTTCTGTGAACTCAGTACCTTATATTATCCTATCACTAAGACGTGATGATATCAACGAAGATAATTTGGAGTATGATAGCGTCGCTGCGTGTAACTTTATTGTATACTCATGTAGTGTTGTATTTGCACACAAATATATTGTTTTGGTGATGATAAAAAGAACACCAGCAATTGTTGTTGCAGCTGAAACACAACTTGTTGTAACTGCTGGTGATGTCATTTTTATTGCTGATAGCAAAACGCTTGTCACAGCGATAACGGCGGACGCCGAATACACAATTATGTCAACGACAATTACACGTCTTCGATATTGTTTTACTTTTACTGTATACTCGTCAACAGTGTTGTTTAGTTTCGTTTGCAACTCATGTCCTTGATTGTATCTAAACCGTTGAATGTAGATTGTGGAGTGCATTATATGTTAAGTAGGTGGTAGTTTAGCGACCAATTCAGGACACCAATAATACACCATCTGGTTGCCTTTTCTTCAGGTTCCACCTCGAATGTTCCCTCGTCATTTTGATCCAACATAACTAACAAACCTCCACTAAACTCGATAATTAGATAACATCGTGGTATTGTGGTGGATATCGTAAATGTTGTAGTACCAAATACTGATATTCTTGTACCCGGTAACCTCAGCGCGATGTTTAACGGATTTATTGAGTGGTGACCATCATGGTGATCTCGATGCTACCGTATATACTACACTGTCGGTAATTTTTAATGTCAGAGAGTTTAATATCAATAATCGCTTGATTTCCCAAAAAAATATTAATGGTTCAATTTGTGTTTCTACAAAAAATTTACAAACGCGTTTAAGCGAGTAACAGAATCAGATCTAAATGTGGTCATTCCATGACTGATTGTCATTAACGAGTTCATCGTCTTAATGCTGCTATCGTCTACATATTTCTTCGCTGCAGCGTCATCGCTTGATTCTAGTTCTCCAGACCAGTAATTTAGTATTCGTCATATTGAAAGAACCTGTCATTATATCACCTGCATTTAATGAACGATCGTTGATCTCTGTTCTTTTATGTGTTGTTTTTGCTTTTCATATATCTTTTCGTTACCGCATCATCATCTAATTTTGGTTCTCTCACATTAATAATTGTATTTTACTCCTATTGAGATCTCCGTACATAATATCCCCAATGCTTCTGATACGTCCATTAATTTCTCCCAGGAGTGATATAACTGATTCCTCTGATTGTTTTTTAATTGTACTGTTTTTAGTAAACACCTCTAAGTAACGTTGGGTTGCATCTGGAGCCCGCATAATACTATCTGTCAAAGAGATATTACTATTCTTTAATCGCCCTTTGTTTATCCTGAAATACAACCACTTCATTTTGGTCCATATTTGCACCACTAAAGCGATAAGCGAGTTCATCCTTGACCTCTTCAAGGGTTGCATATTTAGATAATTCGCCTTGAGTTTTGCCCTGAATTTTACTCAGAGTAGATCTTCCGTGTATATCTACCATTATATACTTTAAAATCTGTTTATAACGACGGACCGTCTACTTGTATAGTCATTCACGACTTAACAAGGTGGTGTTGTTAATGATGACACAGCGTCGAGTACAGCAATTAATCCACGGCCATATATTGGCGGATCAGCTATTATTTGTGTTGGTAATGTTGAATACCAAATGCGAGCGTTTTGAAGGTGAGTGCTTTGCACTGATCCGACATATTTTAAAAATTGTTTTTGGTGGTGCCAATCCGTACGAATCAATATAAATCATTCCACGTGGATTAATTGCGTATCCAACACAATGAGTACATGGAACAGAACGTTTATCTAGATTAATGACACCAATTTCAATAATGTTTGGTTGTTTTGGTCATTGGTCACGCATAAAAAAGACCTCTGAAATTTTTAATTTTTAATTTTTAGCAGCATCAGGTAAATCAAAATTTGACATAGGAAGAATCCGCGAAGTGTGCCTGGAATTCTCAGACCTTTTCCGTACCATTGAGGGGTTCCAGGTAATCTTAGACCCGTTCCCTTATTTTTAGAAGTCTTTATTTCTTTTCCTGTCGCTTTCTTTAATGTCACTTCAGCATCATTTTCAAGAGTAGCAAGTGCAGCTGCTTTTGAAACAGCTGGAGCCGCTGGTATGGCTGCAAGAACTTGAAATATACCGCCAGTCTTGATTGAATCGTTAATGGCTCTCACAGAAAGATTAAGTTTAACGCCTCTTTTTGATTGTTTGGCGTCATTGAAATGCCTGAGCTGATGTTCAGACAATTATAGTATATTTTGACCACCTGCAATTTGATCTTTTTTAGCGATATTTTTATTCCAGTTCCGTGCTGAATTTGATGAAGCTTTATAATCTGACCAGGTGTCAGACTGACACTAACTTGATGATATGACATTATAAATATCATGAGCGATTTAATTTCATTTTTTCTACTGGAGCATCATGGATTCATTCATCCATCAACACCTTCAAATATCATTGTTTTGTCTGAGAGAATAACAACAACTGCTCTATTACCGCCAGGAATAACTGGTGGACCTTGCATTCTTGGAGGTGATCGTGCTACACGAGCTGGCAAGTGTATATTAACGGCAGATTGCCTGAGTAAGTCTAGATGTTCCGACGAAAAGTACTAGATTGGATATAGCGTTGTTAAATCAAGTTCAGATATTTGTAGAGCAGTATCAACATCCTGGCCACGTTCCATTTATCCTTAAAGAAACTTCATTAACTCCAAGCGCGTCAAATACCATTGGACATCGTGTTTATGTGTTTTCTTGTTCATTTTCCTAAAATGCGATGAATATATCTCGTGGTGCAGAAACACCGTGCTAATTGGCAGTCTGCCATGTAAATAAACCAGCAACCTCGCTTGAAATAATGTATGTTGTCGTCGTCATCCATGATAGTGTTATTCACCACCTTGACTCATACAAGAGAGTAACCACTATTCTTCTTTGATCGACCGAGTCATTATTGGCATACACAACGAATGCTTTGATATTCTTACTATACACGCACCAACTGCGTCGGGTCGCCGGATTGCATCAATGTCGTTGTCCTTTCTAACAAATACAACTGTATGCTTGGCTCCGAAAATAACCTTTCTGACTTGTCTACAAAATCCAAATGCATGTGATAGTGGAATCGCACATGAAAATTCTTCTTCATCATTTAACATTGATCTAATTGCCGCAAATCCTAAGTTAGAATCATCATTCATCGATGCATCTGCGTCCCCAGCTGCATTTACTGTTACATTTCTGTCTGGATGATCAGTTGCATCTTTGCAAACATCATTGACGGACCAGCTGATCTCGAAGGATCATCCCTGTATCTTGCAAGGCCAAGTACCTTTATGCAATATCGACGTTTTCCAGGCATGATTCAATGGGTCTTCCGTCAATAATGTATATGGCACTTTGAAATAACGCCATAATACCGTTATTAACAAAACTAGGTCGATCAAAAATTCCGATTCCTGTACCATCTGCTTGTAAAATTCTACTTCAATAAATGCTTCAGCGGGTAAGAAATATCTGCTTGTATCCTGAACCTGACGTTCGATTCAACCACGCCGATTTGGCTCTCGTGTGTCGTAAGAATAATATTGATAATCGCGCACAGATTCATCTTTGAGAACTGGCACATCCATGTCAAATGCTGGATCAGATACACGTTTAAACATTGTATTATAATTTTTACTGTCTAATACAAAGACCAATTCCTGCCATGAAACTCGCAGTTATTCTTTTTTCTCTTTCTTTTTCTTATAGTGGTACACCAGCTAATTCTGCTATTTTTTTATTTGCAGCTTGATCGATTATTTTACTAACCTTAGCAGGCATAACTTCGGTACTTAGTAATTTTACTAGTTGTGGCTTTCGTCGAATTATCCGTGCTAGTCTATCCTTGATTGCTGAGAATGCATTAATAGCAATATCACCAACAACACAAATACCGTTATCACGAACAACGTCAATATATTTTATTCCTATTTGCTTTGCAATCGGTACTGCTTTTGGGGATAACGTTTTCAATAGACCCTGAACAACATCACCGAGTCCATCTCCGTATGTAACTTTATATGTCGGTAATCGCGAATGTATAACCCTACCCATTACAGCTCCAACGTTGAGCGTTATATATAATCATCTTATTTTTTTCTCACTGATCTAATTGTATATCCTCAATCGCTGTGATAATCATCAACGATTCCATCGATGAGGGACCAATAAACATTGTTTTTTTTTTTGTTTTTTTAAATGAAAAACAAAACCATTTAGCAGTGTGAGCTTGATTTTACCTTTGTACGGTGCATGCATGTACCAGTAATGCCATTTATTGCCTGAAAAGTTAAAGACTATATTATTTGGTTGTTGTTTTGATTTTTTTTACCTCTGGTACATCGCTCTTGGTACGATACAGGCACGGTTTTGTGTTCTTGCTGTGATTTGGTTTACTAAGGCCTTTACCCCGTTTGTAACTACAAATAGATGTGATGCAAACTTTATGACCAAAAAGAATAATACTCAAAACATTTACCCCCATCAAATGATACAGTGTTTTTAAACTTTATAAACATGTATCATCACTTTCAGCTTGTGTTGTTTTAGATTCTTGTCGTTATTGATATAATGGCTAAGCTTTCCCGGCTTTAAAATGTTTACAACGTTATATTTGTTACCTGTCAAATTCATCTCTGCACGGATCTTTTTCCTTCTTTGAAGCTACATTCCCAGGCAATTGGTCAATATTATATTGTTTTTGTTTTTATCTTCCCTATTTTCCATTTAATTTACAATGACTTTTATAAAGTTAATTAAAGTTATTGAAAATGATAGATGTTAAGACGTCTTTCAATAATACTTTGAGGCGTGGAAAATGAGGTGAATTTAAAATTGGGTAGCTGACACCAATGAATTAAAAAGTCTGACACAAATGTAAATAAGACAAACATATCCGTCGTTTCCACGAAAATCTGGCGCTTATTACAAAACCTTGTACAAAGCAGTAAATTGAGAAAAGAAGAGTGGACATAAATACTAATTTTAAGACAATATTTCAACGTAGAGTTAACAATTATAACCTTTAGAAATATCGCAGTGATAAAAATATTTTGATAATTTACAAAGCTAGAATTGAATATTTAAAATCATGGAAAGCTTACTTAAAATCAAATACAACATTCACAATGTTTTGTGTTCCATCAACTTACTTTCATCACAGATGACTAAACTTCACAAAAGTAACTGCTTCGCCTGGTGATGATCAAGACATCAGTCACTTCGTTCCGCTCGCATCATTTAATATATCCTGTCCCGATCAAAACGAAGTGTTTTCATCTGTCAATCACCAAATGAATAGAAGCCAACAGTATATGCAGTCAATGAACGAGATAGCAGATTACTAGGCTTCCTTTCAGTTTATTTCGAATATGTAATTCAGAGAACATTAGCATTTAGTCCAATATCTGGCAAGAGAGGACAAGATATGTTATAAACATTAGGATGGACAAAGCAAAATTACAAGCCACTATAGAGAAGTCTGAACATAAAATATATCCGTTAAAACACACTATTCAAAGACAAATAATATAAAATATATCAGTAAAACACAATATTCAAAAAGACAAATAACATAAAATATATCCATTAAAACACACTATTCCAAGACAAATAACATAAAATATATCCGTTAAAACGCAATATTCAAAGACAAATAACATAAAATATATCCGTTAAAACACACTATTCAAAGACAAATAACACAGGTTTATGAGAGCACTGAGTCGCAACCAGTAAACACAAATGCGACATTTGACTAGAAGGTGTCATAAGATGTGAAAGCACCGCTGAATCTTATTCACTGAACCTGAGAAAACTAATTTAGGGGCTCTGTAAATGCTGCAGAATTCGGCAAATCATCTACGACATCTGATGTTGACATGTATAACATACAGATTCAAGAGTTGACAAAGATTCAAGAGTTGACAAAATAAATTAATAAAGAGACCGAAACAAGCAGGCTGTGAGATGTGTTGAAAGTAAAGATTCGCCATTAATTGGCTACATCAAATATTTGGAGAGTTATTTCAGAGAAAATATAGAAAGTATTAATTCAAAACTTAGAAAAACGTATAATTGTGTTGAAGACTGTAGTCACAGTGTAATGAAGACGGATGCGACAATAGGCTCAGTTGCCGCCACTGTTGGCATGACATCTACACGATTTCTCTGTCTATAACAATGTTTATAAACGGTTTAATAGGTATTGATTTAGGATATTATTCTTGACGACATTATTAATAATACGTTAAGTTTTAGGACAATATTCTTGACAACGTTAGTAATTATACGTTAAGCTTTAGGATATTATTCTTGACGACATTAGTAATTATACGTTAAGCTTTAGGATATTATTCTTGACGACATTGGTTGTTGTTGTTGAGTTTAATTATAGTGGCGTGCGCACAACTGTGCATGTGCCTCATTTTTCTGACTGCACCGCAGCCTGCTAGCTGTTCCTGGTTAAGGGGATGGTGCCACCTCCCCTAGGCTTTTATGGATTCAAAGAACCCTAATAGTTTGGCCTCAATCTGTGTGTCCATAAAGGTCCCTTACAGTTGAATGGTTGGCTGTCATTAGTAGGAAGAAGAGCTCGGGAACGGTCCTGCTTGCTTTACATCGCTGGTTTCTTGTTGCATTTGCCTGGTGTTTCTTGAGATTTTTTTGTTGATTTTTTTGTTATTTTTTTTCTTCTTCAAAATATTCTAAAAGGGGGGGGGGGAAGTGTTCTATACTGTTTATAGAGGTTCTTAGTAGAAATCATGTATGAAGAGAGATTTTCAAGGTTATTATGATATTACTAGTCGAGGTGTTTAGGGTGTGTTTCCTACATTATGTTATTTATAAGTTTTTTGATATTGCCTCTTTAAGTTATTTATTAATTAATGTTTTCAGAGATTGAATGTTATTTATACTTTATTTAGCAAGAGACCGGAGTCCTAGCCGATTACACGGTTCGTTAAGGACATCTAGGAACGGAATCCTAGCTGATTACTCGGTAGTTAAGGACATCTAGGACATCCGATTTTGCGGTTTCCTTAGTTTTTTATAGGTGCTTCGTAAGTGAATTATTTATTAATACTTTTATCAAATTGAATGATATGTTATGGGTTTTTATGTGGTGGCTTCTAAATTTATTTAGCTAGTTACTGGGTCTTTTGGTTTTGTGGGGATAGTAATTATATTTTTTCCTAAGTCCTGCTGAGTCTATGAATTGATTTATATTTCTATATGCTGATTGTTTATTTTTATTAGAGTCGATAAGTAACTCTGGGTATGTGTGTGGTGATCCAATCTCTTTTTGGTTTTTGATAAATATTTTCCGAGCGGGTTGATATTTTGGGCATATATTGAATACGTGGTATAGATCTTGGGTGGTGTGGCAGTTAAAGCAGTTAATGGTTGCTGGTTTGGGTCCTATAAACCTTCCAAAACTGCTTGCTAGTTTAGTTTTTCCAGTTATTATCCTGTTTATGGTTTTCTGTTCTAAATAGGTACCCTTAGGTAGCTGTATATTCCTATCTACGTTTTTTGGGGTTTCATGGTGCTTTTTACCTTTTGTGGAGGAGTTCCAAAAATCTTGCCATGTTTGGTCTATATATGTTTGTGCGAAGCTTATTGCTTCTGTAGAGCTATAGTTAAGCTTGATAGAGTTTTTATCTCCTAGTTTGGTTTTTGCAACTTTGTCTGCTGTTTCGTTGTCAGAGATTCCAATGTGCGACGGTATCCACATGAGCTCGACTAATTGATGTGCTGTGGTGATATCGTCGATTAATTGGCATGCTCTGTCGAGGAATTGTTCCCTAGAGTGTGTATTGCGATTTTGGATCGATTTGATAACGCTTAGAGAATCTCTTATAATGACTGCTTTAGGTATTTGGTTGTCTTTGATCCATTGTAGTGATTCAGGTATAGCCCAAAATTCAGTGGTGTAAATGGAGCAATAGTCAGGTAATCTGGATCCCGTTTGTATATTGAATTCAGGGATGACTATTGCTGCTGCTGCTCTTGGTGGGTTGTTTGTTTTCGATACATCGGTATATATTTTAACATAGTCCAGGTATTTTTGGTTGATTTTGTTTACCAGTACAGGTTTTAGTAAGTTTTCTTGTCCTTCTTTATTGCCTAATTTGGTAGCTTCAATGTTAATCCTTGGTTGTTTTTGTAACGACGGTGATTTGTTCTGGTCTGTATTGTTTGTTACCTGTTTTTTTAGTAGAGGTATCTTTTCTCTTAGTTCAAGGATTACTTTGCCACTTGGTGTGATGGGTATGATTTTGGGTTTGAAGACAACTTTACACTTATTTATAGTATTTTGGTGGGATGGTTGTCTGGGTGGGTATCTAATCGAATGGAGTATCGGAGGAGCAACTCTTGCCGACGTAATTTTAAGGGTAGTTCTCCTGTTAGTGTTTGTTAGTGTTTGTAGTTCTTCTAATGATGTTGAGGGGAGTATTCCTGTGCATAATAGTAAGGCTTTTCTCTGGATAGTGTCAAGTGTTTGTAGTACAGGTTGCTTAACCGTAATCCAGTTTTGATCTAATTAGGGTTTTATATATCGTGAGGAGGGTTTCCTGGTTGGATTCCCAGTCAGTCCCTGTGATATTCCCGAGTAAATTGAGATCTTTGTTACAATTCTGGGTGAGTTGTTCAATGTGCTGTTTCCATGTGAGGTGGTTGTCAAAGAACATTCCTAGGAATTTTACTACTGTTACGTATTTGATTAATTGATTTTGTATATAGAAGTTTGGATAGACTAGGCTGTTATTTCGTTTGGGGGTGAATATGATTGCCACAGTTTTTTCATGAGATATTTTGAAACCCCATTTGTCCGCCCATCTTCCTATGTTGTCTAGGCTCTGCTTGATTTCTTTAACTACTGTGTTATTGGCAGGATTTCCATTCCTCCATATGCCACCATCATCTGCAAATTGCGACAAGTTTATTTTTGCGGAGGCTGCATTGAGGTCAAGGTCGTTTACCATTAGGTTAAATAGTAAGGGACTTATTACACTGCCTTGCGGTGTTCCATTTTCAAGTGAAAATTCTTCCGAATGGGTGTTGCCTATTCTTGTGGTAATTTTCCGGCCTGTGAGGAAATCCCCAATCCAGTTGAACAAGCGTCCAGTTATTCCAAATTGGTTTAATTTGGCCATTAGTCCATTGGTCCATACTAGGTCGAACGCTTTTTCTAGGTCTAAAAAAACCGCTATGAGGTTGCGATCGGTTTTCCTATGTGCGTTAAAAGCGAGTTTGATGTCTGTTTCCAATCTGAGAAGTTGGTCAGTGGTGGGATGTTTGTTCCAGAAGCCACATTGATTTATGGAAAGTAGGTTATTGGTTTCTAGGTGGTGTTTTAACCTATTTGCGATTATTGTCTCCATTATTTTGCAAATATTGTTTGTAAGGGAGATGGGTCGGTACGAATTTATATTGTTGGGATCTTTACCTAGCTTGGGGATTGGTATTACTATGGCCTGTTTCCATTTGGTGGGTAGTTGGCCTTTATCCCATATCCTATTAAAGAGTTTGATTATGGCTATTGTTATATTGATAGGTAGTTTTTTGTAGATAATGTAACCTAACTGATCCTTACCAGGGGATGTTTCGTTTTTGGATCGTAGGGCTATCTTCCATTCATGTACTGTGATGTCGCTATTTAGGTGAGATTCTTTTGTTCCTTGCTCTTGAAAAATTTGAGGTTGGTAATTATACCTTAAGCTTTGGGATATTATTCTTGACGACATTAGTAATTTATACGTTAAGCTTTGGGATATTATTCTTGACTACATTAGTAATTACACGTTAAGCTTTAGGATAATATTCTTGACGACATTAGTAATAATACGTTAAGCTTTAGGATACTATTCTTGACGACATTGATAATAATACGTTAAGCTTTAGGATATTATTCTTGACGACATTAGCAATTATACGTTGAGTGCAGCTTGAAGTTAAATGTTGATAATAGTAATAATAATGAGGACTTTGTATAGCGCCTAATCTTTAGAAGCTCTAAGCGCTTTACAGCATTAGACAACACCTATAAGAGAAAAAAAAAACATATAATGATATGATTACAAAAACAAACACCATGAAATTAGAAAACATTAAAAAACATACTGAGAATATTTAAGGTAGGAAACATTATTAGGTCTGTAAGTTTGTTCTTGCAGTCGAAATAAGTGAGTTTTGAGAGCTCTCTTGAATGTGATCACTGTGTCTTTGTGTCTAAGTTCAGTGGGCAATTCATTCCACGTTGCTGGGCCCTGGTATGCAAAAGAACGCTGTCCATATGACTTTGTTTTCATAGTGGGAATAATGAGTATACGATTGTCAGAAGAGGAGCATAAGTATCTTGCTGGTTTGTACACATGGGTGAGGTCAGATAGGTATGTTGGACTAGAGTCCGACAGTGAAACGTAGCACAGAGAACAAATCTTATGTTTCATTCTGGATCGAATGGATAGCCAGTTTGGGTACAGAGCAGCCGTGAGGTGTGCTCTGATCGTGGTACTCTAAGTATGATCCGAGCAGCTGTGTTTTGAACTTTTTGAAGTTTCTGGAGCAGATATTGAGATGAACCAGACATAACTGAGTTACAATAATCCAGTCTTGAAATTACTAATGAACATGCAAGTGTTTGAGTGGCATCAACTGAAAGATATTTTCAAATAGAGCTGATGCGTCTCAGCTCAAGATATGCAGCCTTGCATATGTTCATGACATGTTGGTGCAATGTGAGAGTACTGTCCAGAGTAACACCTAGGTTTCGTACTGGTTGTGTGAATTTAAATTGGTGTTGCTGATATTTATTGTTCGAGGTAAATTATGTGCATGAGAAAGTCTTTGTGTTGTGATCAGGATGGCCTGAGTTTTATCATCATTCATCTGCAGCTTGTCACATGTCATCCATGATTTCACATCAGAAATGCACCTCTCTACACCTTGGATGGTAGCATCAACTTCAGTTGGCTGGCTAGATTTGTATATTTGGGTGTCATCAGCGTACAATTGGTGAGACACTGGATGCTGATCTATGACACTTAACAGCGAGTGAGTGTACAGATTGAAGAGAACAGGTCCAAGAACAGACCCCTGTGGAACACCACAGCATAGATTAACTGGCCTGGAGTGTATTCCATTTGCAGATACAATTTGTGTCCTGTTGACCAAGTAGGACTTGAACCACAGTAAGGCTGTATCATGAATGCCAAATACATGCTGGAGACGGTGAAGTAATATATCATGGTCTATTGTGTCAAATGATACAGACAAATCAAGCAGGGTGAGGACTGTAATCTTTCCACTATCCAACGCAGAGAGAATGTCATTAACTACTTTTAGAAGAGTAGTTTCAGTGCTGTGGCAAGGGCGAAATGCAGATTGTACATTGCTAAAAAGACTGTTTGAATTTAGATGAGATACAAGCTGGGATAGAACAACCTTTTCTAAGATTTTTTATATGAATGGGAGATTAGAAACTGGGCGGTAGTTCTTTAAATCGTTATGGTCTAGTGTTGGTTTCTTCAGCAGAGGCTTTACAATGGCAGTTTTGAAAAATGATGGGAATTCCCCAGATGAGAGAGAGGTATTAATAACATCAGTTAGTGAAGGCAATACTGGATCTAAGCACTCAAGTAGCAGTGATGATGGAATTGGATCAAGTTCACATGACTTTGGTGCACTCTTCATCAGGAGTGTACGTACGAAATCCATAGAGATAGGTTCAAATGGTGCTAATGGTTGCCGCTCAAATTCTGTATCCCAACTATATGGTGACGACGAGTCAATTGAAATTGTGGTGTCAAGCTTATCTCTAATGGTTTGTACTTTGTCACGGAAGAAACTGGCAAACATGTCCGGAAGGTCGACTGGAGAGAAGGTATTTAGTTGGAAGTGGTGTTGATTTGTTCCTTGACATTAGCTTGTTAGTAATCTCGAAGAGCTCTTTGCAGCTGTAACTTTCCATGATCTTAGTAGTGTAGTGGGCTGATTTCGCTGCATGGACTATATTTGTGACATTCTTCTTAGCGGCTTCATAGAGTTGCTTATGAATAGTGAGTCTGGTGGAAAGCCAGAGCCTCTCAGCTTTACGGCGGTCTCTTTTAGCAGTGCGAAGCTGGTCCCTTACACTGCTATACCACTTTTGAACTGATACTCTGCACTTGGTAGCTGGGGCATGTTTGTCAAGCAATAAACGCAGGCAGTTATCGAGTTGTTCTGCGGTAGGAGGTAAGCAAGTTGTTAGGTTAGGTTGGATGTCGTGCATTAGTTTGGTTCTATTTATCATACGGAGGTTTCTCTTAGTGGCAGATAAAGGTGGAGGGTTAGGGAGTGATGGAGTCAAGATGGCATATAATGCAGAGGTGATCTGATGCAAAGTTATGGGATACCAGGGAGGACCGTAGAATGTTATCATCAGGTCTATGAAGAATCCAGTTAACTGACTATTTTGACGTATTTGAGTTTCCGGGACAGTCAAAGTGAGCAAAAGTCTAATTGTTCTCATTTCCAAAACAAGGAGATGAAGAAACACATACGAATTTAACAGCCAATACATAATGAACACAATAACGAAGATGAAGACAGGCAACAAGCACAAATATCATGAAAACGGCACTAAAAATCAGAACAGCTGCTTCAAGTCGGTTAAGCGATAGCGGCCATCTTGTTCTTCATCCAAAGATATATGTCTCATTCATGTAAACATTTTCATTGGTTTGCTTAACATCAGCTACGTATTCGAATTTTAAATCATAACTCATTTACATCTCATTTATGGGAGAGAAAGTCGTTATTCTATTTTTAAGTTATACAATTTTACAGTTTCACACACACACACACACACACCTGAAAAAAGGAGGCCCTGGGTGTCGGAGTGGACGCTCGCCTTAATCGATTACTGCCATCTCTTCTCTGGCAGCCTGAGTTATAGTCTAGGATTGGGCCCTGAGTTATAGTCTAGGATTGGGCCCTGAGTTATAGTCTAGGATTGGGCCCTGAGTTATGGATTGGGCCCTGAGTTATAGTCTAGGATTGGGCCAATATTGGTATTTGAGAAAGTTTGCCAGTTGCTTTACGTGGGTTGGTGGTTTTTCTCCGGATTTTCCCTCGTTCTTCATCCACCAGTTAAGCTGGCCACCAAATATAGCCTATCATGTACTGAAGAATGGCGACAAAACCCACATCAAGAACAACACAACTGTAAAGTAATTACATAAAAATGCAATACCGTATAATAATAATGAAAGTAATATGCTTTCATCCAGTGGTCTTCTCATTTCAAGTAGCTTTTAGTGGCAGCCAAAAGATATACATCTTTGGAAACACGAAATAAACTGACTTGTTTACACTGTTTCTTAAATCTTAAGATTCAACGAAAGATAAAAGGTTGCAAAATGTATAAGCTGATGAAGGAAAGAGAAAGGGAGATTCAAGAGGTAACTAAGGGGGAAAACTAACAAATGTCGTTTGTCTTATATTTTATACCTGCGCAGTTAAGAAGCTTGCAATATGTAAAGTATAATTTCGTCGTAAATGCATTATACCAGATAGAAATGCAACAAAAGCTCAAATGCTTTAAAATGATAATTATTTTATGAATTAATCGAGCATTTGCCTGCCTGCAATAATGACGCACCGGATGGCCGAATGGTCTCGGGCGCTAGCCTTGAAAGATCATTGGCATCTCACCTCTGTCCACGTTGGTTCGAAGTTCGGGCTTGGCAATGTGGGTATGTGAGAAAGTTTGCCAGTAGCTTCCAATGGGTCGGTGGTTCTTCAAGGATTCTTCCTCCACCACATATGCTGGCCGCCATGTATACTCTAACATGGGCTGAAAAATGACATTAATCTACAACAATAACACCAATAAGCACTTTACAGATGTTTTTTTTTTCCCTTTGGTTCCTAAGAGTCGTATAAAGTTTACATGTCTCTTATGCGGTTCATACACGAGTCTACAATGACCACTTGACGCACGGTTTTCATTTGGTGCACGGCTCATGCGTGAAAAGGCAATACATGTATTACGTCTGATGTGTGTCTCGCATGAGCACACGCGTTTTAATATGAAAAATAGCCATCTGTCTCATTTTGTATGAGATACACATGAATGCAACACATGCGGAGACCCGTGTATGACATTTTGACATGTAAAGAAATTGTAATCAAAACCAAAAATAAATTCGCTCCGTTATTAAACACAGTGACCAGCTGCTTGTATAAAATACAGTCAGGTATAGCTACAACGATTTGTTTCGTCGTGAACAAACAAAAAAAAAATAAATGATCTGCGCATTTCGTCTACTGGGAAATAGTTGTTTGCGTCGGAAGGTGAATATTATTTTATGAAGATTAATTATGCATGAATGTTGGAATCAAAACCAGAACATTCGGTTATAACTTTGTGATGAGAACTGATTGATTTCAAAACAAAGTTATACTTCAACAGCTCATATAAGCTATATATGCCTGGCTTGTCCAAGGTAGTTTATCACTGGAGTCTACATAGTACTGCCAGACAAAAACCAAAGACGTTAAAAATATAATACGTTCATGAATGGCACGTTACAGAAGATGATTGTGTTCCCCTTTTATTCATTTTCTTCCCTTTTGCTTTCTTTGAAACTAACTACTTGGCCAGTTTTCGCAAAATGATTCTGCTAAAAAAAATTAAACAAACAATTTTCTTCAAACTTCTACCACTGAATTGAATTTAAACTAAATAATTCATACTCAAAACCAGATTTAAACAAGTACAACTGTACGATAATTATGGCAAATCAAAATTTGCCTTGCATCACGACTTCAAGCCTCAATCATACATCATACTCAATAGATACAAAAAGAAAATGAATATATATTTTAAATGCCCAGTGGACAAAAAACTGGAAAATTTGTCGCCCTCAACCTTTCTTCTTAATAGGGTCCACATGGAACAATGTCTTTTTCCTAATTGCACTAACTGCCTTAGATTTAAATATATTCATTTACTGTGGTCAGGTGCGCTATTAAATAGGAATTAACTGACTCAGTTTCGTGCAATTTAACATGCAATATAAACCTATTAAAGTTCTCATATTTTACAAATACAATTCATTGGGAGTAAACAAAGATCTTTGTCCCAGAAATAATTAAACAAATTTTGTATTAATGCAAATGATTCTTACATACATCATTACTTATTCAAAGATAAATTACATGATTTGCCTAATGGGGTAAGATAACAATTTGTAACACATGTACGTAAAGCATATAGTTTTACATCCTATCTAATTTTATTTATGTTATGAATAAGAAGTTTGGATGTTTCACAAGTATAATAACGTTTAGACACAATGCTGATAACGGTCCACAAGTGTAATAACTTTTAGACACAATGCTGATAACAGTCCACAAGTGTAATAACTTTTAGACACAATGCTGATAACGGTCCACAAGCGTAATAACTTTTAGACACAATGCTGATAATGGTCCACAAGTGTAATATCTTTTAGACACAATGCTGATAACGGTCCACAAGTGTGATAACTTTTAGACACAATGCTGATAACGGTTCACAAGTGTAATAACGTTTAGACACAATGCTGATAACGGTCCACAAGTGTAATAACTTTTAGACACAATGCTGATAACGGTCGACAAGTGTAAAAACTTTGAGACACAATGCTGATAACGGTCCACAAGTGTAATAACTTTTAGACACAATGCTGATAACGCTGCACAAATATGAATGATTATCAATATATGTGAATGTTGAAAAACACCTGAACTTTTAACAATCATATTTGTATCACATAGAAATAACGGTTTGTTTTTAACTGATCCATTGATTATGGTGCACCTACTCATAAATAATTCAAATTCTGAAATAGAAACCAAATAATATCTTGTTAAAATCAAAAAAGAGTATCTCCTGGAAATGCATTTGAACTTGAAAAAATAGAAAATTAAAAATCAAAGTGAACTTTTTGCATGCGATTTATAGGCAATAAACTTGAAAAAATAGAAAATTAAAAATCAAAGTGAAATTTTTGCATGCGATTTATAGGCAATATGTCTTGGGTCCGGGTTCCTCTAGCCTGGATAATGGCAAAAAAGTTGTAAGATGTAGTTGCGAGAAAAAAAAACAACAACCTGTCATATAGTTTCTGGCCCAGTTGTTTATGTGTCCACTGTGATTACTGATAAACAAATTAATTCTTGTCGATAGGTCAGTTGTTTACGTGCCCAGTGTCCAGTGTGATAACCAATAAATATATTTATGTTTGTCGACACGTCTCATGGGTATGTGTCCACTATGAATATAGATAATAGATTCTTAGTTGGAGGTTATTTTAATTGTTCATGTGCCCACTATGATTACAGCTAAAAAAATTCACAATGTCGATAATCAATATGTCATAGTTTACGCTACATTTCTTCATTTTCCAGACAATCGTAAATACAGCCAAATTTCTTATTGGTAATTACAATGTGACGGATAAGGTTAATAAACTTTGATGAAATAAACGTGAAGTGTGCATTATACAGCTAAATAGTTATATTTCATGTGCATGGGAAAATACATGAATATTAACGTAAAAATCCATTTTAAAATCCCTCTAAGTAAACTCCAATATCTGTAAATTGTTACGCATTTGTCTCACCAAGAAAGTTAAATGCTGCTCGTGTTTTGTTGCCTGTTTTCTCCTCTATAGCTTCAACGCCGAGCTCAGTGCCACCAAATATAATCTTGACAAGGACTGGTCTGTCTCTTCCACCCGTGATATCCTCGTATTCAACAATAACTTCTCCAAGCTTTTCGCATCCCCTATCATCGACGTACATCGGTTGCTTGTCTGTGGACGTGTAGACGACAATTTTTATCACAGGCGTCCGACTGTCTAGAGGATAATATCTGCGCTCTTCAAACATTCCACTGGATGGTATGGCTTGGCCGATTTCTACATGCTTGTCGAAAACCGAACATATGCTCTCTCCGTGATGTTGTATTCTTCTAGTCTCTTCATGCACGTTCGGCAGGAATGATTTGTAGGAATTTACCCCGTATGTGAACCTGCTGACCCTCTGTGTAACAATGGTAGGTTTGTGCCCAAAGATGACGGCCCCCTTAAGTACAGACATTCCGGCTTCGTTTGGAATCACTACTTTCTTGTCGGGAAAGTTGTCTTTTATGGCCTGGCGCAACACCGGAGATTCAGAAAATCCACCAACCATCAGGATGGTGTCTGTCCCTCTGACAGATCTTTCCTCGAATATTTCTCGAAGATGATCAACAATGCTTGAACAGGTATCGCCAAAGAGATCCTTCATAACCTTTGGATCGAGGCGAAGCTTGTCGCCAGCGAAGGTCAATTTCCCGCTGAGTTCTTGACGCTAATGAAAGAAAACAAAGCAAGTTTGATATAACCAACTATTGTTCATATACCATCACTGCCCAACCTCACGATCTTCAACCTGTACGCAAGCACCACCAACCCACCCTCCAAAAAAGCATTGATGCAGGAGTTAGAATGCTAATTCGACCATGTCTTTAAATATATTTCCTGCTGTGATTGAATATATAAATTGCTTTAAAGATATATTATGAAATATTGAAATTTAAATCTGTGCAAAGATGATCTTGGATCCGTCCTAAGGACCTAAAATCTGAGAGCCAAAGACAATATTCCTCTTGCATCTGATTTCTCTAAGCGATATATGACTAAACAGGTTTGTGATTTTAATATCAGCAGTTTAGGAGGGTTACGAGAAAACAGAATAAAGGACGGACGCTCTGACATAATGTATCATGTTATCCCGATGTTGTGACAAAATGTGAGGATATAAATATGAAAATGAGCACATTGTCATACCATCAACATACTTTTGCGGAAATCTTCACCATGTTGTTGAACGAACTCGTCATGAAGTGACAGTGGAAGCTTGATTGTGATTTTCTGGTCCATCTCAGGGGTGAAAGTTCTTTTCTTCAGTTCAAACTCACGAAACAGTTCCAGGTAATCGTCTCTATGTTTCGAATAAAAAGCATCCATGACGTCCACACCAGCGATGTCCACCAACATCTGCTGAAAGGCTTCATCAACCTTTGTTCCTCCCCAGTGCCCGCCGTTGGCCTTGTACAACTCTTTCAGACGGCCATCCTCCTGCACTTCATGTACTGTGATGTCAATAGTACCACCTTGAAAAAGAATGTCTCACAATTTGGAAGTAATGTCGCATTAAATATAACATTAAAAAGAAAGCTGAAGTTACTATATTTAAGTGAAAAAGCATAATTCATCTTAATTTAGCGAAAACATATTGCATTTAGAAAAAAGAATCTTTAAAAACTATTTTACCCCGAAAATTTTCATATATATATATATATATATATATATATATATATATATAGAGAGAGAGAGAGAGAGAGAGAGAGAGAGAGAGAGTATTATAAAGTAAATCTTAAAAATGGGTTCAAAATATCATACCGAAACCATGATAAAGCTCTTCTAAATATACCTTTATTTTTTGTAAATCTTGGTAGATGATTTTATCTAGTTTTTCTAAGATTTATTCATGAATGTAAATATTACAGAATATCTTTTGTTAAATTCTGACTACGTCACATGAATATGTTAAAAGCATAGAAAAGCATATGGTCTATCAATAAATGCTTACATACGTGTTGACAATTATTAATAATAATCTGAATAATAAGACTTAAATGACGCATATACCTTAATTTCTCAGTGGATGATAGGGTATAGACATTTCTGTACTAATTATGTAACTTCTCAATGGTTGGCCAAGGTCATATGTATAGGCCAAACCGACGCAGAATAAGTAGTGTGTTCTGTCACGTGGGGTCTAGTGCGAAATATATATCGCAATAGACAGTGTATATAAATACAGGACTGAGCAGTCAGTTTCATTCAGATCTTTATTTTTAATAAGCAGAACCTACCTCATCCAAATTTGCTAGGAAAGGATATTTGATTTGTCTCCACATTTACTACATTAGATTAGAGAACATTAATACTACCATTAATGTATGACAACACACAGTGCTGGGACATTGAGCGTCTGTAAGTAAAAGGTATTCGCTTTCACATATTAAAATGTTTCACAGATGATAATTACCTCCTGCATCTAAAACAAGATATCTTGAAGCTGGGCTGAAACAGGCAACCGCTCCTTCGCCAGAGATCCTCTCAACTGGAAGATACTTGCAATAAAATGACGCAGCTTCCGGTTCTAGAGCAATTGATAGATTGCTACCCTCGATACCAGCCTATTTAATTGTTAAGGAAAAGCGTTTCTTATTATGATAGACTTTGCAAATCCTCTCCATATGTTTGCAGTAATACTTTTCAACTTTACTAAATGGAGAAGTCTTGGTGGGTGATTGAGACCTTACCTTCAAGCCAGCATCGGTCGGTGAGCGTGGAAGTGTCTCTGGTTTCAGCTCGCTACTCATGCTGTCTCGACACTAAATAACCTTCATGAGTTGGAGTGCCTTAAAGCACCAATCAAAATAAAAAACAGTGCTGAATGGTTCAAATATTCGTACCTTTGAGGTTGATCCAACTGCTACAATGGGTTTTAAATTTATAAATGTCAGCATAGGAAGCCTTGATTTGCTTTCCACTTGTTTTAATGACTGATTGACGAATGTTGACCATACACAGGTTATTAGAGATTTAATTGCTCTGCGACACATCATATTGAGAGTCCATTATCGACTCTATACCACCCTTTTTCCTGGCTGACTGGATTTTGACATTTCGACTCTATTAACAAGTAAAATTTATATTGCTATAAAATTTTCATTTAGTCCCCAATTTTGGAAAAACCTTTCAAGAGTGACTCAAAGTTGGCTTTAAAATATGCATGCAATATATTTTTAAAACATAAAATCTTTAATGTTAGAAGCAGTTGACATTCTAATTAGTAGACCCAGCATTGTGGATAGATCAGTTGTCACATACTAATTACTGTTTGGTAAAGGGAAGATTGAAATGCTTCAGTCCATGGCGAAAACTGGTGACGACTGGAAACTACAATGCTTTCAAATCATTGTCCATGATATCAGGTGTTTCACCAGTACTCTAATTAGGGTCGAGAAATATAATGCTAACGTAATTATTATGGTAATATATATATATATATATATATATATATATATATATATATATATATATATATATATATATATATATATATATATATATATATATATATGAAAATAATCAAATTTTTCATGTAGAAAACCTGGATTGCTGATTCTCTCATGAATTGCTTAGCGGCATCTTTCCAGATGGCCGGCACGGTGAGGACCCAGTGGATCTCCTCACTATTTAAACCGTACATCTTATCCACTCCAGCCCGCAACATACGCTCTCGGAGGTACCGGATCGAAGCCGAGAACACGTCTATGGCCCGCATCAGTTTACCGTCCGCATCCTCGATCTCGATATCTCGAGAGAGTTCCTATACATGGAGGAATTTAGAAAGTTCTCATTTAGTTGTGCAACTCAAAATGTGTTGTTTCCAGCTCCTCGTCATGAACATAAGGTCATTATTGTAAACGATATATTTTCGCGCCTGTCAAACATTTGTTTGTAACGGAAATGACAAATTAGAAGAAAATATACTATCCAGTGTGTATGATATTTTATAGAATATATAGACACTTTTTCCTTAATGTAAACATTATTAGCTCTATGGTTCAGCAAGTTCATAAAAATGTTATTGTAGGAAGGTAAATTTATTTTGCTATTTGCGCACTTTAACTCGTCATTATCTTCGTTATCTTCTTATTCTTAAACTTTTTCATAATTCTTTTCTTTTTCTGGCTGTTCTTATCACAAAACTTTGAAATTACATACATACATGCAACTTGTAGATTCGTTGAATTATCAATGCATTTCAAAAGATTGTTTTTTAAAAAATTATATATAAATCAGCTTCACTGTTAGAAGTGCTTGCAGAGATGTAATATTTCAATACATCTTCCCGTGTATGGGAGAGAGCATGAGAGGGAGTCACCTGTTTATCATATAACACCATCTTGAATCTTCTAAAGTAGAACCAGTCACTGTGCTTCTCTTCCACTGCCAGTTCACTGTATTTGTCTTCTGCATCAAATCCGAAGGAGTGGAACTCTTTGTTTGGTTTGAACAGGACGCAAGTAGATGTTTTTAGTGATACATGTAAGCCTGAACTAGTTGTCCACTGATTGGCATGGATTTTGAGTGGATCTTTTTCAAAATCACTGCGGAAGGAGAAGGCATAACCCGAATATGTAGTTCCAAAATCTATGGCTGCCACTAGCGTCCTCCCTTGGTCAATGCCTGTCATTGTATCCGGTTATCGTTGCTTTTCTAAACAATAATTTGGAAAACAGAAGACAAACTTTCATTAACTGACAAGGTTTTCTAACATAATTGGCACTAGTTCTAATTTTTCCTAACGTTGTAAACGCATAGTCTTACAAAGGGTACACTTTTTCAGCATGACAGCATAATACCACTTAACTTGAATGAATTCTCCTCAGTTTACAATTATCCGAAGCCAGTTGGAGATAGAGACGACACAAACAAATCAAGTCGTTACATTTTGCCACGTCGATTGTGCTTTATAACAAGGCATTTGTGCAACGGTCAAGATGTTTTACTTTGTTAGATTGTGACGGCCTCTAATATTCTGTTCCTTGAAGGAAAGGTTATTCGATACGGTATAATTTATCGAGGCTTGTAAATTGCTTCCTATTTGTGCACGAAGGCTAGTTTATTTATACTTGATTGTGAAAGCACTGAAAGGCGGGTAACTTGCTTTCATTCAAAGCCGTTGCCAACAAACAACAACAACATTGATATTGCTAGTTTTTTGTTTCACAAAATTCACTGACAGTATTGACAAGTTTTAACGCAAATACTCTGGTTGGGTATTCAGTGTCTATGTGAACTGTTAGATCAACACTGCCGGGTATAATTCTCATAAAGTTCGCTCTTATCTGTCTCTTCCTGAACAAATCTGCGCCAGCCAGAGTTGTGTAAACGTAGAATACGATGCAAACAAGTGTATTGTGTGGGCAGTATTGTTAGCGTTTTATAACATCCAGAATAAAAATCCAAACTATGTAAGGTATCGAAACACGCTTGTCTGTCTGGTGTCTCATTTCACATATCCTGTGCAGACACAAGACATACCATGGTTTGAAAAACATAGTTAAATCTCAGTAAATGTGTTTAGTCATGATTAGGCACATATATACCCACTGTACTGGGCGACTTTGGGAAACAAGCCCCGCGTAGATTTGCTGTACGTGCACAATGATAATGATGGTCACTACTGCTGGATCGAGAACTTTTTGGGGTTTAATGCATGGTCGGTGCAACAAGCACTAACACGTGCTATTTTTCTGACAAAAGTGCCTGACTGATTTTCCGCGGGCAGATTTTCTTGACTGACATGGACAGGATTGCTTCAAAGTGGTCAAAACTGTGCTGCTCACGCCTGACGCTTGTGTGTTGTCATTTCAAAATTCATGGTGTGATCTCAGTGAGCGCGTCCAGGGACTTAGTCGCGAACAATACATACTTGCCTGATTATGATGCCAACAAAGAGTCCAAATATATTTATATGACCTGAGTCCAACTAGGCACAGTCTTAGCAAATGGCGGTCGGTGATTTCAAGTGGATAAATCCCATGCAGCTCACGGAAAGGCTACTCTAGAGCAATGATGTCACAGGGTATATTCTCGAAGTGGATTTGGAGAATGCACCAGAGTTGCATGATCTGTACAACAATTATACGCCGAGTCCTGAAAACGTCACAGCGAGAGGGTGACTGGTTAAGTCTTGACACCACCAAACGCAAGGAGCAACTTGGTATTAGCTACATTATGCCAAACTGGTACAAAATCTCATGCCAAAGACCAAGTACGTCATGCACTACAAAAGTCTGTAACAAGACCTCAAGCTTAATTTTAGACTGACCAAAATCCTTCGTGTTTTGCGGTTCAGACAAGAACAGTGGCTTAAGACCTGAACTGGTTTTAGTACGAGGAAGAACTTTGGCAACACACGACTATGATAAAGATTTTATCAAGCTAATAAACAGCAGTGTGTTTGACGAGATGATTGAAAATATAAAGCGAGTCAATATCCAGCTTTTAAAAACTTATTCGGCTGGTCATAAAGCTTGTTTCAACACTAACGTTAGTCTCAAAGAAAATACCCGGTGATAACGTTTTAGCATTTCACAGAAGCAGCATTGTAGCGCTGTAACCCAATGTAATGAGCGGTCAAGCATACTCTTAAGGCTTTCACTATGGTCACGCTGACCAGGCCAAGATGCTGTTCACGGGTGCCGAGAGTATGAACTATGAAATATAGTTCACCGATGACGTGTACACAAACCTGTTTCGACCTCGATCTTTGTTTAACTGATCCAACTCGCTGATGTAAGCATTAAAACAGTGATTGACAAGTTCAAGAACGAAACAACATCCGTGCCAATACCCGAGTTGGAAGGGCTCTGTTGTAAAATGTACTCGATAAGACTAGCAGATGGTCATATAATGAAAGGGCCAAGAGGAATTAAAAAAAATATCAAGCACCCAGTAAGCCACCAAGACACACCAGGACTGTCTGGGACCGTTATCAGGAATGACGTGATACTCGCAAATAAATACGATCCGGTCAAGTAGCCACACTGTGCACTAACAAAATATTACTGCCTAGTCATGATAAAAATGTGCTGGATGATAGTGTATCCACTCTGGCTCATGGTATAAATGACATAACGGACAAAGAGAGACATGGTTGCTGAACTGTATAATTTGCAATAATGAGCATAATCTATCTAGAAGTTTTCGTCGAAAACAATTATATAACCATGGATCAAGTATGGTTTGTTCTGAATCAAGACATGTTGTCTTAGAATGTAGTCTTGTAAAAGGCATCGTTTGACAACAGTTCATGCATCCCTCATGGAAGTCTTGCCAAGCAGGCGCAATAAGCACTTCATTTAGACAACGTGACCATGATGAATGCATAATGTGTGACCAAACCGAATTTTTTTACAATACTACTCAAGTGTCTGCTGCTACTGATATATTTTGAGGAACTGTAAAGAAACAGCGTCAGATCGGTTTCCAGTGATATTTTGAGAGAATAAATAGGATAAATGTATTGCAAATTTTAAATATTTGGTGTATGAAATTGTGACTAATATTTAATATTAGGTTTATTAACTAGTATTGATAAAGATAATTATATGAAATTATGTTTTGTTATATTCGTTAACAAGGAGCTGTTGTGAATAACTATCAATGGCATCTGCCTTATCCTCTCCCCAAACGATTAATATCGCTGACGACGAAATTATGCAGAAGGCTTATTGATGGTCCTTTTCTCGTTTTTCCTCGATACATTCTCTTCTCTCCATTTAATTATACTGTACTTTTTTATTCATTTCTTTTTTCTTCTGTTTAATGACTATGAGGTAGGGATTAATATTTCATCACAAAATCTTTACGATCGCGAGAAAACACGAAAATAATCAGCTCGTTTCTTATCTTTAGTGTGTACAGCCGGATAGGTTAAATAATTTCTAAGAAGGATTTTTTAAACATTATGTATTAATTTGTAGCCAACGTTTATATTCATTTAAAAACCTCTTCTATGCGAACGTGTTAAAGACATAAGATAGATTTAAGAGACAACAGATGCCATTATCAAATCAATATAACGAAAGTTGATACGCAAGTAAAAAAACAAACGTTCAGAACGAAATACTAAAGAGTGTTTATTACGTGACGTGAAAATATCAAATACACACATAAACGCATACACATTGTATATATATTTTACAGATCATGCATATAATCACTGATTTGTATATACAGTTGTTAATATATGAAAACGTAAATGAAGATGCGGGAGTTCTCAGGTGATTATATTGCCAAAATGTATAAACACACATGTATATAGGTATACAAACATACATTCCTATCCATAGATCAAGCCAACATCATCATTATCTATGACGAAAATATACTTGGTGGGCCAACTCCAATACATATTATTTTGTGTCTATAATCACTTACTTGAAAATCAAAGGCAGAAGTCTATGCAATCGTGCATGTTGAAAACCAAGATATGTCAGCGCAGTTTATAAAGATACGGTAGAACATGTTTATTTTATAATTTACTTCAGAAAGTGAAGAAGAATAGATATAAACTCATTCATAAATTAACATTTTAGAAGCGTTTTGCAAACTCACTGCTAATACTATCTGATAAATAAAATAAATAAATATTCACTCAATACGCTTGATGTTTCCTTCGCCCCTGAGGCAGTTGTCGCTGCTGGATTATAAGGCATCAATCGCGCTGTCCGGTAACGTGTAACGAATGTAACGAATAAATTACACAACCCTACATTTATTTGAAGTGACCAAAACAGTCCAAGAAGTGCAACTCTTGCAAATAATAATAGTGTTTCCTGACAGTTCCTTCCCTTGATTGAGCTCACGATGCCCATGGTATTTTAACGAAAATGAGCATTTAAGTAAACCAGTATTCAGATCAAATATAACAGTAATTACTTGTTCTGGTCATGCTACATGCCTGAGAGAGTCAATGAATGTACAATCTCTCCATGGTATTTAAGTGTCAAGTAGAGAGAATATAGGCATTGTTATGTATGAACTGCACATCACTATAATATCCTCACTAATTCGCAGCGTCTTACACTTAACTGGTATTTCGACAAGTACGCATGGAAGTAAAACAAATAATATATGTAAGCAATACCACATTCACAGCCTCCCTCCCATATATATATATATGGGAGGGAGGCTGTGAATGTGGTATTGCTTACATATATTATTTGTTTTACTTCCATGCGTACTTGTCGATATATATATATATATATATATATATATATATATATATATATATATATATATATATATATATATATATATATATATAGAGAGAGAGAGAGAGAGAGAGAGAGAGAGAGAGAGAGACATAGATAGATAGATAGATAAATTTGCACAGGAACGTTACCTGCATGACGTAAGTATTCTTGATTTGCAAACGTCAGCACGAGAATGCAAATCAAATATACACGCGTACTATTTTAATGAATTTATCTTTAACTTTACTTTTTGATTGTATGTGTGTGTGTGCTTGCCGTCTTTCTTCATCCTGCCACAGGAAGATAATGGTTTCTTGAACAATTGGAGGAAAGCAAAACTTTGAAGTCGGGACGAGTGTCTAGTTTTTGTCTCTCCGTATGCATGACTTGACAGATGGCTACATAAAAATGTGTGCACTAGTAAGTAAGCTAAAGTATGAAATTTGTAGTTAGATTATTCACCTCAAACAGATGATGATGATGATAACAACACTACCACTACTACTAATACTACTATTACTAATACTACTACTAATAATAATAACACTAATCATAATAATAAATGCACTTAGTTTTTCAGTTATTTAAGAAAACCTTATTTTACTCTTTTCTACTTCCTGTCATTGTAATCATCAGCAAATACATCGTTACAATTTTTCATACCCATCTTAAAATCCTAGTGAATTTGCTAATAAGCTAATAAAGCCGCATGCAAATTTGCATACCTTTACATATGCTTATTATGTGCATTTTGTAATTTTGCCTGGTATTTTCAAATACAAACTGCAAAGTTTTAAATACAACGCCGACATGTTCTTTTAAATATGCCTTCATTGCCTCAAATATGTCGTCTTAACAAGAATAATAACTTGACTAAAATAAAACTTAATTTGACATATCCGTTTCGTTGATTTAATAACATTAGAACTTGACTAAAGATCATTATAATATCTACTTATATATTATTTACCAATTACAGGCGGGAGTGATAGTAACACATAAACGGATTAAGTAACCAGCCCTTGAAATAGCAAAACACAGAAACGGATTAGCTAACCAGCTCTTGAAATATCAAAACCCAGAAACAGATTAACTAACCAGACTTTGAAACAGCAAAACAAAGAAACGGATTGGATAACCAGACCTTGAAATAATCTTATGTTACGTGTTTAGGCTCGAATAAACAGTAACACAAGAAAGAGTGAAAACAGCATGCTTTGAAAAAAAATATAATAGTTTATTTCCCTGGAAAAATTCTGTAGAAATGAAAAAATATGAACTTACGGTTTTAAGAATCAAATCCAAAAACAATCAAGGAATAATCCACGCATAAAATTTAAGTACTCCTGATAATAAAATGTTCTAATGATTTCAAGTTCGAGTTCCGCCGAAGAATCCAAGATGGAAGACGATGACGTATGCTGTAACCTGTAGTGCTGAAGTCTACAGTTCCTTGTAGAAGCAAGAAATATCACTCCAGTTTTGGAAATCCACATCAATTTTTATAAGAGCTGTCTTTGTTCAGGAATATCATATGAGCACACTTAATATCCAGGAAAAAAGAAATAATCCTTTTGAATCCAAGTAATTTGAAATAACTGCGAACGACACCTTACAGTTTAAAGAAAAAATCCCAACTGTGTTTACGTTTCTAATACGATGGTTTAAAACTTGAATTTTCACGTGGTCATGTTTACATATAAAAAAATATTATATTGTTTACATACTAAATCAGTAGTCCCATCATGACCTCGACAACAACCGATCATTTTAAAATAAAAATAGAACTCATTTACGTGGTTGCTACTAATTGTACATTAAGGTCAGGACCTAGGTCAACACCAGGTGTTGAATAAAGCGAACAGTCAAGGTCAAACTATTTTCTGGAAAAGTTTCATCTTCAGTGAATAAATTTACATTACAAAAGCAGATTATGAAACGTAACATTTTATTAAATATAATCAAACAATTAAATTGAAATAAACATATATAGTAAATCAAATATAACTAAATTAAATATACATAGAAATAGCAAAACACAGAAACGGATTAGGTAACCAGATCTTAAAATAGCAAAACACAGAAACGGATTAACTAACCAGACTTTGAAATATCAAAGTACAGGAACGGAGTGGATAACCAAGCCTTGAAATAGCAATACACAGAAACGGAATAGCTATCCAGACCTAGAAAGAGCAAAACACAGAAACGGATTAGCTATCCAGACTTTGAAATAGCACACTTTTGAGACTGAATTTAGGTATCAGTGTTTGTGTTAGTCACTAACAAAGAATTGTACTTCAGACGTGTCCCTAGATTTTCCTTTAATGCAAACACAATGACAGATGAAATGTTCCCAGATTGCACAGACTTTATCTTCCAAAGGATTATAAACAAAAAACAATCACATTTGCATTATTAAAACTGAACTTTTCATCGGCACTATTTAGTTAGGATTGTGTTGACGTACCGTAACCACATACATACATACACACGTACATGCATACATACATACATACATACATACATACATACATACATACATACATACATACATACATATATGCCTCCTCTAAAGTTAATGATAGTATGTGTTACGTTAGTCCGAGCCTACGCGACATGCAATATTATGTTCAAGGCAGTGGTATCACTAGGGTTGGTGTCACCGAGTGCGGTGACTCATGGTGTCACCCCCATGGACCTCCTTCCGTAACAGACCATAATTTTGTGTATAGACAGTCATTTTGGTGTCACCCCCTTTGATAGTGTCACTCGGTGTGCTCTGCACCACCACCACCCGTAGCACCTAGTGAGGCCAATGGTTTAAGGTAAACATGGTCGTATATTAGAAATCGAAAGAAGTGAAAATCCAGTATGCTTGGGAACACATTGGAAATTAACCGTTAAGTCTTCGTTTTATGCAAACATTGTTGTACATTACCTTATTTCACAACATATACATTTTCATTTATTAAACTTAATAACTTTGCTACTTACCTCTCGTCTGTACTTGTTGCCACTTTTCCCTTTTTTCTTCAGCTGGCTGCCACACGGTTACAAGCTGTAATATGTACATGTAACATCATTTCCAATCAGTGTAATTTACTTCCCGGTTCAGCTATGCATAATGTCTACTTTACTGACACGGGTATTATGTACTGACTATAAATTATCAGTGATATCAATAATGTCCCTCACTTAAAATTACATTTCAAAACACTCCGTTACTTTTGGTCCGGTAAGCATTGCAATTCTGTTGTTGCCTCAAGGGTTCTTTTCACTAACGTGTTTAATGTTATTCATTAGTCTACTGCTTGCGTAATGGAAAATCCGGGTTATTGCACCATGATGAAGCATATTCCTCTGAAAGTCAACAATAACTCCTTTTTTATAATTTACTGATATCTCCGGAATTAAAATGAAAATAATAACTTCGGGAGATATACTTGATTTTCAGAGAGACAAAGAGAGAGAGAGACAGACAGACATACATAGACACATAGAGAGATGGAGTCAGAGAGAGAGATAGAGAGATTGATGCAAAATACTGTATGAACATACTGTATCTCCACACGAGAAACAACTCCTTGTTTCATGTGTTAGGTAGGGCTTATGTTCAGTTTAAAAATCTAGCTTGCTACTTGAACCATTCCGCTCTAGACAGTTCCGGGGTGTAAATATCACTACATAAACAACTGTCGTTGGTAGATAAAAATTACACTTACATTCTTGTCAATAAGAAGATTTGGAGTTGCTTCCCTTCATCTTTGTTTCATTATTAATCGTTTCCCAAAGTGGTCTATACAAAAACAGTGTTGACAATCATCGCCTGTTTTTATTCTTTCTTTTTACCATGTCGTTTTCACTGTTAGTCACTCTCCATTCAAGTCGCATCCTCTGTAGCAACTGTACATGTTACCGAAGATATACGGTAACATTTAACCTTTTAGAATATGCATTTCCATGTAATGAAGACAACACTGACTAGAACGACTTTTATATTACAAAACAAAGTAGTAGCAATGACGTTTTCAGCAGGTATCATAATGAGGAAGAATAATTTCATTACCGATGAAATGGATGGTCTGCCTGTGAAAAGTAGAGATTAAGGTAAAGAAAATGTTAATTAGAGTCCAGTTTATATATGGGAAGTGTACCATTACGAATTACTTGATTACATATTTATGGATATATATATATATATATATATATATATATATATATATATATATACAGTTTACAGTGGGGCTACGAATGCATGATTTCATGCTAGATGCAGATTGGGTCGTGCCGTAACACATTTCGTGATTGACGGCTTTGTTAGTTAATTTTGAACTACAGCGTGCATGATCGATATCCTCTTTATCCCAGTCCTTTTTTGTGCCTTTACCTAATTTTGCATAGTAAGTGATTTTGTAAGAAATTGGTCCGCCCATGCTCATCTTTCCTCTTCATAAAAGTGATATAAGAAAAGCATGAAGGATTTCCAACTTTTTCCATTACTAGGCCGTTACAGTGATGAAAGCATTTGTTATAGGGATTTTTCTGCCCTGGAGGGGAGGGTGATGCGTAACTCTAAATGGGTAATTATAGAATCATCATCTTTGTCGTATCAAAGATTTTTGCTGCTTCGGTTTCTTCATTCTCGGACTAGTTCAAAAATGTATACGAGTTGATCGTTTTGAATATTGATTTTTTGATAGCGGGTGTCGACAGAGGTAAACGCGGACATCCCCGTGAGAGATAACTAATACAATGATATTAAGGAGAACATTAAATTTGATGAATGTAGTGATTACCAACAGGACAGCATATTTGTTTTACCACAGATGGGTACGAAAGTTCCTGGACTTACTTAGACGAGTTTGAGATTATTCCAGTCAGACGGCTTTGCAAATTGCTGTCAAAGTACTAATCATTAACAACAAAGATGAAGCGATCGCTCGTACGGGAATCAAACATATGTCATAAAAAGAAAAATGTATATATATATATATATATATATATATATATATATATATATATATATATATATATATATATATATATATATATATATATATATATATATATATACAAGGATTGCATACTAAATCACAAGCAAAAGTACGAGGCAATGAATTTGTTTAGCTCATACGATCTAAAGGGACATAAGATCAACCTCAATATGGTAACTTTTTTTAATGCGTGACGAAATTTCGTTTGCACACAACATAAAAAGATTATATTGCGGATGCTTAATCACGTTGAATTTAAAAGCAAGTACGAAACTCACTGAAATATTCTTGTGATTTTTTTCCCTCTTGTTTGTTTCAGCGTATCTAAAATATGTCAAGCTAAATACAACTGTTCTGATAAGAATTTGATTATAACTTTCTTCTCATTTCTTGCTATGAGAAGGACTTACTCATAAGTTAAGAAATGTATTTGCCCATTGTTAGAGAGAGATCGAAGGAAATAGTTCAGGTTCTCTTAACAAAACGGTGGGAAATGAGGTACGTTGGGATCGACTGTAAGATAGACAGAGTCTCCTGATTCTTCAACGAACAAACGAACCTTATTTAAAAATATATATATATATATATATATATATATATATATATATATATATATATATATATATATATATATATATATATATATATATATATATATATATATGATTACACTACCAACTTTATATATTTGTATAATTTCTGCATTTTAGAATATAATACATACAGTTATATCTCGATTAACTTCATGATAGCCAAATAGTATAAAATTCAATAGTTGCGATTAATGCAACAATCATGTTGAAAAAAGGGTATTTTACTAAATTTGAAACATTTACTAGAACATTAATCTTTATTATTTAAATAATATTTTATTTCCACATTAAATCTAAACATGAAGTTAATATCCAAAAATGGGGGGGGGGAACACCCTAATATGTGGCGAATTAAATGCCCATAACGAAATCTGGGGCTGCTAATACCAAGAGCAAAGACGCAAATTAATTGAAAAATGGATCCAAAAAGACAAACTAACAATAATCAACAATGGTGCCCCTACTAGAACCAACCCAAGAAGTGGTACATAAACAGCCATTGACTTAACTATAAGCACCCTCCAATTAGCAACAATTATCATCTGGGAAACCCTACGAAATAACACTCTTGGTAGCGACCTTTTCCCTATAGTGATCACTGTCCATGTAAAAACACCCCGAGTAACTAACCCAGATGGAAATTTGATAAAGCCGACTGGGAATCATTCCAAGCAGAGTTAACTGAAACCCAAATGCAGCAGCAGTCACTGATAAAGGCCAAACAAACTCGACTGCGTAACACTTCGCAGAGATTAGCAGTAATAGACGTCACTTCCCTAAATTCATAGAACGATGTAAATTACTTGAAATTAAACATCTTGAAATATTCTCCGACCAGGCAGTCAATAGTGACAGGTCACCAATTAATGATGACTTTACTATCTATGAATGGAGAAATGCAGTAAATAGTACAATAAGTACCTTACCCAGAGAGGATCAACTGGGCTATGAAACCTACCAAAATACACCTGAAAACGAGGAACTAATTATGCTCGATCTTATCAACCTAATATGACGCTCAGGTAACATCCCACAAAATTGGAAACAAGTAATAGTCAAAGCCATCCCAAAACCGGGGACAATTCCATCAACTATTAACTCGTATAGGTCATTCTCCCATACAAACAACATTTGCAAAATCGTGGAAATTATGATTAACAAAAGACTCAAATACCATCACGAAACCAACAACCTCATTACTACCAACAAATGTGGATTTCGGAATACAAGATGTACTATCGACCAACTAATTCGACTAGAAACTAGTAACAAACTGGCCTTTCAGGCCAAACGTAAATGCGATAGACTACTAATCGCCATTTTTCTTGACCTTGAAAAAGCATTTGACCTAGTCCGGATTAAAGAATTAATAGCCTAACCTAGCCAATATAGAATAACAGGCCGAATACGTCCATGGATAAATAACTTTCTAACTGAGGAGAAAAATTAAAACAAAAATGGCAGATAATATTCAGAGACTTATAATCTTGGTAATGGAACCCCACAGGGTAGTGTGATAAGCCCAACTATATTTTATATCATGGTCAATGACCTGGGAAAGTAAATTAACAAAAACAAACTAGACATGTCCCAGTTTGCTGATAATAGTGGAATTTGGAGACCTGGAAACCCTGAAAACTATAATATTATGAGTGAGATTAAAACGAACCTAAATGCGATTGGAAGTTGGGCCGATAAATGGGGTTTTTAAATCTCAACCAGTAGAACAGTTGAAATGTTATTTTATCCATTTAAGAGAAAAGAGAAAAAAATACCCTGTCATACTTCTACAAAATACTCCCATACAATTTGTCAAGGAAACCAGATTTTATAGGTATGGTGCTCGACGAGGAAATCACATATACAAGACTCGATTAGCAGATGCAAGCAATACCTAAGTTTCAAAGTAAAATTAAAGGAGCAACATGGGGCGCTGACCAAGATAAAATTCGTAGGCTATATAAAGCTCTAATTAGATCAAAAATGGACTATGGATGCCAGGTCTACAATTCAGCTAAACCAACAGTACTACAAGCGTTAAACAATATCCATTACTAGGCCATCAAAATAGGCACAGGAAACCTAACAAAGAGATCAAGGAACTTGAAATACTGACAGGTGAACTACCATTACAACCAAGAAGAAAGGTACAGTTACTAAGGTATTCCGCAAGATTATCGATCCATGAAAATGATGACACAGTGAAAAACGCTATATCCAAATGCAACAGGGCCTTTAGTAAAACTCTAGTCCTTAACCCACCAGGAGGAAAAATAATAAATGAGAAATGCAAAGAATACCAACTAAACAACCTGCACACAAACCCAATTAGATACTTAAATTCATGGATAAACCAACATCCTAATATCAACAGATAAGCTCTAAACCGGGGAAACAAAGAAGACAATGCAACTAAAATACTTGTTGAAATCAAGGAAACTGTTGACCAGAAGTACACTAAACATGCTATTATTTGCATCGATGGATCAAAATCGCCGGAACTAAACGTACATCCGCCGCAACTATAATCCCGAGTCATAACATTCAATTTGGAAGCAGACTAACAGACGGAAGCCCAATGTATACCGTTGATTTCAGGGCAATCAACGAAGCCGTAAAATGGATCCCCAATACACCTAATATACCTAATTTGCAGGATGACAACTTTAGAATAAGATAACCGGATGACTGGGGCGGTTGCTGCAGCGCTGGAGCCGCGCTCCCGTCGTCGCTTTCCGCCCTCTCCACACCTGGACATTGAACTGAACAGCAAGTCAATGTATACATAAAGGCGAGGGATAATGGCTCATTTCCTACCCGCTAGACCACTTAAATACTCCACACTCTAGGGGTAAACTCAAGATGCATCTGTAATATGCTAGTCGCCTCCTGGACAAGCTAGCCATGGCAGCTATTGAGGAAGTAAGGAAAACAC
Organism: Sinohyriopsis cumingii; assembly: GCA_028554795.2. NCBI lineage: Eukaryota > Metazoa > Mollusca > Bivalvia > Unionida > Unionidae > Sinohyriopsis > Sinohyriopsis cumingii. The sequence goes on from JAPYKE020000041.1 coordinate 286,298, forward strand.
AGGAAGAAGAAGAAACAAAGAAAGCACATGTAACGACCATACTGCCTCACCTGATCATTCGGAAGACCAGCGAGGTCATTGTGGTGACAAGGACGACATCACTTCAGCAGAGAAAAATAATGTTTCCACAGACAGAGGTCTGGGCCTCGGAGATGCTATTAGCACATAGACGACAACCACCACAGCAGCATCCACAGGCACAACGACAAAGTTCAGAAGGAAAGAAGCATCAGAGTCCCTCAAACAGATGATTGGGGTGCTGCAGCAGACCATTTACTCTCTGCACTTCCAACTTTTACAGTGGCTTATGAGAATGACTGGAGTCGATGCTGTGTGACTGGTGCCCGTTCTGGAGTATGCGGTGCACTGGAGCAAATAAACAGTCCTTTTCAGAGGCATCATATCTCCAGACAAAAGATGCTATTCAATTTGCTCACAAAATAATTGTGGATGGGTGTGATTGTGTGTGTATCAGTTTACCTCTATCAAAAGCTCATATTTCGTTCGATAGTGTGTGCTTGTATGTGAGGGTTTAAAGTTTTGTCTATCAACCCTTTATACCTATTGCTTGTATGATAGTGTGTTTGATACGTTTGGTGTATGGCTGTTTGTGATTGTGTATGTATTTTGATAACATTTCGCTCCATTTTCAAATTTGTGTTGGGATGGAGTATAGTGTATTTCTTGGTAATAGTGTGTTGGTTTATAAAATGAGGAGAGTGTGTTTCTTTCAGGTCAGCGCATTGCTATCTTTTTCATGTTATGTACGTGTAGTTTGTCGTGAAGTGATGTGTTTTCCTTCACATCGATGCTTAAAGCATATAAAGCAAAGTGTTCGCCAGTCAAAAGATTACTGAACTAAGACCAGAAATAGTACATACACAAGGACAAGAGCCAAAGAACGGTACTTTGAAAGCTAAAAGTTCAAAACGATACACCCCAACGGAACAAATGTAGTGCAAACAGGGAATCGACATGGGTCGACAGAACTATAAGAGAGAACAATAGAGCAAAGCTCAGCAGAGAAAATCAATCAAAGTCATGGACAAACCTCTGACTCCCCGGAAAGATACAATACAATGCAACGAAAACCAGGCAAAATGTGAGGGACACACGCTCTACACCACAGACCGCTCACGCAACAGGAAACAAGCAAAGATACCACCCAATGGAACTTACCATATTAATTAACAGTAAGGGAAGCAAATTACACAAATCAGTAGACCCAAAGCCATATCTCGACCTAAAACAAAATCGTACTCCAAACCTGACTCCAAGCAATTCCCAGTTTCATCACCCACCCAGGTAACAAACTACAAAGCCGCATCGACCCAACTGAAATAGCTACCAATCTTGTCACACGCGTCCAATGGTTGGAGAATCAAATCACGATATATCTGCCATATATTTCTGTATATGACGAACCATTTAGCAGAATATAGGTTGACTGTGTCAGTCCCATTATTTGCGACCGTGTCATGCAACCATTATTTGTTAACCATAATGTTCGATTCAACAAGATTCCCAAACGAAATTCCTGTATTTGACGAACCATTTAGCAGAATATAGGTTGACTGTGTCAGTCCCATTACTTGCGACCGTGTCATGCAACCATTACTTGTTAACCATAATGTTTGATTCAACAAGATTCCCAGAGGAAATTCATTTGACGAATATTATAACTAAAGCATTAACACAATTCTGATCAATTGTTTGCACAACGTTTGACTTCCCAAATTTGTATAATCTGATCAAGGGTCAAATTTTATGTCCGAAATTCTCCAGCAGGTTCTGCGTGAATTAGGCATCCATCAGTTTAAGTCTACTGCTTATCGCCATGAAAGTAAAGAGGCTTAAGAAAGATTTCATCAAACACTGAATATTGTTTCGATAGCGGAAAAGATTGGGACGATTGTGTGCATTTAATGCTATTTGCTGTTAAGGAATCAATTCAAGAACCTTTCGGATTTGGTCCCTTTTAACTCGTTTTTTGGACATACTGTGCGTGGACCATTACAGTTATTAAAAGAATGAGTGTTCAGAAATTAATTTTAATGACTATGTTCTTGATTTAAAACATACGTTGTCAAAGATCTGTGCAGTAGCAGGAACTAATATGGACTCCACTGAGTCAAAAGTGGTGATAAAGTTCTGACTCAGTTACACATACCTCAAAATCTTTTCCATGATTTGCATTATGATCCTTATAAGTTAGAAAGAAAGTAAGTCATTTAAGTTACATTAATGATACTCCTTGGAAATTAAATGTTGAAGAATTATGTTGATAGATATAGCCGTCTTAATCATGCAGTTACTCTTGTTGTAGCAGTTCAACACTTTGAGGTTTTAAGTGACGGAGTGCAATTGTACTGCAGTTATTTGGCTGCAAAGAACTTCGTAATTCAGAAATATTTAATAATCTGGGTCAGACACTTTCATATCTACAGCAAAATGTGTAAGATAAAACAGATATTGCTTAAGTATGAGCACTGGCTTCCTGATATTCCTACACGAACAAATAAAATATACCATGACTATGAAATAGTGCATTCCACGCTTGTGAAATAGCATTAGTACAGGATGAACCCTCACAAACAGGAATGTTTGTAAAAAAAGAAATTCAGCATTTGCTGGAGAATGATTTCATAGAACCAAGTAAAAATGATTGGAGTTCACCATGTTTTTTTTTTTGTACAGAAACAGATAATACTTTTCGCATGTGGACCGAATATAGGAAAGTGAACAGTGTGACAACAATATATCTATTCCCATTGCCAAGAACCGATGACTGCATTGACAAAATTGTAAATGCAAAATATGTTACCATGTTTGACATTTTAAAGGGATTCTGACAATTTTTTTCTGACGGATAAGGCTAAGAATTTTTCGGCATTTTTAACTCCAGATGAACTTTATCAATATAAAGTAATCACGTTTGGGATAAAAGGTTCGCCTGTACTTTACAAAGTTTATTGAAGATGATTCCATCTTGTCAAGATGATTGTGATGATTGTGACGCTTACATGGATTACGTCATCATCTACAACAACACATGGAAAGATCATTACGAAACAATCCAGAAATTCATTGATATACTCGCTGATGCAAATTCGAAATTTAATTTAAAATGAGTTTTGCCATGCTGGTGTGGAATTTCTTTGATATATTTTTGGGCACAGAGAAGTTGATCTTATGGAAATTAAGGTTAAGCATATATCTGAATTATCTGTGCCTATCAGTAAAAAGGAGATAATGCTATTTCTGGGTATATCTTGCTATTACCGAAACATTTTTCAACTTCTGATAAATTCGTTGAGTAAGACAACGACGTTCCTTGGTCCAATAATATCAAGAAGCTTCTTATAAGTTAAGACTGTGGATGTAAGTGATTTTGTGGTTGGTGGAGAATTGATTCAAGATGACAAACGTGGAATCGATCATCCAGTATACTTTTTTTCTATAAAAAAACTAAATAATGGCATCGGAAATTATTCCACAATCGAGAAGGAATGTTTGTTATTGGCTTTGCAACACTTTGAAGTGCATATTAGTTCAGATTAGTTTGTATCGTTATGTGTTATGTACAATTGTAATGTATCGTTGAACCGTCCAAAATCAAGTTCATTTTGTACCTGAGTAGGGCCATTCATTTTAGTAGCTAAACCTTTCTTTTTAAGTGTGGACCAAAGTTTTAGATCAATTATTAATGATAGCATGTTTATCCTAGTCCCAGCCTGGGACATTGTAATTACCCATGGAATAACTTGGTTTACATGGTGTTTACAATGTTTTTATAATAATTACCCATGGAATAACTTGGTTTACATGGTGTTTACAATGTTTTTATAATAATTACCCATGGAATAACTTGGTTTACGTGGTGTTTACAATGTTTTTATAATAATTACCCATGGAATAACTTGGTTTAAATGGTGTTTACAACGTTTTTATAATACGTTTAGTAAAAGATTTTATATTGATGGCACCATAGTATTTTAGAAATGAACTCTTGACCCTCATCCTCGTTCTATTTTCGTCTATTATATTTTATATAGTGTTCTTGAAAAATTACTCATTCTTGCGATAACATCTAAAACAGAATCATTGGTATCATTGTGTTCAGTATTTAATTTGGATGGAATCGTTTTGTTAATGATAAACACAAAGTACTAATCAATAATAATTCCTTGGACAGAAACATTAATTTAGAGACGAGGACATATCGGATTATATTACTGTGAATGATCAAAATACTGTTGGCACATTTGCACAATCTCGATCATTTGCATATTTACACATTCATTGCTGTATCTGGTTTGGAATACCACTGTAATTGAATTAGAATTGTATTCATTATACCTTGTTATATAAAAAGTTTGGACTATTTGGGTTTTAATTCACAAACCCGTTAGTATTTTTTAAATTTTCTCATTGTATTCTAGGCAAAATAAATTATTTCTTGAATTTTGTAAAATTTGTTGGTTTTCGTTCTTTTCTTTTATTGCCTTTAAGACAATAAATTGGTAACACTGCCTCCTGTCTAACGTTTTCTGTTATGATTTTGTATGCTTTTGATCGATCATATTTGTTCTAACTTAAGCACACATTATTAGGTAAGATAAGAATATATGTCATTTACCTTGAAATGATCACCTCTTTCGCGATGTCTTAAAAGCATTCTACTTAAAATGATGTATTACTCCCCCTTTCTTTCATATCAAACGACATTGAAGACACTATCAAGTACCATGAATATATTCCGTAATTACAATACCCTACTGACACTAAAATGCAAATATAAAACTCAATGAAAGATTGTTTTGTTTGGTCTGTTTTAGCTTTTCTAAAGGGACACTAAATACCCATGCAGTTCCTTTATAGGACAGTTGTTCTTTTGTAAAAGCATATGCACAAGTCTTTCAAAGACGAGTTATTTAGTTTGGATTAGCAGAACTAATTGTTTATGCCAAACAAGTAAGAACTGTCTTTCTTTATGTTATGCATATTTGATGTATTTGATTTAATTTAGTTGTGTTTTTTCTTTAAAAAAAGTATTCCATTATATGCTATTGTAATGTGATTGTATTTACTGGATTTGACATTTGCCAGAAATCCATTTTGCATAAATTCAGTTCAGTTTGATCTGACTGTTTTTCGTAAACACTAATGATAGAAACTTTGTATTTCATGCTGACCTAATTCCTGACTTTGATTCAGAACCAGTATATGGTTCTTGTTAACAACATTTTCAAAATTTTTTTTTATTCTTTCCAAGAGAAAAAATCTATGGCTTTAGTCGAGGCCATACTTGGAGTACGTGACAAATACCATCCAGCAATTGTTTCAAACTCTGGTTTTACCAGTGCATTGACCCAAATTCGGGCATCTTTTGCATCGTGGCTAGATTTATTATTGATGTATTGAGAAATAAATGCCATTTTTGCCTTAACACTTGGGAAGTTAAAGTGTTTTATGGTAAGACCAGTTTGAGTAGAATTTTTTAATTTTTCTTCAAATTATTTGGATTCCAATAGATTATATTTCCCTGGAAATGCTTGTGCTCTACACAAATTCTTGCACAAGGACAGTTATGGAAATTTACAATAAATTCAAATACTGGAATATTATTTTCTGTGATTCAACAAGGAACTGCTGACACATCAGAACGACGCTGACCACAGCATACGTCATGGCATTCCGTTTTGAATATCATCGGGATTCTAACTCAGTTTCATCAGGAGTTTTTATTATTAGGACTTTTTTTTTTAGTTCTTGGATTATTCTTGGATTTTTTTTTATTTGATTCGTAAATCCTAACTTCTTTTTCTCCTTTTTACCTTGTTTCTCCAGGGAAATAAATTATTTGTTAACTTGTATAAAGCTTGTGGTCTTCGTCATTTTCTTGTTGCGTTTTGTATGAGCCTAAACGTAACACTTTAAAAGATCCGATTGTCTTGAATGTTTACCCGACCATCGGACACAAGAAATTTACATCTGTGAGCATTAAGATTTTCTTTATTGCTGGTTTTCAACTGAATATATTTTTGACGTTCTACTAATGTAAGTTATATAAAGGTCAGTTCTTGGACTTTTTCCAAATTTATGTTTCAGGAATGTGTTCTGCATTATGTTGTTTCGAATTTGTCTAATATGATGTTCTCAAACCTATTATCTACATTTATTTTGCAGGAACTTCTTTTAGTAAATTTTTCAAGATTACATATTTTCGAGAAAAGATTTAATTTAAAGAGAATATCTCAAAAGAATAATACAGGATGGTACTTCCATAATATATTTCAAACATTTAGAAGTTTAGACTAAATATAACATTTAAAAATAATAATAAAGGTTGATATTTCTATCTTATATGTCAAAAATAACAAAGACTTTTTTCAAGACCATTTTAAAACGTATGAAGAGATAATTTATATTTTTATATTATATATCAAAATGTATGTATGTGTGTGTATGTGAGAGAGAGAGAGAGAGAGAGAGAGAGAAAGAGAGAGAGAGAGAGAGAGAGAGAGAGAGAGAGAGAGAGTCTAAGTACTTTGCCGCTGAAATCTTGTATAGAAAATGTTTAAAATATCCAGAAAAAGAAATAAAGACTAAGGAGTCATGTCAAGATTCAATGCATGGTTATAAATGACCCCACGTTCCTAGTAGCATTACTCAATATTCAGTTAGTGCCTAACTGGTTATTTTAATGAAACTTGATGGTTTGTACTATGAACGAGATAATCTTAATAGTTACAAGGCAACTATAAACAAATAATTAAGGGGCACTACCTACGGCTGCAGCATTTGAACTTAAATGAGTTTGGTAATTGCCACAAGTGCTGAAGTCCGGAAAACGATCTTAAACAAAATTAAAAGAAGTAAAGCTTCTGAACCATCCATCCGTCGATCTCGTTCCCTGCTGCAGCAATGATGTCAACGAGAAGAGACATTCCATAACAAAAATCATCTAAAATACCCAACTTACCTATAAAAGAAATTCGTAGTTTTTAAAATATGGTCTGCGGATCTTTTACAAATATTTTATTTATGGAGCAAGTGGAGAACTTTCAATTTGTCTATTTCTATTACGGGTGAATCAAATTTAGTTAGCATTTGTGAGCATAAAAATGACAAACATTTGCAAAAAAAGGTAGGTGTATCACAGAGAGCAGTAGTTGTTTTGACAATGTCCGGAATTTACATATATTACATCTTGTACAAGCTTTGACACGTTTTCATCATGATGGACACGCAGAGAAGTGTATGTTTACTTACATTGAGTTTTGGCAATATTTTGTGCGAAAAACAGACAAGGTGAAATGTGAATTATACAATTTTGGTAGAAAGATCAGTAACGAAGAATCTAAAAATTCCATAATTCACAACTTGTTAAGATTGGTAAATACGATATATTTTATCGTTTAGATCTCATCACTCACAAATGTACTATATAAAATTTGCTGTCATAACTTGTATCGTGTTTTTATTCCCATTTATATTGTTGTTTTCCTTTTTTACTTATTTGGGTAAATCAACTAAATCATTCTTTTTTGTATCTCTGACAGTGTATTACAACTTATTACCTTGATGTTTATGTCACAATTTTAAGCTCAAATTTATAGTTGCATAGTAAATCTTAAGACGGTGTTGTTGGATTTTCATCATTACACTTTTAATGTACCTGTTCCAATTGTGTTTATAAAGTGCTATTGTCTTCCAGAGATCACTCTCACTGAGAAGCATTAACTTTTCCATGTCATCCTTTGCTCGGGAACTTTAGAGCTCTGTTGCAAACATTTAACACATATTCTTTCTTCGTTGTCATTATCAGCATTCATTTTCCATTCGAATTGTGTCATGTACATTCCAAGGCCCTATATTACAACAGTCCTTGTTTGATTATTTTGAACATGTAAAATTAATCTCTTCAGTTCGGTGAAAATATGTTGATATTTAAAAATCAATTTTTGTGTGCAATGAAATATATAGTTTACCATTTCAGTTATCAGTTAAATTTGTAAAATATATTTCTATTTTCAAGAAGATTATCGAATGTAATGCAACTTTCATTTGTATGGAAAAACCGAAAACTGCCGATACTTGTGCCTGTGTCTCTGTATTATCTATATCCGTGTCTTTTTGTATACGTGCATAAATACAACTCCCGTGACGAAGGCACATAAACCCACTGTTAAATATTTCGGCAATTCGGCAGACAACTGAACTGACAACAAAAAAAGATGGAAGTTTTAGTTTTACGACTTCTTGAATATCCTTGTTTGATGGCAGACCAGTTATTTATCACACTGAAAGCATTTTGTCTGGAACAGTAATAGCAGAGCTCATTGTTACACAATATATTGCACTGATACGGGCTTTCGTTTCAGTCGAAATTTGTCCCTAGGTAAAGCTATGCTTTCTATTAGTATAAACAGATAAAGCAATTAGCAATACGAGTTTGATTTTTCCATTATGCTGTGCTGACGATTTTGTTTGATAAAGGACTGTTTTATCGGACAGTCGAAACCCCACTGAGTGAAAATGGATTAAATAATTTTACAAATTGTAAACAATTTCTTGAAAGTCATTCTGTAATGCATCTGAAAGGGCAAGTTTGCCTTAATAGTTTTGTTTCACTCGACAAAGGACAAATTGGAGAATCCGATGGAAAAATAAAACAGGATTTAGGATTCAGTAGATAAATTCAAGTGAAAACCAACACATTTATTTTTGTCATATTTATTGTATTTGTGCCTTAAAGAAGACTATTTCAAGCTTGCAATATTCCTAGTAGAGTTACTTTATAAATAAAACAGAAGGCTGGAAGTTAGATAAATAACACCCGATTTGAAAAGATCATTTTTTTACGAGCTCATCATATATGAGTCTGCATTGAACAATTACACATATGTACCATGCCGTTCGCAGATGTATTATAAAGTTCATGCGTCTTATGCGGTTCACAAGTGTCTTATGAAGTTCAAATGTTTCTTATGCGGGTTTGAAGGTGTCTCGCATGTGTCTCGTGCGGTTCATACATGAGCCTTTACAAGTATTTTACTTATGTTTCTCATTTGGTTTCAACGCATTTGTCTCCTGTGGTACACCGGCATGTGCCTGCCTCATTCATGAACATATAACGTATGTTTCTCATATGTTTCTCACATGGACTGGTTTTCTTGCGTGTTTCATGGGTGGTATTTTTACCGGTGTATAATTGTAATCAAAAGCAAATATAAAATGGGCCCTTCAATTACAGATAGCGTGAACATATACTTCTATAAAATATGGCAAATATATAGTCAGCAGTAGCTATAATGATACATTTTTCTAGAACTTACATGACTACTATCCTTTCTCACATACTCGGTAAAGGGACAATCCCAATGAGTAATAATGTTGTTGTGAAGAACAAGTAAAAGTATATATATATATATATATATATATATATATATATATATATATATATATATATATATATATATATATATATATATATATATATGTGTGTGTGTGTGTGTGTGTGTGTGTTTCAAATGTATAATATTGCAAAGTTGTCTGGAATACATTATTACTAATTCAGAACTCAATGGCTGACGCTACTCAGTAACGGGTACATACCCTATAGAATATACATATTTTGCATAATTAACAAAAACATTTATTTTATAATGTGTGGGATAAGAAAATATGGCTTTCTCATATTCTAGTACAAGATGTTAAAATGATGTAAAATATTAACTTATTAGCAGTTCATAATCGTATTATTTATATAGATTAGTTGGTTATGTGTCCAATACGATTAACGATAAAGAGAGTCACATTTGTCGGTAGCTCATCTGGTCTATGGTGCATATTACTTTACATTGTTTTCCTTATAATGACGAAAAATTAGTCATATTTCTATAGGTACATAGAAACTGATAGAAAAGCTAATGAGCTGTGCTGAAAGAAAGGCTCGCATAATTGTGCCTCTTAAAAATTGCTGTCTCTGTGCACCGGATCAAATACGAATACTCATATCAACTACATTTTAAATTGCACCGCTCCAGTGGCCTAAGTGGTTAGAGCGCCCGTCTCGGATGTGGCAAGATCACGGGTTCGAACCCCGGCCGAGATATATCAAAGACTTATAAAAATGGCACTCGCAGATGCCTCGCTTGGCGCTCAGCATTAACAGGTTAGTATAGGACTGGTCGGCCTCGTTTAAGAATAATATGATTGGGTGGGACATGATGCAATATGTTTGCAGTATGATGTCCCGTTTAAGAGTAATATGATTGGGTGGGACATGATGCAATATGTTTGCAGTATGATGTCCCGTTTAAGAATAATATGATTAGGTGGGACATGATGCAATATGTTTGCAGTATGATGTCCCGATGTTAGACGTCACATACATCGTAGCGACACTACTACAAATTTTAAGCTACGTAATAAAATATACAAACACACGGACACGGACACACCATCTTAAATGACAAAAAGAAAAAGTGATTTCCAGTTTGCCATGAAAATCAAAAGTCATATACATGATGTCACTTCTGTACATAGTTATGCATTCGTTTCACCTAGGAAGTTAAAAGCAGCTCGTGTTTGTTTGCCTGTCTTCTCTTCCACAACCTCAAGTCCAAGCTCGGTCCCACCAAATATCATCTTGGCAAGAATCGGCCTGTTCTTTCCACCTGTGAGATCCTCGTATTCAACAATAAGTTCTCCAAGCTTTTCGCACCCCCTGTCGTCGGTGTACAACGGATTATTGTCTGTGGACGTGTAGATAGCCATTTTCGACATAGTAGTAGTACTGCTCAGAGGATAATATCTGCGTTCTTCAAACATTCCACTCGATGGTATGGCTTGGCCAATTTCTACATGCTTGTCGAAAACCAAACATACGCTATCTCCGTAACGTTCTTCTCTTCTGCTCTCTTCGTGTACATTCGGCAAGAATGTTGTGTATATCTCCACCCCGTAGGTAAATCTGCTGACTCTCTGCATAACAATGGCAGGATTGTGCCCGAAGATGACGGCTCCCTTCAGTACCGACAGACCTGCTTCGTTTGGAATCACTACTTTCTTGTCTGGAAAGTTGTCTTTAATGGCCTGCCGCAACATAGGAGACTCTGAAAATCCCCCTACCATTAGTATGGTGTCTGTCCCTCGTACAGATCGCTCGCCAAATATTTCTCGAAGATGACCGACAATACTTGAACATGTATCGCGAAAAAGATCCTTCATAATCTCTGGATCGAGGCGAAGTTTGTCGCCAGCAAATGTAAGCTTCCCGCTAAGCTCTTGACGCTAATGAAATAAGAAAAAAATGATATATTTTACTCTCTTTACTACAGATATGCAAAATTCTTTGGTATTTATTAAAACAAAATGTTAGTACTCTCACAAATACCATATGATAATGTCATATCATATATCTACCTATTTCATACGATTGAATATAACACCCTTGGCTAGATTTTAATAACAATTTTCATTATCTATGGCATTGGAAGTGATTTAATTAGCTGATATAATTTCAAGTTGTAATATTTCCTTTCCTTTTCGACAGGAAGGAATAAATAATGAGTTTCGTCTTGGGCGATAAAGAAGCTGCCAACCAACCAGCCAACCAACCAGCGGAACACAGAAAATAAAACCAATTCAATGGTTCGTCATCGCAAATTCCCACGCTTTCTATAAAATATTATACTCTTATCCAACGAACCTTATCATTCTCACCTGGTAGTCTATCCCACCCAAAGACAAAGAAACCAGGAATGCAAATTGCATCATACATATCACCCATCATCCTACAATGACTGCATGTATAACGTTTGGTCAAAAACTTTTGAGAAATGATTCATTGTAATTGAAACTAGTGAAAAACATACTTTTGTCCCTTTCCTTGGGAAACCGTGGGGTGAGAACCAAGGATGACAACCCTCTTGTAAATGGTGACATTAAGAGATAACTACATACTTGCATGAACTTCCTCTCAGCAGTCTAGACGGAAATGTGGTTAGGCAAAGACAGGCAGACAGAGAGGAAAGCTTTACAATATTCCCAGACTTGTACCCCCAAAATGTACGGATGGAAATACAAAGTTAAGCACGTTGTCTTACCATCAACATACTCTTACGGAAATCTTCTCCGCGGTGGTGAACAAACTCGTCATGAAGTGATAATGGAAGCTTGATTGTGATTCTCTGATCCATGTCAGGGGTAATGGCTCTTTTCTTCAGTTCAAACTCACGAAAAAGGTCAAGGTAATCGTCTCTATGTTTCGAGTAAAAAGCATCCATGACGTCCACACCAGCGATGTTCACCAACAGCTGCTGAAAGGCTTCATCAACCTTAGTTCCTCCCCAGTGCCCACCGTTGGCCTTGTACAGCTCTTTCAGACGGCCATCCGCATGGACTTCATGTACTGTGATGTCAATAGTGCCACCTGTAAAATGAATCCAGTCGCAAGTCTTAAGTCATTTTATATTGAGAATAACGCTAACAGAAAATAACTGAATATCTCAAAGAAAAGCAAAAGCGAAATGTAATTTCGATTCAGTGAGCGCAAATTGTGTTTAGAAAAAGAAGCTTTAACTGTTGTTCGATTGAAATCTACAGGTTCTTTTTACCCAATACAACTCCCCCGATTACGTATGCAAACTGCAGCGTTAGCTATATAAAATTACTTAAAAAAGTGAATTCAGTATATAAGATTAGACTTGTAAGGTCATACATTTAAAAATATACAGCATATATTTCCTTGTCGATCGAATCCCATGAGAATATATTTATAGTCAGTGAGAGATTAATCGTCAACAGCAGCATATGGGTAGATGTTTTTCTAATGGTATCTTTTGAAAACAATAGTTCGACAAGGATATGAAATGACATGTATCGATGACACGAGATTTATGTATATTTAATTTGTATTATGTGTTGGCTATTGTGCATGATTATCTGCTATGTATATCTGATTTGTATTGTGTAACTGATCTTTGTCCATAATTGATGGTAGAAGTTTGGGCCTGCATACCTAATAGCATATATTATAAACATGCTTACTAGGTTTCAGTTCTAGATACAGCCTTGATTATAATCTTAAAATTTTATAAAAATGCATTTCTTTGCAGTTGAATGGAAACTTTCATTGTAAATGACCTAAGTGAACGTCATTTTTTTCTGTCATAAGTCAGGTGATTGTATATAGGTTTGAAGAATCTTAGTGGATTCAATTTAAGTTGTGTTTCAGTTAGTATTTGAGGGGATTTATTTATTTAAATTATTTACTAGAATTAGAAAGTGCTCAATCATATTTTTGGAATTAATCACTATTTTGTAATTTTTGCAAATTCATTCAAGGACATTTGAATTATATCACTATGATACAATACAACTGTTAGCATTTCAGCAATATTCCAGGCTATTGGCAAATCAGAACAATAATAAATAACATTCGTTCGTAACACCACTGCGCAATCGTTCATTCGGAATACTCTATACTGTTGGAATTGTGATAGAACTTTTAGGACCATTTGGTATTAAATTCATAATAATATAAGTTCTTTTAAAATGCTCGCTATGTATTCTAGGAAGAAGAAAATCTTTAAAAATTATATCTTGACTTTTACAAAACTTGTTGGTTTTTAGCTCCTTTCTGTTACTTTGTTAAAGGTTATGAAAAATCAACAATTACTAACAGGAGTATGGACAGTTCACGAATAGCACTTGTCGTATCAAGAACTTTAACTTTGAAAAATTAAATGATTTCAGTGTACGGTTTACATTTAAAGACGAACTCCTCTTGTCTGTTTATCTGCTTTATTTTGCTTGAGTGGACTTGTGAAAACAATGTTCAAATCGTTTTAATTTAAAACCAAAACTGATATGAAAGCATGAAATATATTTTCTACCAATAAACTGTAAGTATTGCTTTACGAATAATATTTTACTACCAAATATTGATTAAGTAGCACTCATATTGCACAAGACAAGGGCAATAGTACGGCATGTAATTAAATGGCCATAAGGAGTAGATTTACCTCCTGCATCTAGAATTAGGTATCTTGAAGCCGGTCGGAAACAAGTAACAGCCCCTTCACCGGAGATCCTCTCAACTGGTAGATGCTTGCAATAAAATGACGCAGCTTCTGGTTCAAGAGCAATTGACAGGTTGCCACCATTGATACCAGCCTATTGCATTTAAAAGTTTAGAAAATGTGTAATTTATACTAAAATTGTAAGAATATTTCCAAAATGTTTAAATGTATGCTCCTCAGCTTCACTTAAAGGTGAAACCGCGGTTGCTCAGTGGTTAACGTGCTGGACCCATGACAAGTTCGATCCGTGCGATATGATCAACCTTGGTCGGCTATCGTGATCAAGGCACTTTTATCAAATTGCCTCGGCACTATTTGTCGGTGTGTCTTAAACACCAAGCCAAACTAAACCAATCACAAAGGGGTAAACCCGATTTTTCATACTCAGCCTAAAGACATGGTTAGTATCAATTATAGTATTCGCCAAGGGATCCCTAACAATGTTGAATTGTTGGCGTTTCAGAGGAAACGGAAGATCCCGGTGTAAACAAGCAGTAAGACTGTTCGGTCTTCCTTTCTGGATTATAAATTAGTATATTTCAGTATAAAAAAACGAGTCGCCTGCGTCCAATATTTACAATGTATAATTTTATATATTTCCAAATAAACTGAACAGATAAACAGGAAAAAATTCTTGCATAATTGCCTTCAAAGATATGTAAGTCCGAAATGTTCGGAATTGTTGAGTTTTTCAAAGACAGTGAACTATATCGCATTTGCTAATTTAAAACATAAACTGGACCAAGCAAATATGGCGACCGTGTTGCTAAAGAAAACCGTGTTTGACTGGAATCGCCGATAAGTTGACAGCGTTTGGGACACCTGGCGAAAATCAGGTTGGAAATGTATAAATCAATTTTTGTGCATTTTTTATATCCTTGGTGTCTTCTGTTTTTATAGTCGGTAGTTGGGTGCAAACAATCGGCATGGTGAGAATACTAAAGTCTTATTATGGCATAAAAGGTTAGAAATGCAATTATAAAATGCCATTTTAGCATTTAGCTTGCTTTAGTTGACCGAACTACAAAACTCTAACAAAAAACGTTTATAGGATATCTTAGTGCTCTACTGGCACTTTAGACTGAAAGCCATCTGAGAGTTATTATGCAATTACTTCTGTGCCGCCGTTTTCGCTGGGTTCTCAATGACACCTGGATATTTCTACATATTTAACATGCACAAATTAATCTTCCCTCAACTTCGTCCCAAGCTGCAAATATTTTAATATTTTTCCATTTGTGATTCGGCATTTTGGTTGAACTATGTATCTTATTTTCCAAATAAGAACGCTTCAATTGTAAAGACGTTAATATGCTAATTAGTATACGGAGCATAGTAGATAGGCATATTACAATGCTAGCATCAATGATTGGTAGATCTGAAACAGAAATGTTTCAGTCGATGAACAACCCCGGTGGCAAGTGATGGAAAAACAAAAGGAACGGACAAAAGCCTTTTAAAAGACTATCCCGAGCATAGGTTGTCTGACCAGTACTCTATTAGCCTCGCGAAATGTCAAGCATAAATAATTATAATGTAATAGATATAAGGGGAATTAACGAAAACCATCAAGTAGTATACCTGGACTGCGGCTTCTCTCATGAATTGCTTAGCTGCATCGCTCCAGATGGCCGGCACGGTGAGGACCCAGTGGATCTCCTCGCTATTCAAGCCGTACATCTTATCCTCTCCAGCCCGCAACATATGTTCCCGGAGGAACCGGATTGAAGCAGAGAACACATCCATGGCCCGCATCATTTTCCCGTCGGCATCCTCAATCTCAATATCTCGAGACAGTTCCTACAAGGCACATGAGACGTTTCAAAAAATGATCTTCAAGTACATGGCTCCCTATGTATTTTTGGCCGCTCCTCGTCACGAACTTATGGCGACAAGAACAATATTATAAAAATAACTTTAAACAATATAATATAGAGGTTTCTTATCATTCATAACGTATTACTTGATTGGCCACGGACAATTAGACAGAAGTACAACCTCTAGCATGTATGATTTTAATAGCTATTATTAGACACACAAAAAAAAAAAAATCTAAGTCTGCAAGATTTTTGACATTGTGTGAATACTCACCACATTCGATGAAAACATAATATGCCCAACAGATTTGCAAATTAAAAAAAAAGTGTTTTAAACACGAATTTAAATTTAATATCCCTCTTGCTTCTCTTTCCATTACCCTAGTCATCATCATGATCATGATGATGATGATCATCATCATCATCATCTTCGTCGTCAGACTTTGTCATATGTTTCTTGTATCATACAATTGTTATCAGCAAGCTTTTAATTTAACGGATGAAATACAATCGTGTTGGGGCCCCGAGTGCCGAGTGGTTTAAAAAGCTCACCGTTACGGATCACTGCCATCTCACCTCTGTCTTCGTGGGTTCAAGTCTCGAGCTCGGCCAATGTGGGTACGTGAGAAAGAGTGCCAGTAGCTTCTCGAGGGTCGGTGGTCCTTCCCAGGGTTTTCCCGGGTTCTTCCTCCGCCATTTATACTGGCCGTCATGTATAGCTCATCTTGTGCTGAAAAATGGCGTTACATCCTATAACAATAACAACAATCGTGTGTTACTCGTGTCATCGATGAATTCAGAAGATCGCATTATGTTCTGAATAATATATAAAGCAACTTCGGCGTTGGATGCATTTGAACATAGGTAAAAAAATCATATAGCTGTATGTGTGTGTGTGTGTGTGTGTGTGTGAGAGAGAGAGAGAGAGAGAGAGAGAGAGAGAGAGAGAGAGAGAGAGAGAGACCTGTTTATCATATAACATCATCTTGAATCTGCGAAAGTAGTACCAATCGCTGTGCTGCTCCTCCAGGGCCAGTTCACTGTATTTGTCCTCCGCATCAAATCCAAAGGAGTGGAACTCTTTATTCGGTTTGAACAGGACGCAAGTGGATGTTTTTAATGACACGTTTGAGCCTGAACCTGTTGTCCATTGATTGGCGTGGATTTTGAGAGGATCTTTCTGAAAATCGCTACGGAAGGAGAAGGCATATCCCGAAAAAGTAGTTCCAAAATCTATGGCTGCCACTAGCATCCGACTTTGGTCAATACCTGCCATTCTATCCGGTTATCTTTGCCTTCCTAAACAATAATGTAGAAAACGAAAGGACAATTTCCTATAGTAGAAAGGTTTTGTGATAATTTTGGCAGCAGGAAAAATTTAGTATACATTTTTCAGAAGAACATTATAAGACAACTTGGCTATATCTGTTTTCTAGCCACTGAAAAACAATGCTTTATCTGATAAGCTCTTAATAATATGCGAACTAGGAGTTCCATAGTTACCAGAAAATTAATTGTATCAGTGCCTGTTAGATGTAAGTGGGTGTGAGTTCTCATGACAATGTTCTCACAAGAAGTTCGGTATAAGATTAATACAGATGTAATGCATATGTTCTATAACACTCTAATCTTGAGGATATGGGTGTTGTCTAAAGTCAAAAAGGAGATGAAGATAAAATTTCACAGAGAAAATAGTTAAACTTAAGTGGTTTGTTGTGTACCTGAGTAGGTATTAAGAAAAAATAGATTGAGTAGTAATGTCAGTCACGTGGGGTATATTGCGACATATTGGACTCTTGGAAATGTATATAAGGTATAAACTGAGCAATTATTTCATTATTATTTCACATTCATTCCTATTTCGGAATTTTATTTCCTATGTTTTTGTGCTGATATCAGACTTCAGAGGTGTTTAATAATGTGTTTATATATAATTTGAGAGGAAACATTTGTTTCAATTACTCAATGGAAATAAACAGTGCTCATTAGACTAAAATATTATTCTGGGATTATTGTGAATTTGCTCAAAGGAACTGTGGGGAATACCATTGTGATACATAAGTACTTTTGGCATATCGGTACAATCAAGGATATGGAGTTCATTCGGAACATCCTATTCTTTAGGATTTGTGAGAGAAAGTTTTCAATTATTTTTGAGTTTAATTCAAAATACTGTAATTTCCTCTTAAACATTGAATAACTTTCACAATGACAGTATTTTTAAGGTATCATTCTGTTACTTAGTTCATGACGATAGAGTCGCATATATATATATATATATATATATATATATATATATATATATATAGAGAGAGAGAGAGAGAGAGAGAGAGAGAGAGAGATACACACACAGACAAACAAAACATGAAAAAGCATGGTGTATCAAAGCTGTAGCCAAATTAAAAGAGTAGTAATATATCTTATTTGATTAGATTCTTTAATAATAGTTTTACAAATGAAACTATACAAATAGATATTGCTATAGTAACATTGCTCTCAACATTGGTATTTCTATTCTGAATAGTCAAATTGCTCTCATCACTGGCATTGACCGTTCCAGTGGCCTAGTGGTTAGAGCATCCGCCTAGGATCCGGTAGGTAGCGAGTTCAAACCTCGGCCGAATCAGACCAAAGACTTATAGAATGAGTTCAAAGTTCGGCCGAATCAGACCAAAGACTTATAAAATGGTACTAACAGCTACCTCGCTAAGCACTCAGCCAAAAGAGGTTAGTGTTAGGACTGGTCGAACTGGTGTCAGGATAATGTGACTGGGTGGTACATCATGATACATGTCTGAGGCATGATTCCCCAGTGTTAGACATCACTTCAAGCTGCCACACTGAAGACAGCATAGCGATAGACTGAAACATTGTTAAAGCTACGCTTAATATCCAAATCACACACACACACAGACACACACACACACACACACAAATGGTATTTTTTATTTTGAATAGTCACATTGCACCCATCATATGTATTTCTATTCTGAATAGTCACATTGCTCCTATCATTGGTATTTCTACTCCGGATAGTCACATTGCTCCAATTATTGGTATTTCTATTCGGAATATTCACATTTCTATTTCATAACACTATTGAAAAAATATTATTTAAAAGGGTAAATCAACGACGAACAAAGGGGACGTATCAAAGTCAACATAGTCTTTATGTATTATTCAACAAGAGCTCCCATAAATGCGTAAACTGATGTTGGACATTGATTCCTTCTGGGTCAGTTTTTGTCAATCTCGCAAACCATAAGCACTGCCCATCCCTTTCATTCCTGATCAACGTGCCTAATAAAAGTTACCTCAGCAAGGTTCCAAATTTTATTCAGGTTTTATGGTGATTACACTGTTAAGGAATTAAGAATATGCTGATAAAAGTGGCACTATCATTTTTTTCTTCTTAAAAGTCAGTAATGGAGCTGTTAGTTTTGTGTCAATGAGATGTTCTTTGGCCAGTTGGCACACATTTGGAACACAGTGATTTCAACTGTAGCAGTCGGGTGTTTACCGTTACAATAAAGCTTAATTCTGTTTTTACTGTGGATTAGCTGTTGTTGTCAGCATGTATTTGTGCAGATCTCATTTAACTTTATTATTTCTAAAGTGACTTAGCTGTTACGCTTCGAAAAATGTTCCTCCTTGTACTGTTTTATATCGTTGCTGAGGAAAAAACGATGAGGGGTGGGGTGTCGGTGGATGACTCATTCATAAGTGATTAAAATTCAAGTAACGAGAAAAGCACAGTCAGGTACAGCAGTAGTGAAGTGGGGCACTTTGGAGACAATGGGAATTAGCATTAAAAACCAGCCTGGGAAATTTAACATTACGAAAACCCCTGGGTCACTTTAGCGACAATGGGAAATTAACATGGGAATATATTTTGTGTCTGTTGAGCGACAAGGGGAAATTGAACATGGGAATAAATCGTGGGTCTGTTGAGCGATAAGGGGAAATTGAACATGGGAATAAATCGTGGGTCTGTTGAGCGACAAGGGGAAATTGAACATGGGAATAAATCGTGGGTCTGTTGAGCGATAAGGGGAAATTGAACATGGGAATAAATCGTGGGTCTGTTGAGCGACAAGGGGAAATTGAACATGGGAGAAAAAAAGCAATTCTAGGGACAAGGGGAAATCGATTTTTTTTGTTGTTGTTTTTTTTTAAAAAATAAAAAATATAAAAAAGGGGTAGGCAATTGAAAGTCTATCTCTTTTCGAGAGATGTGGGTGGCCCTGAAAAGGGCCTTTGGGTTTATGTTAATATGCCCTTAACATAAAGGGCATATGCAACATCTTCTTCGTCTTAGGCTTCGTCTGATGGTAGGTCCATAGACTAAAACTCTTTTGAGGCATCCTTGCCTCTCCACGTAAACCCTACGTATCCATAGGCTTGTGGCGGTCCTATGGACAACTGTCCACTCGGATCGGACATACATTGGTATGTCCGTCCTGAACATCATCGTTGACACAAGCGTAGAAGATTGCACATCGGTCCACATGTTGAGGAGCCGAGAACAAGTGAAGGAATGCAGTGAACTGCACTTATTTATAGGGAGAGAAAGGATTGAAACGGATTGAGTTTGTTGACCAATCCAAACACGCGTTACAAAATTCAGTCAGCTCGCATCCAATCCGAAGAGAGCAGTCTGTGACGTCACGTGGTCTATATAGATTCGCTAGCGCCTGTGCGCAGTCAATTCATGCGACAGTTATTCAACATGACGGAAACTCAGAAAACGATAAATTGGGGTGCACCAGCAGTGGAGACCACCCAAGGGAACCCGGACTTACTTTCAGAAGAGGTGATTTGGGATTTTGTGGATTTTCTTACCTCGCAAGAATTTGTTCCGGTACCTTCTCCTTCATTACCACCCGTGGAGAATTTTAGACAGAGACAGAAAGAAGAATTGGAGAAATTTATACAACAGCAAAAGGAAGCGGAACAAGCTTTTCTTCTACAGCAACAACAGCAAGAAAAAGAGGTAAGAAAAAAACAACAACAACAACAAGCAGCAGCAAAGAAACAAGGGTGTGAAAATCAAACGGTCACGGTACTGTTAGACATTTTAGCGGAGTTAAGAAGTCTGAAATAAATGTATCAGACTTCTTTATCACGACCGAACAGAATACGATCTTCCCGAGCTAAACACTCCAACCTTGTGACTAAGCCTACCGTGCCACCCTTAGTGATTTCAACCAAATCATCATCATCATCATCATCAACAGTAGGCAGTCCAGAAGTAGGCCTTGGCCGTGGCAAAGGCTTAAGACAGTTAAAGTTGATGGCTTAAACTCACCCCTACACCAAAAAAGGCCCTTTTCAGGGCCACCCACATCTCTCGAAAAGAGATAGACTTTCAATTGCCAATAACTCAAAAAGAAAACCAAACAAAAAAACAACCCATTTTACCCCTACAGTACGTGTGTATGAATGTGTGAGTGTACGTTCTTAATTTTTAAAATCAAAACCCAAAGACACTTACCTTTTTATACCTAATTTATTTTTTAATATATATTTGCAATCCAGTTCACAATTCACAACAGAGAACTTTAAAAAGTTCATAGACTGCTTCTGTCTCATTGTTTAGTCTCTCTGTTTTTTGAATTTCTTCACCGTCACAGTCTTTTCCTCCTCTTCCTCCTCACTTTCTTCCCTTCTTCTTTTCTTCTCCTGTTTCTTTTTCTTCACCTGTCTGCTTTCTTCCTCCTCTTCTTCTTCCTCTGAAGAATCCCTCTCTTCTTCTGACTCCTCTTGTTTCTTTTTTGGGCAATCTGGAGACCAATGTCCTTTTTCTTGACAATAATAACAGGTATCTTGACTTTTGTCTTTTCTAACCCCTTTTTTTCTTTTTTGACGGTCTGGACACGCTGAAGACCAATGCCCTTTCTTCTGACAGATATAGCAAGTATCTTCACTTTTATCTCGCAAGGAAGGAGAGTAGTCCGTCGGCTGGTCTGAAGAGAATTTTCTAATGACCCCTGGCAACGCTCTGATGAAACGTTCGATTTGTGTAGTCTCTTCCATCGTTGTGCTCGGTTTGAGAGTGAAATGAATAGTGAAAGGACAAGACACACACCCTTTTATATACGCTGGTCTGCCATGACTATAAATTAGCCCATGGTGTTTAAACTTTAGTCATTTGACGTTTTTCACTCAAGATGAAACGATCCAATTCATTTGAGAAGAAAGAAGAAGAAAGTAAGAGGCAGAAACGTGATCTATCGCCTCGTACCAGGGCTGAAGTCTTGGCACAAATTCATGCCAGTGCTTTTGAGGAGGACATGAGTGAACCAGAATCCAAACCCTCTAAACAAAGTTCACCACCCTTAGTCAACCCTGAAAAGTACTACTCAATTCAAGAGACGGAAAAGCGTCCCTCTAGAAAATTTAGAACCACGGCTTACAAATACACGGTGAAGTTTAAAGATTTCAAGTCCGAAGTACCGTTAGAGAAAGCAGAAGGGTTCATCACTGAGATGTGGGATTCTTTGCTCACCACACTCAAGCGACAATGTCAACCCAAAGAAGACGATCGCTTGAGACTTTCCATACAACACGACGGCTTAAAATCCCCTGTTTGGATCGAGTTTAGCACCCCTGCAGAATTGACCGCTTCCAAAGTCATGGACAAGATTCAACACGTGCAATAATCCAATGACCAGTTTGACATCACCGATGGAAAAGCCACACTGGACATGACCCACGTCTCTCCCCCTCAAGGGACTGGCCGCAAAAAGATCTTATTGGTGAACGACCTTCGCAGCACCAAAAAGAGTCTCGTCCGAATTAACAACCCTCAAGACCAGATGTGTTTAGCCAGGGCTATCGTGGTGGGACGAACCTATGCTAACAAGAACGACACGGCAAAATAGAAAAGAGCCTGGAAAACTATTAAAAAATCGGACCGAGCCAAACAACGAAACGAAGCAGAACTCCTGTTGCAACAAGCTGGCCTGTCCAAAGACACACCCTGTGGCATTCCTGAAAGGCAAACATTGCAAGATGTCCTAGCTCCACGCTACACTTTGAAAGTGCACCCTCAAGAAATGCGTGGGCCTCTGTTGTTTCGAGGGAAAGACTTTAAGGATGGAAAATACATTCACCTTTATCATCACGATGAACATTTCGATACCATAACCAGTATCATTGGATTCCTGGAATATGTTTATTATTGTGAGAAATGTAACTATGGCTATAACAATCGAGAACAACACAAATATCGTGGATCGAAATGCTCAGGATGTTTGGCCTCTCCACCCTGTCTGAATGAAGGGCAAGAACCAGTGCATTGTTCTGCTTATCTGCGCACGTTTGTCAGCCCTGCCTGTTACCAACAACATTTGAAGACGCAAGGTTCACAGCAGAAATGTGCTTGTCAACTCCTGAGATTGTACACGTATGTTCAGGAAAGAAAAAATGCCACATTTGTCACCACATCGTGGACTTGGAACACCAATGCTACGTGCAAAAATACCAATCCCAACCAGAGAAAGAGAATGGACACAAGAAGAAAGGCAATTTCATCTTTTTCGATTTCGAATGAATGCAAGAGACCGGTATTCACATTCCTAATTTCTGCGTGGCTCATCGAGAGTGCGAGAAGTGCATTCAAGAATCTATCTTCAGTCATTGCCCTCACTGCAGCAAAATTCCTGGAGGGCGTGAAAAAATCTTTCGAGAGCCGAACACGCTAGCCGATTTCGCACAATGGGTCTTACACCCCATCGACAAGACGTGGAGCCAAGAGGACATCGAATGTTACGGAGATTGTCATCGTCATGCCACGGTGATGGCTCACAATTTCTCCGGATACGATGGACAGTTTCTTCTCAGATGCTACACGGAACATGGCACCGAGCGTCCTAAATTCACTTTGAACGGAGCCAAAATCATTTTCATGCAAGTGGGACAAGTACAGTTTAAAGATTCGATGAGTTACTTGGCCATGCCTTTGAGCCGAATACCTAAAACGTTTGGAATGACAGAAATGGCTAAAGGGTACTTCCACACTTTTTCAATACGGAAGCCAATCAACATGCTGTTCTACCCCATTTGCCTGAGGCTCACTATTACGACCCTGACAACATGCGTACCGAACAACGAGAAGCTTTCTACGCTTGGTACCAAGCTCACGCCTCGGACCCTTTCGACTTTCAGGAAGAAATGTTAAAGTATTGTGGACATTTTACGGCGTTGCTGTGGAAAATTTCGAGAACTGTTCATGGAACACGGAGGGGTCGATCCTTTGAAAGAAGCTTGCACCATTGCCAAAGCGTGTTCCTTAGTGTACCGCCAACGATTCATGCCTGAAAACACCGTGGCTGTCATCAGTCCTCAAACGACCCACTATGTCAAGCGTCAATACTCTGTCAAAGCCCTACGTTGGTTACATTACTTGTGCGACAAGGAAGACAAATGGATTCAGCATGCCCGCAACGGAGGAGGCGAAAAGACCATCGGAACGTATTCGGTCGATGGCTGGGACTTAGAAAACCCCAAGATCGTGTACGAGTTTAACGGTTGCTTATTTCACGGATGTCCCGTCTGCTACCCTGACCGTGACACTAAAAATCAGTTTTTACAACGGATCATGGAAGACCTGTACCAGGACACTTGTCAGCGACGCCTAAAGCTAGAACAGCAAGGATACCAAGTGGTGGAAATATGGGAACACAAATACGATCACCGTATGAAAACCGATCCCGAGTTTAAACGCCTCGTGGAAAGTTACCAGTTCATGGACCCGCTGAACCCGAGGGATAGTTTGTACGGAGGAAGGACCAATGCCACCTGTTTGCTGTACCAAGCCGACGAAGAGAAAGGAGAAGAAATCAAATACTTGGACGTGTGTTCGCTGTATCCCTACGTGTGCAAATATTGTCGCTTTCCTGTAGGGCACCCGCAATTGCTGACGGAACACATCGACCTGAAAAACATTCGACAATACGAAGGCTTGATCAAGTGTAAAGTTTTGCCTCCCACGAACCTATACCATCCCGTCTTACCTCACCATTGTCAAGGCAAACTGATGTTTCCCTTGTGCCGTACTTGTGCCGAAACGTGCAACCAGGACCAACCTTGCCATCACAGCCAGGAAGAACGGGCCTTGACGGGAACCTGGGTCAGCGTGGAATTGTTCAAAGCTCTGGACATGGGATACCAACTGTTAGAAGTGTACGAAATTTGCCACTTTCCCAAGACACAACAGTACCACAAGGGTGACCCTACTCAGAAAGGCATTTTCCCCGACTACGTGGATGCCTTTTTGAAACTGAAACAAGAAGCCAGCGGCTATCCTTCCTGGTGTCACACTCCCGAAGACCAAATACAATTCAAAGAGAAATACTACGAACAAGAAGGCATCTCTTTAGACCACATCGAAAAAAACGAAGGCAGGCGATCGTTTGCCAAAGTGATGTTAAATTGCTTGTGGGGTAAAATGGCACAACGACCGTGTTTACCCAAGACGGAATATTTGACAGAACCTTCCCGCTACTTCCAGATGATTCACGACAAAACCAAATACATGAAACACGTGGACGTCGTTCGAGAGGATTTGATCTTGGTCAATTACGAAGAAGATCTGGACATTGTACAAGACGACCCTTTTGGAAATGTCATCATTGCGGCTTACGTGACAGCTCATGCTCGCTTAAAATTGTACGAAGCTTTAGAACTGTTAGAAGAACGCGTCCTGTACTTTGACACGGACAGTTGCATTTACATCCATCACCCGAGTCAACAGCACCCTGACATCGAAGGAGACCGTTTAGGAGTCTGGACAGACGAGCATCCCGACGCAAGATTCTAAGTTTCGTCATTGGTGGTCCCAAAAATTACGGCTACGAATACCGGGACAAACGACGTGCAAAGTGAAAGGACTGACTCTGAATCATCGTACCAGTCGAGTGGTCAACTTTGGGGTATTGAAAGAAGCCTTGCAATCGGGAGAGGATGGAAACTTTAAAGTGACCACCTATCAACTGAACAAGATTGTACGTTTACCCACTCACCACATCGTCAGTCGACCCTTGGAAAAAGTCTATCAAATTGTATACCAGAAGCGAGTGCGACTTCCCAATCACTTCACCTTACCGTACGGTCACGTCGGTATTGGTCTGTATATGAAAAGGAACCCTAGGCAAGATCGATAGTTCATTGTTCATTGAAGTAACTTACCATGTCGTTGACGAAGAAGAAACCAGATTGGTTAGGAGTCAAATGTTGGACATCACCGAGACCAGGGTTTTGAGGCTTGGACACAAGAGGTGGCCTAGTATGCACGAGAGTTATTCAAGGAAAAAAGTTACTTTTCAACCTGTGTTAGTGACGGTGCCAGAAGAACCCGTCACCCAGGACAGGACTGTCGTGGACAGGCCTGAAAGACCCTTTCGGGAGGACACTTGTGTGACCTTACCCCTACTATAGAACTGGTTAGAACTTTACCCAAAACATGTTGTACAGACACTTGTGTTTATTCCACGTTCATGGTTATCATGTGCCTTTTATTCTTGTACTTAAGCCTTTGGCTTTTATGTATTTTTTGTCTTTCGTATTCATGTTTGAAAAAAACATTCAATAAACGTGTTCTGAAAAAGTATATAAACTCTTGTCTTGTTTGTTTTTCGTGTCACAAGTGACATTTCTCACACCATGGCTACCTCTGCTGTCTCTGCTCCCTCTTCCTCTACTGTCAAAGTCATCGACGAACACTTAGATCGTGCCAGTTGGGAGGCTTTGTATCTTCGCCATCCCTTTAACATGCTCATTGCTGCACCTAGCGGTTCAGGCAAAACCGAATTCGTCAAACGTTTGATCGAACATAAACATCATTTGATCGATCGACCCCCTCAACGAATCGTGTGGTGTTACAAAGAGTGGCAATCGGCGTACAGCCTCTTGCGAGAAAGTCAAGGCGATTCCATCGTGTTTGTGGAAGGCATTCCTAAAGAAGACGATGGCATCGTCTCTGACTCCCGTCTAACCCATTTGGTCATTTTCGACGACATGTTAGGAGAAGACGAAGAAGAAATTAAACTGTGGTTCACGCGCAAAGGGCATCACCGTAATGCCAGTGTCGTTTACATCACCCAAAATTTGTTTCAACAAAGTAAAGCCCATCGCACCATCAGTCTCAATGCGCATTACGTGGTCTTGTTTAAAAGCCCTCGAGATAAATCGCAAGTGCAAGTCTTAGCCAAACAGTTAGGAACGCCTTGGTTGACTCAGGCGTACGACGATGCCACTCAAACTCCACACGCCTATTTACTCGTCGATTTGAAACCTACGACTCCCGAGGATTTGCGATTTCGTACCCACTTGTTTCACCACTGGTGCCAAGACGGAGGGCCTGTCCTGTATACGTCTCCGTCCTCGACTTCATTTCACTCCCCATAAAAAAATCTATAAAAACCTCAGACCCTTTTTCGTCTGTCTCACTCTCAGTGCGAACATGACGTCCCTTCAGTCGCATCTTCCCGTCAAATTGATTCGTGCCTTGTATGGCATCAGTCGAGAAAAAGATCCACAAACACGAGCTCGTGTCTTAGAAGCTAGTCTCAAAGAAGTCTTACGATGGTTCACGGTGACAGCACGTCAATTACTCCAAGGAATCATTCAGATTCCTCATCAAACCAAACGCTTTTTCGATCGAAACAAAGTGGCTTTGGTCCAACTGGCCGATCCCCGCATCGACACTCAAACCAAAAACAAATCATTTTGAAACCTGGAGGGAGCGGTACTCTAGGAGGGGTCATCATTCGCTCACTCTTAAGATGGGATCCTAATGCCCCCAAAGTTATCCCCAAGACAAAAGTCCAACGAAGCCCCAAGAAGAAAAAGACCAGGTCCCCAAGGAGAACTTCTCCAGTGGCAGGACCCTCCTCTGACCAGACACCACCACCACCCCAGAAAAAGAAAAGTCCACAGAAAACTAGTCGCAAGAGAGGCACTTCGGCCAGGACGCAACCTTACACTCGCAAACCACGCCTGCCACGGCGGTGACTACGTCTCCGGCAGCTTCACGTTTGTCCACTTCTCCGTTAATGACACCCAGAACTGAAGAGTACTTGGAGACGTTGATCACACCAAGAACTTCTCCGTTGATGACCCCCAAAAGAACTTCCCCAGTGGCAGGACCTTCCAATTTAGTGGCAGTGGCTGCTGGTCACAAAGTACCTTCTCCCAAAATCAAAGTTCAAGAAAGATCGGGCATGTTACAAAGTTTGCTGGATTTGTCCAAGCAAGAACTGGCTCGATTTAGTCCGTTACGTACCCCTGCACGACGTGTCATGCCTGTCCTCAAACTAATACGACGTCAAGACAATCAGTGGCGACGCGTTCCAGTATAAAAAAGGCCTGTGACCAAGTCGGGTATCAGTGTTTTTTTTGGTGCTCCTGAAGACTCAAAGATGTCACCCTCCAGAAAACCCCAAGGAAAGAAAAGGAAAGGACTGCCACCACGTTTAGCCAAACATGGGGACATGTTATCTGTCCTGTCCAAAGCTTCTCCACCCCTACGAAAAAAACTCATTCAAACAGCCTCCAAAGAGGTCATCGATACCGTGTGCGAATGTTGTTTGAACGTTTTGAAAGGCACGATCCCTTTGTCCAAACACCAGAAACAATGCTTAGGCAAACATCGTCACGTTCTTCGGAAAATGGTTCAAAAGAAAATTCCCATTCGTCAAAAAAAGAAGATGTTAGTGCAACGTGGAGGTATTTTACCTCTCTTGTTAGGCCCCATACTGAAAGGAGTCTTGGGAACCATGTTGGGAGGACTGGTGGGAGCAAGATAAAAAGGCCCTCGGAAGTTCCAAGATCTCAGAATCGACCCCTGACAACCCCATGGAAGGACGAAAACTAGCTTTAGTACCTTACAAGCGATGGATGGAATACCATCGGTGGCAAGAACAACGCACCCCGCATTTACCTCCCAATCCCCATTTGAGCGAGATGTCCCAGTTACAACACGAATTGCAGTCCTTGATGGATCGCCAAGATTTGTCCGAAACAAAAAAATCGCAAAAGTACGGTCAACTCTTGCAACGACTGCAACTCTTTCACCAGAAAGCTTTAGACGAAACAGCTCTACCCACTCTGAAAGATTTTAAGACCTTGATGAAAAGTCCAGCACCATCACCAGTACCAGTACCAGTACCAGTACCACCAGTACCCGTGACCAAGACAGAAAAAGGAGAAGAAGAGGAAGGGTTTCAAACTCCACCAGAAAAAGTACGCAAGTTAACAACACCACCTACCTCCAGAATTGGATGGATTAAAAAGATGATGGCCACCCCTTCTTCCTCACAAGAGAAAAAGAAAGTGAAGACAGAAGTGAAACAAGAACCGATATCCCCCGCTCAGACATCCTTCTCCTCTTCGACACCTATTGCTGGCCGCACACGCAAAGCATTGGAATCCAAGAAAATACCCCAAGAGAAAAAGAATAGCATCCTCCAAGAGTGGGTGTCTTATTAACACACCAACCAACACAAAAAAATGGAAAAAGTCTTAGCCAGCATTTACTACGATCCCTCCCATCCTGCAGGTTACGCAGGAGTTCAAAAATTGTATCGTGCTGCCAAAACGCGACTGAAAAGTCTCCGTTTACCTCAAGTGCAACGATGGTTACAAGAACAAGCTACCTGCACTTTACACAAACCCATTCGACGCAAGTTTGCCAGAAGTCGCACCCGAGTGGAAGGCATCGATCATCAATGGCAAGCCGATTTAGCCGATGTCTCTCATTTGGCCAGCTACAATCCTGGCTACAAATATTTGTTTTGTGTCATCGACGTCTTTTCCAAATTTGCCTGGGTCGTGCCCTTGACTTCCAAATCGAGCAGCGAGTTAGTGCGAGCCCTGCAACGGGTGTTGAAACAAAGCGGTCGTCACCCTCTTCGATGGCAAACGGACAAAGGCACCGAATTTCTGAACCAAGCATTCCAAAAAGAATTAAAGAAACGTGACATTCATTTTTTTACCACCGAGAATCCCGAAACCAAAGCCAGCATCGTGGAACGTTTTCAACGCACATTGAAAGAACGCATGTGGAAATATTTTACGCATCACCGAACTCTGAAGTACATCGACATCTTACCGCACCTGGTGCAAGCGTACAACCAATCTTACCATCGAAGCATTGGACGTGCCCCGCAAGAGGTGACTCCCGACAATGAAGTGTTGGCGTTTGAGCGCCTGTTTGGTCCGTCCCCGACGAGGGCTGCCCCCAAGAAAAGTGGAGTGTTGGCCTTAGGAGATTGGGTGCGCATTGGCAAAACCAAACGCACTTTCGACAAAGGTTACTTACCTAACTGGACTACCGAATTGTTTCGTGTCACTGGACGAGTGCATGGCCGTCATCCTGCCGTCTATAAATTGGAAGAAATGAACGGAGAAGTGCTGAAAGGAACGTTTTATTTGCCCGAGTTACAACGTGTGACCAAAAATGAAGACGACGTGTACGACATCGAAAGCATTCTCGAACGCAGAACCCGTAAAGTGGGCAAACAAACGACGTGTCAAAGAAGTCAAAGTACGTTGGAAAGGATATCCACCCAGTTTTGATTCTTGGATCGACGCTTCGCAAGTCATCGACTATAAAAAGAAGTGACCATCATGCCTTTTCACACAGACGCAGCTACTACTGCTACCACTCCTTCACCCAGTTCTTCTCTGCAAGATTTACAAAAACAACCCTTGTGGGTGTGGTATGGAGAACGTGTGCCTAAAACACAAATCGTCTTTTTCTGCCAAATCTTCGTGGTGTATTGTGTCATCGGGGCAGCCATCGCCAATTTGAGTTTGCAACAAGGAGACAAAGAATTGTGGACCATTTTATTGAGCAGTTGCATCGGTTACCTGCTTCCCAATCCCTCCCTGAAATTCTCTTCGAACGGGAACAACGGGAACCTTGTGTCCAGTGCCAGTGTCAGTCACCACTCCAACAACAACAACAACAAAACCATTTTGGACGGAGACACGCCTCTGACGTCCAGTAACCCCTCGGACAGCCACAGAACTCTGGAATTATGAACAATAACAACCAATTTTACTTAACCTTACCCAGTGACAGTTCTATGGAGGTGTTTCCCAAGAACACGTTGTGCTGTTACACGGCCAAATTACCTCAGGCCATCCAGTTAGATCACGAAGCCCATTGGGAAGTGGCTTTAGTAGAAATCATTCACCCAACCGAAGTCCTCAATGTCCTTCCCAATCAAAATTGTTTTGATGTGGAAGTTCATGACGAACCTTTGCAACAGTACTTCGATACCTATGTCATATAAAACATAAAAACCCCTGGCACAAAAAATCAAAAGTACACCACATACCACTTGTCCATTCCCGCAGGCTATTATTTTAGTGGTCAACATTTGGTGAGCACCATAGCCTCCAGGTTTAATGTCGTGTTTATGAAAGCTTTGGAGAGTGTCAAAAAAAGTGTCACCCTGGAATACCACAAAATAGCTCGTCGCTTCTTGATGAAATTTCCTGAAGGGGGTAAAATCATGTCCATTTTATTTTGTCCTGAATTGTTTGACATGTTGGGCGGAGGCATGGACATGAGGATGGCCATGCTCAAGAAAAACGAATTGTCAGTCATTTCCGACAACGATTCTTTTAGCAAGTTATTTCGCTCCCCAGTAGAACTGAAGCAAGGACTGAATTTGATCTTTGTGTACTCCGATGTGGTGGAGTACAACGTGGTGGGACACACCTCCGTGCCATTACTGCGTGTCATTCCTTTCAAAGTGGATTCTGCCACAAACGCTGACGAGGAAGGTGGAAACACTTACCACGTTCACCGCGAATTTGTACATCCTCACTATTTGCCGGTCAGCAAGTCTTATTTGGACACGGTCAACATTGCTATAAAAGGAGATCTGGGACAAAATATTACATTCACCAAAGGAAAAGTCACGGTGAAACTCCATTTTCGAGAACGGTTCTCTCACGACTCGTAAGTCATGTATCCAGTGTACCGAACGGTTGCTCGACAGCGAGGACACGGTTTAGGAGATATGTTAAAATCGGCCTTTCGTTCGGTGGCCCCGGTGTTGAAACCGATGGTGACACGCGGATTGCATGCCTTGAAAGATGCGGCACTGACACAAGGCAAAGAATTTCTCCAAAATGTCATCATCGACAAACAAAACCCTAAAGAAGCCTTCATGAGGGCAGGCAAAAATGTCTTGCTGCAAACGGGCAAAGACATTTTGGGCCGACGAGAAACACTTATAAATGCCCTGCACGCTACCGAGTCAGGCATTCAGCAAGGACAAGGCAGAAAGAGACGACGAAGAAAACACCCTTTCACCAGAATTCACACTTCTAAAGCTAGAAAGACAAAGAAAAGAAGAACCGTTCGAGACTTAGACGTTTTCGATTATTAAAGTATTGAGACACAGAACAAAATGATGCACCGAGAGTCTTGCACCTTTTCCAAGACGGAACTGGATCTGTTTGCCATGCCCCCATGATGATGACCATGCAAGAATCCCAGTGGGTGAAATTTCATCCCGTCTCCTCTTTGACGGATTCCGCTCCCGTCGAGTTTGAAATCAAAGGACAACCCGAAGATTACATCGATCTGAATAGCAGTTACCTGTATTTGAAAGTGAAAGTGATCGAACCACCCAACGCTAACATAGACAATGATGATGTAGTAGCTCCCGTCAACAATTTCATTCATTCCTTGTTTAGCGAAGTGGACTTGTACTTGAATAACAAACTGGTCAGCAGCAGCATGGATACTTACCCTTACCGAGCGTACCTGGAAAATCTCTTGACGTACGGAAAAGAAGCCAAGAACACTCATCTGGATGCTTGCGTGGTATGAAAACTTGAGAAAGCGACTAAGTTCAACAGCATTACAGTTGCTGGGGATGCTCAAAATACAACGGGATTTGTAGAACGACGAACGAAAATTCATCTAAGTCGTAGTTTAGAACTGATGGATCGATTGCATCTAGACATGTGGTTACAAGAAAAGTATTTGCTGAACGGGGTGGATATCCGCTTGAGACTGAATCGCAGCAGTGCCGCTTTCCATTTGATGGCTGCTGATGGTTCCACTTACAAAACCAAAATCGAAGAAGCCAGACTCTACGTGCGTCGTGTGGAAGTGTTATCTAAAGTGGGAAACGACGTCAGTCAGACGTTCAGCAGAACGACCGCCAAGTATCCGATACGAAGAGTGGAAGTGAAAACGTTCACCATTCCTGCTGCACAGCGATCCATGATCGAAGATCATCTGTTCCAAGGACAGTTACCCAAACGTTTAATCCTTGGTATCGTCAAGAATTCAGCCTTCAACGGAGCCTACCATGAAAATCCTTTTGAGTTTCAACATTACAATGTGTCCAAGATTGAAGTCAGTCGCGATGGCAAGACCTTGTGTACCCGACCCTTTGAGCCTAACTTTGGTGCCGCGAAGAATTATTTGAGATCGTACTTGTCCCTCTACGAAGCTATCGGACAGTTAGGAACCAACACCAGTCACGGTATTACGTACGAGGATTATGTAGGAGGCTACGCTTTGTAGGCTTTTGATTTCACTCCAGACCAAGGCAGTGACGAGGGACATTTCCACCCTATAAAATCCGGCCAGATTCGTGTGGAACTTCAGTTTACTAATCCTCTACCTGACACAGTGAACGTCCTCCTGTATGCAGAATTTGATAATACGATAGAAATCAACAGTTTAAGAGAAGTCATTCTAGATTATTAGAAGCTATGGAAGACTGTTATCCCTCTTTACCTAGTGGAGAAACTTTGGACATGGAATGTGAGGAGACTGTGGAAGAAGAAGAATCCCAAGACAAAGACGAAGAAGTTATCATGATGAAGTCAAGATGGCCAGAACAAGAAGCCCATTTAGTTTCCTGTTTTGCTACAGTCCTGGAAGATATAATGAAAAAATTGATCAAGGAAGAGTGCTATGGATGTCACAACGATCATCCCAGTCAAATTCAACACGCCAAATGTCTGATGTTGAGTCAAGAAGAAAAATTGGACGAATATCTGGACAAAGCTTGGGATCACATCGAGATAGAATTCGTGTTGAACGAGTGGTATAAAGGCCTGGATAAATATTCTTCTCCTCCATTAACGTCTCTGGAGTGCCGTCGCATCGAATCTCTCTTGGACCAGAGTAAGAAGTCGGATCTAAACGCCTTTTACTTGTCAGACATTTTCAAGCAAAAAGTCAGGATCGAATTGATCACTTATCATTTCCTGTAAAGAAGAAGAAAAAAAACAACCACACAAATCAACGGATACCTCGGAACTTTATTACCTTTTGAACCACAGTTCGTATACTGCTTCTTGGAATCCTGTCGTCTGTGCTAAAGATTAACTCCCTCATCGCAAACCTCAAGACCATCTAGCTTATGTGATCAACACGGACGACAGTCATCTCCCAGGAACCCACTGGGTAGCCGTCTACTTTCCTCAAGAAGGATGTGTGGAATATTTCGATTCGTATGGATTGCCTCCTTTGGAAGACGATATCATCGACTTTATGAGAAGAAATGCTCAGACCACCCGATTCAATAATGTGAAATTACAAGGCACAGATTCCTTGGTGTGTGGACAATATTGTGTGTATTTTCTGCATCATCGCAGCCTGGGCTATTCCTTAGAACATTTAGTGACTCATTTTGATACTCATTCTTCTTCTAGAAACGATGTGAAAGTAAATCAATGGTTTTGTGACCATTATGCTTATCTTTTGTCTCAAGCTAGGAAACGTAGTGTCTATCAATGGCCTAATGACTTCCAACAGTGGAAATCATAATTTCATTCACAACGTTGTCAACCCTGTCCAAAATAATGTGTTAGTTGAAAAAAAATGTTTGTGATTTGAAAAAAATGTTTGATGTCATATTGTTGGATTATTGTTAAAAATGTTAGAGTTGTTTGTTAGTGTTAAGTGATTTTGAATAAAAAATGTTGTGTTTTGAAAAAACTGCCTTTGTGGTTTGTTTGGCTATAAGAATCTTGATTCATGCTCTTTGACTTCTTACTATCCCTCTCATTACACTCATTGAACGTTCCGGCTCGAAAACCGTGGAGGGATGTTTTCCTTCACGTCCGCGCTCTGACTTTAAAGCCGGGGTAGCCTCCAGTCTAACCATCCATTGTCGACTCCTACTCCTACGAAGATGTGCTCCAAACTAGCTAAGCTAAACGAAGCCTACGTGAATTTGCATAGGGTCAGACACAGTCTGATACCGAAGCCAGAAGAGATAGAGAATGCGAGAATGTTAAAAGTCACTGAAGACCTGATAAAAGAGCTCTTCAGAGAAGAAGTGAACAGGGAGAAAGAAGAATGGACAGAGAAGTACAGACTTCAGAAACAGCAACAACAACAGCAGCAGCAGCAGCAACCTGAACCTGACAGAGGCTTTGTCGATTGTCGTTTCGACACCAAAGAGTTCTTCTCTTTCCGAAGAAGCAGACCTATCGTCAGAAAGTATATCGTCAGAGGACGTCGCATTCTTAGAAACTAAAAGATCGCCCTAGCTTCAACTTCGCACACAAAAAAACAGCCCTTTTCAGGGCTACCCAAATCTCTATAAAAGAAATAACAATCGCTTTGCCAATGTGTGTATGAAGAGTAGTGTGAATATAAACACTGACTCTTTTATGGTGTGATTGTATGTGTTAGTGTTTGTAAGCACTCAAGTACGTTTGTGTGGATAGTAGATAATGTTTTTTTTTTTATGTTTGACGTGTGGGAATAGTAGATTTGGGGTTTGTTTATTGCTGCTCCGCGTATGTGGATAGTATATTATTAATGAAAAATTTTTAAAATAGTAATGGGTAGTAAAAAAGTGAGTGAGTGTTTCTTTTAGGTCCGCGCGTTGTTTGGTCATGATCTAGGTAATATAACTTTTGTTTTAGGGGGAAGTTTTCCTTCACGTCAGCGCTTTAACTATAAATTGAAAATCGCTTGGCAGTCTAGCTACCCTGTTCATTAGTTAACAAGACAATGAATACCAGAATAAGCAAACTTCTTGAACTCCAGATACATCTGGAATATGCCAGGCGCCTGTTAAATGAACTGGCAGCGGAGGCCATAGTAGAAGAGGGAAGAATAAAGAAGAAAGAGGAGGAGAGAAGACAGAGGGAAGAGGAGGAAAAGAAAATAGGGGAGAGGATGGCTTACAAGATACCAGAGACAGAGGATTGGGGTGCTGAAGCCAATCATCCTCCCTCTGCGCTCTCAAGAAAAAAAGTAAAAGGAGACTGGGGAAGAAGATGTGTGTGTGTTGCCAGGCCTGGAAGGTGCCATCATTAACCAGGTGTCACTGGAGTTCAAAAACAAACAGCCCTTTTCAGGGCTACCCAAACCTTTAGAAAAGATATAGTAATCGATTTGCCAATGTGTGTATGTAGAGTAGCGTGAATATAAACACTGACTCTTTTTTTCCTAGTGTGAGTGTATGTGTTTGTGTTTGTAAGCGCTCACGTACGTTTGTGTGGATAGTAGAATATTTGGTTTTGTAAGAGCTTAAGTTGGTTTGTGTGGATAGTAGATTTGGGTTTCATTTTAATCCTTTGCGTGTGTGGATAGTAGATTTGGGGTTTGTTTATTGCTGCTTCGCGTATGTGGATAGTAGATAATATGAGATGAGAAAAGTAGGAGATGTTTTCCTTCACGTCCGCGCGTTGTTTGGTCATGATCTAGGTAATATAAATTTTGGGTCTTAGGGGATGTTTTCCTTCACGTCCGCGCTTTTCGTATAAGAAGCCACAACATTCGTCATTCACACCATTCTACAAAGAATAAAAAAGATGGCTTCGAACCACCTTGATAAAATGAAAAAAATTGCAAGACGTCCTGGACAATTTGGGCATGATGGAGCAAATGTTGGTTAACCTAAACGAGGATCACTATTCTGATAGTCCCCATCGAGTGAAGATGGAGATTAACAACTTACGAAAACTAAAGGACATCATCAGTGATCTGTTGAAAGAAATAAAGGAGGAGAAGGAGGACGAAGACGAAAGGATAAGGATGAGAGCATGGAACGAAAAAATTGAAAAAGAAGAAGAAAATGAGAAGAGGAAGAAAGAAGAGGAGGAGAAGCAGAAAGAAGAGAAAAGGAAGAAAAAGGAGGAAGAAAAGAAAGAAAAGAAGAGAAAAAGTGTAGGACAGAAGATAAGAAGCTGGTGGAGAAATAGAAGAAATTAGAAGAAGAAGAAAACCAAAGGCCCTTTTCAGGGCCACCCACATCTCTCGAAAAGAGATAGACTTTCAATTGCCTACCCCTTTTTTATATTTTTTTATTTTTTTAAAAAAACAACCAAAAATCCCATGTTCAATTTCCCCTTGTCCCTAGAATTGCTTTTTTCTCCCATGTTTAATTTCCCTTGTCGCTCAACAGACCCACGATTTATTCCCATGTTCAATTTCCCCTTGTCGCTCAACAGACCCACGATTTATTCCCATGTTCAATTTCCCCTTGTCGCTCAACAGACCCACGATTTATTCCCATGTTCAATTTCCCCTTGTCGCTCAACAGACCCAAAATATATCCCCATGTTAATTTCCCATTGTCGCTAAAGTGACCCAGGGGTTTTCGTAATGTTAAATTTCCCATTCTCGCTAAAGTGACCCAGGGTGGTTTTTAATGCTAATTCCCATTGTCTCCAAAGTGCCCCACTTCACTACTTACAGCCGTTTCCGGTGAGATTGTATTCAGCTATGAAGATCTGTGAGGACACGATGTGTTAAATTATTTAATATCAATTATATCATGCAGTAAATCATCTTTTAATTTTACAATCGCCACAAGAAACAAACAACTGTCGTAAATGGCATTCCATGTCAGTAGCCATTCTGTCGTAAATGGCATTCCATGTCAGTAGCCATTCTGTCGTAAATGGCATTCCATGTCAGTAGCCATTCTGTCGTAAATGGCATTCCATGTCAGTAGCCATTCTGCGCTCCCAGTCGCCAAGTATTTACATTGTTGATTTCTTAGTGCAGCAGGCTTAGCGGACGGTCATGTTCTTTGTATTCTCCATATTCTCTTTTATCTTCATTTTCTATTACGCTGTCATATTTTCTTCCTTCCTTTCTTTGTTTAATTACTAGTAAGTCGGTGATAGTAATCTCAGCAAAGGAAGGTCTTCTGATGGCTTAAAATCATGTAAATGGTAAGCTCGTATCGTATCTGTAGAGTACACCGTTGGATTTAACAATGTCGTGTATTACTTTATAGCTAATGTGAATACGCTTAAACAAACCTCTCCCATGCGTACGTGCACACAAATGCACCATAAACGTAAACAACAAAAAAACAACAACAACAGATGCTTGCTTTGTTGATCAATGAACTCACCGAATATTAATGTCCTACCGGTCACATGATGCAGTGGCGCCAGAGAAAGATATGGAATCAAAAATGCCATTAAAACACTATATGTACATCCTTGGTACATTTTTGTTAAGACGTGTGATGTATGAAACGTATACTATAATATGATCCCCCCCCCCCCACACACAAACACAAACACAAACACACACACACACACACACACAAATGTTACACTGATACATAGTTATCATATTTAGTTTTACGCTAATACATGTTTGTTCCACTTTGATGCCACCGGGATTATATATACAGGATTTGTGTGTTGACGTGCCTTACATACATACATACATACCTACCTACCTACCTACCTACATACTTACATACACACATACATACATACATACATACATACATACATACGTACAAAGTAACTAAGAAAATATTTCTAACTAGCACATGCAATATTTAATTCAAACTAAAATGGTGTTGCATGATAAATCGAAAGAAGATATGGAAAATCCAGTATGCTAGGCAATACATTGACGATTAAGTGTTACATCGTGATATGCTAACATTGCTGTAAGTGGACATACTTCACATCATGATCATTTATGTTTTATTAAAATTACTTTCCTACTTACCTTTCGTCTGTACTTGTTGCCACTTTTCACTTTTTTTCTTCAGTGGGTCAACAACTCGTCGCTAGCTGATGTGTACAGTTAAGGATATTTCCAAGAATACATTTTATGTACATGCATAGGTTTTGCCAATTTACTTCCCGGTTGATCTACACGTAAGGTCAAGGGTACTCAGTCCGATATTTTGTATTGGCTCTGAATATTATCAGTAATATCAATACTGTTTCTCCGATAAAAGTAATTTTCATGACCTTCCATTGTGTTTAGCCTAGTAGACACTGTATCACTTCTCTAGCCTTAAAGGTCATTATCTCT
Organism: Sinohyriopsis cumingii; assembly: GCA_028554795.2. Lineage (NCBI taxonomy): Eukaryota > Metazoa > Mollusca > Bivalvia > Unionida > Unionidae > Sinohyriopsis > Sinohyriopsis cumingii. Next base: position 325,507 of record JAPYKE020000041.1, read on the forward strand.
AACTTGCTTAATGAAGGTCTTCAACCCCGTGCTTGCGTAATGGAGGACCAAGGGTAATGCATAATGTAGAATCTGATCTAGGGGTAGGGGAGACTAAGCTGACCCACCCACCCACCCAAAAAAAGAAAAGACAAAGAATCGGAAAAGAAAAAAGAATTTAAAGAAAATAAAAAGTAAAGAATTTAGAAAATGAACGTGAAAGTGCTCTGAAACGCTTAAAATGCAGAAACGTTCCTCCAATAGACCACTCAGTGGCGTCACTCGGGTTGGTGTCACCCAGTGCGGTAGCTCATGGTGTCACCCCCATGGTCCTGCTTCCGTAACAGACCATACAGAATCCTTAGTAATGTCATTTTGGTGTCACCCTCTCTGATGGTGTCACCCGGTGCAGTCCGCACCCCCCTAGCGACGCCACTGCTGTGCCTGCTAGTCGTGTATTTAACTATGATCGGTTATCCGCTTACGAAATCCGACTAGACAGAGCAGTGTGTGCTCTGTAAAATTTGCAATTTTTCATTTTGGTGTCACCCGGTGCGGTCCGCACCCCCCGCACCCCCCTAGCGACGCCACTGAGACCACTCTTATACTTGTTCATCCCCCCCCCACCAATGTATTACGTGGGATTATGAACATATTATTACTTGAGCCATTACAATCTAAACTGGGGCCCCGAGTGGCCGAGTGGTCTAAAGCGCTCTCCGTTATGGATCACTGTTATCTCACCTCTATCTGCGTGGGTTCGAGTCTAGGATTCGGCAAATGTGCGTATATGAGAAAGCCTGCCAGTAGCTTCTCGTCGGTCGGTGGTTCTTCCAGGGGTTTTCCCGGGTTCTTCCTCCACCATTAATACTGTCCGCCATACATAGCTTATCGTGTGCTGAAAAATGGCTTAAAACCCCACAACAACACTCTCAACTAGTAAAAGCTTTGTAAACATCGCTATGTAAATCGGCCGCCTATTTAGTGTTGTATACTCCTACAGACTTCTCTTTACGAGGTATATTTGAGTTACTTCCCTTCCATTTTGCTTTTGACACTTAATTGTTAACAATGTGATCTATCATAAGACATCGTATACTATCTTTCCTCCATTTTACTTTTTTCTTTCTTTATTACTCATTAAATTCTTTCCATTCAAGTTTCAACAGCAATTATATATAAGACATACAGTAGTCACTTTAATTTACCTTATGAGAATTTGCATTCTAATTAGTGTCTTAACGATGTGCCTAATGAAGACTTGTACAGTTTACAGATGTGAAAAGCCCGTGTTTCTTTTTCATCATATCTGATAAGGCTTGTTTAGAGTTGATAAAGTTTTACACCTCTGTTAATGCTGTGTTATAGCTAATGAGATTTTTTTTTCTCTTTTAATTTAGCCATTTCAATCTTTCAATGTACTCCTCCCGGATCGACATCATGTCATTAATTTAACGGAAGGTAGAAGACCTACCGAGAGAAAATTCTAAACTCAGCAAATCTGTGCTTGTGGTATAACAGTCTGTGGTTGTGACTTGTGGTATGTCTGTGCTTGCGGTATACCAGTCTGTGCCTGCGATATACCAGTCTGTGCTTGTGATATACCAGTCTCTGCTCATGGCATGTGGTATGTCTGTGCTTGCGGTATAACAGTCTGTGCTTGTGGCATGTGGTATGTCTGTGCTTGCGGTATGCCAATCTGTTTTTGTGGTAAAGCAATTTGTGCTTTGCGGTCTACAAGTCTGTGCCTGCAATATAACTGTCTGTGCTTGTGGCATGCCAGTCTGTGCTTGTGCTATGTGGTATATATGTATACCAGTCTGTGCCTGCGATATACCAGTCTGTGTTTGCGGTATACCAGTCTCTGCTTACAGTATACCAGTCTGTGCTTGCGGTTTACCAGTCTGTGTTTGCGGTATACCAGTCTCTGCTTGTGGCATACCAGTCGTCTGTGCTTGCGGTTTACCAGTGTATACATGCGATTTACCAGGTTTTGCTTAGGTTATAAAATCTCGTCTGTTATTGACCTGGGGATCTTCCACGAAAAAGAAAACCCGTTATGTAACAATCAAGACACTAGTAATGAGAACACTCAAAACATATTGCCGGAAGTTCCAGTCTAGAGATTGGCCGGGCGTGGTTAAGATATTGACTTCTTATTTTATAGTTGTTTTTACGAACTTGCAATTCTTATTTGACATTTGTTACCTGAGGACTACATTACTCAAGTATCGATAATATTGGTACTTCGCTTGACGTAAAGCATCTTTTATGCAAACAATAAATGTCTAGCCAGACATCCTATCGATGCCTTGTACTCAGATTTTCGATAAAATATTGGAACTGTACCTTTACGAATTACACAATCAGAGATTTATAACGGTATATAATCAATGCATTGAAATCAAAAGTATGGAAAGAGGACGTAACTAGGCATAATATGTAAAGACTATTTGCATCAATCGTTCTGTCTGACAAGAGCTTTATTGAAGTTGATTCAATTCAAGGAAGAAGGGTGTTTTAAGCAGAACAACAGAACAGTGAGGGCTGGAGCGAGAAATATTAAAGTAGATTTTCTTTTCTTGTATTTTTTCCCACGAAGCATGGCCACAGACTGTACAGTGTTTCTTGTCTAGCCCTAACAGAGGATACCATTACTGAGGATAACAAGTGACCATTGAAAGCTTATAATCTGAACATCAATCACCCCATCACCATATTATAAACATATTCGGCTAAACCAGCTAGCGCCCATTTCTTTTAAAGATGATCAATACCATTCAAATATTTAACAGCGTATCGGTGATTACTCTATAGAAATAGTTTGTCGGCCAGAAATGAAAAGGCAAAGCAATACTGGTACTTTATAAAAATACTGCCTAGTTGTGTTAGAAACATTAGTAGTGAAGGGGGGCACTTTACGGACAATGGGAATTAGCATTAAAAACACCCCTGGGTCAGATTACGGACAATGGAAATTTAACATGGCGAAAAATCGTGGGTCAGATTACGGACAAGGGGAATTAACATGGCAAAAAATCGTGGGTCACTTTACGGACAAGGGGAATTTAACATGGCCATAAATCGTGGGTCACTCTACGGACAAGGGGAATTTAACATGGGATTTTTTTTTTTTAAATTTTTTTTAAAAAAAGGGGTAGGCAATTCAAAGACTATCTCTTTTCGAGAAATATGGCTGGCCCTGAAAAGGGCCTTTGGTTTATGTTAATATGCCCTTAACATAAAGGGCATTTGCGACATCTTCTTTTCCTCAAACTTCGTCTTACAGCAGGGCCATACATCAGAGTCCTCTTGAGGCAACCTTGTCTCTCTATATAGACTCTTCTTATCCACAGGCTGCTGTTGGTCCTGTGGACAACGGTCCACTTGGATCGGACATACATGAGCATGTCCGTCCTGAACATCATTGTTGACACAAGGGTTGAAGATTCAACGTCTGTCCACATGTTGAGGCTCCGAGAATAGGTGAATCAATGCAGTGAACGGCACTTATTTATAGGGACAGGAAGGATTGAAACGGATTGAGTTCATTCACCAATCCTAACACGCGTTACAGAATTCAGTCAGCCCGCATCCAATCCGAAGAGAGCAGTCTGTGACGTCACGTAGTCTATATAGATTCGCTAGCGCTTGTGTGCAGGCAATCTATGCGACAGTGATTCAACATGACGGAAACTCAGAAAACAATCCATTGGGGTGCACCAGCAGGGGAGACTGCCCAAGGGAACTCGGACTTACTTTCAGAAGAGGTGAATTGGGATTTTGTGGATTTTCTCTCCTCGCAAGAATTTGTTCCGGAACCTTCGTTACCTTCTTCATTACCGCAAGTGGAAAATTTTAGACAGAGACAAAAAGAAGAATTGGAGAAATTTATACAACGACAAAAGGAAGCGGAACAGGCTTTTCTCCTACAGCAACAGCAACAAGAAGAAGAGGTAAGAAAAAAACAACAGCAGCAACAGCAAGAAGAAGTAGCAGCAAAGAAACAAGAGGGTGAAAATCAAACGGTCACGGTACTGTTGGACATTTTAGCGGAGTTAAGAAGTCTGAAACAAATGTATCAGACTTCTTTATCACGACCGAAGAGAATACGACCTTCCCGAGCTAAACACGTTAACCCTGTGACTAAGCCTACCGTACCACCCTTAGTGATTTCAACCCAATCATCATCAACATTACGCAGTCCAGAAGTAGGCCTTGGCCGTGGCAAAGGCATAAGGCAGTTAAAGTTGATTGCTTAAACTCACCCTTTCACCATGAAGAAAAAAGGCCCTTTTCAGGGCCACCCACATTTCTCGAAAAGAAATACAATTTCAATTTGCCAATAACTCAAAAAAAAAAATAAACCCCACCCATTTTACCCTTATAGTACGTGTCTGTGTATGAGTGCGTGAGTGTACGTTCTTATTTTAAAATCATAACTCAAAGACACTTACCTTTTATCATTCATTTATTCTTTTCTCCATTTTTTACAATCCAATTCACAACACAACACTCTAATTAAAAGTTCATTGACTTCTTCTTTTCTCCTTGTTTAGTCTCTCTGTTTTTTGAATTTCTTTACCGTCACACTCTTTTCCTCTTCTTCTTCCTCCTCGCTTTCTTCCCTTCTTCTCTTCTCCTGTTTCTTTTTCTTCACCTGTCTTCTTTCTTCCTCAGAAGAATCCCTCTCTTCCTCTGAAGAATCCCTCTCTTCTTCTTCTGAAGAATTCCTCTTTTCTTCTGACTCCTCTTGTTTCTTTTTGGGGCAATCTGGAGACCAATGTCCTTTTTCTTTACAATAATAACAGGTATCTTGACTTTTGTCTTTTTTAGTCCCTGTTTTTGTTCTTTTTTGACGGTCTGGACACTCTGAAGACCAATGCCCTTTCTTCTGACAGATATAGCAAGTATCTTGACTTTTATCTCTAAAGGAAGGAGAGTAGTCCGTAGGCTGGTCTGAAGAGAATTTTCTAATGACCCCTCGCAAAGCTCTGACGAAACGTTCCATCTGGTTAGTCTCTTCCATCGTTGTGCTCGGCTTGAGAGTGAAATGAATAGTGAAAGGACAAGACACACACCCTTTTATATACGCTGGTCTGCTATGACTATAAAGTAGCTCATGGTGTTTGAACTTGAGTCATTTGACGTTTTTCACTCAAGATGAAACGAGCCCATTCATTCGAGAAGAAAGAAAAAGAAAGAAGTAAGAGGCAGAAACGTGATCTATCGCCTCGTACCAGGGCTGAAATCTTGGCACAAATTCATGCCAGTGATTTTGAAGAGGACATGAGTGAACCAGTATCCAAACCCTCTAAACCAAGTCCACCACCCTTTGTCAACCCTGAAAAGTACTATTCCATTCGAGAGACGGAAAAGCGCTCCTCTAGAAAATTTAGAACCACGGCTTACAAATACACAGTGAAGTTTAAAGATTTCAAGGCTGAAGTACCGTTTGAGAAAGCAGAAGTGTTCATCACCGAGGTGTGGGATTCTTTGCTCACCGCACTCAAGCGACAATGTCAACCCAAAGAAGACGATCGCTTGAGACTTTCCATACAACACGACGGTTTGAAATCCCCTGTTTGGATCGAGTTTAGCACCCCTGCAGAATTGACTGCTTCCAAAGTCATGGACAAGATTCAACACGTACAACAATCTAATGATCAGTTTGACATCACCGATGGTAAAGCCACACTGGACATGACCCACGTCTCTCCTCCTCGAGGGACAGGACGCAAAAAGATGTTATTGGTGGACGACCTTCGCAACACCAAAAAGAGTCTCGTCCGAATTGACAACCCTCATGACCAGATGTGTTTAGCCCGTGCCATCGTGGTGGGACGAACCTATGCCAACAAGAACGACACGGTAGAATGGAAAAGAACCTGGGACACTATTCAACGTTCCGACCGAGCCAAACAACGAAATGAAGCAGAACTCCTGTTACAACAAGCCGGACTGCCCAAAGACACACCCTGCGGCATTCCTGAGATGCAAAAATTGCAAGATGCCCTAGCTCCACGCTACACCTTGAAAGTGCACCCTCAAGAAATGCGCGGGCCTCTGTTGTTTCGAGGCCAAGACTTTAAGGACGGAAAATACATTCACCTTTATCATCACGATGAACATTTCGATACGATTACCAGTATCACTGGATTCCTGGGATACAGTTATTACTGTGAGAAATGTGACCATGGTTATAACAATCGAGAGCAACACAAGCATTGCGGATCGAAATGCACAGGATGTTTGGCCTCTTCACCCTGTCTGAGCGAAGAACCAGTGCCTTGTTCAACTTGTCTGCGCACGTTTGTCAGCCCTACCTGTTACCAACAACATTTGAAGACGCAAGGTTCACAGAAGAAATGCGCTTGTCAACTGCTGAGATTGTGCTCTACGTGTGAACAAGTCATACGTACCAATAATACCAAGGCACACGTATGTTCAGGAAAGAAAAAATGTCACATTTGTCACCACATCGTGGACTTGGAACACCAATGTTACGTGCAAAAATACCAACCCCCACCAGATAAAGAGGACGGTCACAAGAAGAAAGGCAATTTCATCTTTTTCGATTTCGAATGCATGCAAGAGACCGGCATTCACATTCCTAATTTCTGCGTGGCTCATCGAGCGTGCGAGAAGTGCATTCAAGAACCTATCTTCAGTCATTGCCCTCACTGCAGCAAGATTCCCGGAGGGCGTGAAAAAATCTTTCGGGGACCCAACACGTTAGCCGATTTTGCCCAATGGGTCTTAGACCCCGTCGACAAGACGTGGAGCCAAGAGGACATCGAACGTTACGGAGATTGTCATCGTCATGCCACGGTGATGGCTCACAATTTCTCCGGATACGATGGACAGTTTCTTTTGAGGTACTATACGGAACAAGGCACCGAGCGTCCTAAAGTCACTTTGAACGGAGCCAAAATCATTTTCATGCAAGTGGGACAAGTACAGTTTAAAGATTCGATGAGCTATTTGGCCATGCCTTTGAGTCGAATGCCTAAAACGTTTGGAATGACAGAAATGGCTAAAGGGTACTTTCCACACTTTTTCAATACGGAAGCCAATCAACACGCCGTTCTACCCCATTTACCTGAGGCTCACTATTACGACCCCGACAACATGCGTACCGAACAACGAGAAGCTTTCTACGCTTGGTACCAGGCTCACGCCTCGGACCCTTTCGACTTTCAGGAAGAAATGCCTAAGTATTGTCGTTCCGACGTGGACATTTTACGGCGTTGCTGTGGAAAATTTCGAGAACTGTTCATGGAACACGGAGGGGTCGATCCTTTGAAAGAAGCTTGCACCATTGCCAAAGCGTGTTCCTTAGTGTATCGACAACGATTCATGCCTGAAAACACCGTGGCTGTCATCAGCCCTCAAACGACCCACTATGTCAAACGTCAATACTCGGTCAAAGCCCTACGTTGGTTACATTACTTGTGCGACAAGGAAGACAAGTGGATTCAGCATGCCCGCAACGGAGGGGGCGAAAAGACCATCGGAACGTATTCGGTCGATGGCTGGGACTTAGAAAACCCCAAGATCGTGTACGAGTTTAACGGTTGCTTATTTCACGGATGTCCCGTCTGTTACCCTGACCGTGGCACTAAAAATCAGTTTCTGCAACGAACCATGGAAGACTTGTACCAGGACACTTGTCAGCGACGCCTAAAGTTAGAACAGCAAGGATACCAAGTGGTGGAAATGTGGGAACACGAGTACGATCACCGTATGAAAACCGATCCCGAGTTTAAACGCCTCGTGGAAAGTTACCAGTTCATGGACCCGCTGAACCCGAGGGATAGTTTGTACGGAGGAAGGACCAATGCCACCTGTTTGCTGTACCAAGCCGACGAAGAGAAAGGAGAAGAAATCAAATACTTGGACGTGTGTTCGCTGTATCCTTACGTGTGCAAATATTGTCGCTTTCCTGTAGGGCACCCGCAATTGCTGACGGAACACATCGACCTGGTGAACATTCGACAATACGAAGGCTTGATCAAGTGCAAAGTTTTGCCTCCCACAAACCTATACCATGCCGTCTTACCTCACCATTGTCAAGGCAAACTGATGTTTCCCTTGTGCCGTACTTGTGCCGAAACGTGCAACCAAGACCAACCTTGTCAGCATAGCCAGGAAGAACGGGCCTTGACGGGAACCTGGGTCAGCGTAGAATTGTTCAAAGCTCTGGACATGGGATACCAACTGTTAGAAGTGTTCGAAATTTGCCACTTTCCCAAGACACAACAATACCGCAAGGGTGACCCTCCTCAGAAAGGCATTTTCGCCGACTACGTGGATGCCTTTTTGAAACTGAAGCAAGAAGCCAGCGGCTATCCTTCCTGGTGTCACACTCCCGAAGACCAAATAAAATTCAAAGAGAAATACTACGAACAAGAAGGCATCACTTTAGACCACATCGAGAAAAACGAAGGCAGGCGATCGTTTGCCAAAGTGATGTTAAATTGCTTGTGGGGTAAAATGGCACAACGACCGTGTTTACCCAAGACGGAATATTTGACAGAACCTTCCCGCTACTTCCAGATGATTCACGACAAAACCAAATACATGAAACACGTGGACGTCGTTCGAGAGAATTTGATCTTGGTCAATTACGAAGAAGATCTGGACTTTGTACAAGACGACCCTTTTGGAAATGTCATCATTGCGGCTTACGTGACAGCCCATGCTCGCTTAAAATTCTACGAAGCTTTAGAACTGTTAGGGGAACGCGTCCTGTACTTTGACACGGACAGTTGCATTTACATCCATCACCAGATTCAACATCACCCTAACATCGAAGGAGACCGTTTAGGAGCCTGGACAGACGAACATCCCGACGACAAGATTCTAAGTTTCGTCAGTGGCGGTCCCAAAAATTACGGCTACGAATACCGGGACAAACAAGGAGAAGTGCACACGACGTGCAAAGTGAAAGGACTGACTCTGAATTATCGTACCAGTCGAGTGGTCAACTTTGGGGTACTGAAAGAAGCCTTGCAATCGGGAGAGGATGGAAACTTTAAAGTGACCACTTACCAACCGAACAAGATTGTACGTTTACCCACTCACCACATCGTCAGTCGACCCCTGGAAAAAGTCTATCAAATCGTGTACCAGAAGCGAGTGAGACTTCCCAATCATTTCACCTTACCGTACGGTCACGTCGGTATTGGTCTGTATATAAAAAAAGGAACCCTAGGCAAGATCGATAGTTCATTGTGACTACCAAGACCGAGCGAACAAGATGAATACTTTGAAAGAGACATCGTTCCAGTTTGGGGATTGTAAAAAAGTTGTATCTTCCTCTAGTGTGACTAATACTGGATGGATAAGACCCATGCATTGCGACGGAAAATGTCCGGAAGGAAACTGCGATTGTCCATGTGGTTACCATTGTAATTGCGTAACGGAGTTTGCAGACGAGTGCGATTGTGAGCCTTGCGATGGATACGATGCTGTACCTTGTGACCTGAGCGATGCCGTAAAGCATCATGGGAACTTTAGTGCCCCTACCCCTATCATGGAAAGTGATGCTGTGCGTGTCAAACCTGTGGGATGCGACAGCGATGCTGCTCGTCCTCTTGGACATTTTACTGGGTTTCGTTTTAAAGGGGAATGTCGACCTTCACGTTTACCTCCCTACGGATGTCATCCAGCCCTGAGCAAACTCCTGTTCCTGTCACCCAACCCTCATCGAAACGAACCTGTGAAAGACGAATATTCGTTTCCTGTGCGTTTGTCGGAATACTGCGACTTTGAAAATCGTCTTCAATCGTTCAAAGGAAAATGGCCAAAGTATCTGGGAGGACCGACCCCCGAAGAATTAGCCAGAGCCGGATTTTTCTACTTGGGCGAAGGAGATAAAGTCAAGTGCTTCAGTTGCGGTGTGTCACTTCACCACTGGGAACCGCAAGATTCGGCCTACGTAGAACATGCTCGATGGTCACCGAATTGTCATTACTTACCTTTAGTGGGACCGAGACATTGAAGTAACTTCTTGCCATAATAATCTGTTCATGGATACTTTACAAGAGAACATTCGTGCTTTGCCTGTGGAGTTGAGAGAACGTATTTACCGAGAGCTGGTCAAAATACAAGTGAAACGTAAAGAACAATTGCATCCGTTACGTCACCAGTGTTTGAACCACTGGTACCTTCAGGCTATACAAGGACTGATTGAGTTGAAAGTGTTCCATTGGACAGACATTGATCAACGACCTCCTGGTTATAAAAAGGAATGGTTTGGTATGGACGATTGTAGTTACATCATTGTAAACGTACTGCATCGAATTCCAGAGGAAGAGTTAACGAATTACCAACATCTTGAACACAATGTCAACTTGGTGAAAGAGGAAACTTCTGAACGAATTGTAATGTGTAGATTAGTGGTGAAACGATTTAGATTCGACAATGAATTAAAACCATGTTTGTGCAAACAGTACATTTCTTGTGTCAGACCAAAGAGGATTTAGTATGACCTATTCATGGATACTTTACAAGAGAACATTCGTGCTTTGCCTGTGGAATTGAGAGAACGCATTTACCGAGAGCTGGTCAAAATACAAGTGAAACGTAAACTCAAAGTGATTCATCCGTTTTTAAATTATGCTCTGTTCCAAAGTACAAGAAGACTGATTATGAGTGGATATTACATTAGGCACAAAGTTAAACGAGGCTATTGGTCACCACCCAACGATTCCAAAAACAGTGTATATACTTATGGATACTTTACAAGAGTACATTTTGGGCTTGCCTGTGGAGTTGAGAGAAAGGATTTACCGAGAGCTGGTGAAAATACAAGTGAAACGTAAAGAACAATTGCATCCGATACGTCACCAGATCTTTAACCACTGGTACCTGAATGGTATAAGAGAACTGATTCGTCAGAAATTCTTTCAATGGTCAGACATTGTTCAAAACTTTGAGGTCGCTAATGATCGACATGTTCATGATTATGGTTACTTCGAGATTCACCTAGTGCAACGCATTGAGGAAGACAAGTTAAAGGATTACCAACATATTTTACGTGGAATCTACTTAGAGGAAGAGGAAACACCTAAACGAACTCTGACGTTTCGGTTACAGTATGCAAGATTTAGATTCCCTACTGGAGAACGAAGATCTCTGGCTAGAAAGTACGTCTATTGCATCCGAAAAAAAGAGAATATAAAAACAGGCTGCCATGCCACGGTTTATGTCACATGTCATCCAACAGATTCCGTGGAAGGAACTCAATGACCATATTCAAACCGTGGATCATTACCATCAATTATTACAAGAACTATATCCATTCAATTTGGGACGACAAGTGGTGTGTGTCTTAGTGACTTGTTTTCTGGGATTTCGTTTACCAGCCGATTCCTTGTGGACTCTTTACGATCAGTACTTACCACCTCCATGGCCTTAAATGGTCACGAAAAACTCCTTTTGCTCAAAGCCTTGCGTTTTCATCTGGATACTTCTCGACCTCAACAGGAAAAAAAGATTCGTCAACTTTTAGCTACCCAAGACGTGTATGACGATGTGTGTGTAGCTTGTGACTTACATCCCCATTGGACAGATGTCCGTGCCTGGAAAGAATGGGGTTTTGAGGCTTGGACCCAAGAAGTGGCCCAGTATGCACGAGAGTTGTTCAAGGAAAAAAGTTACTTTTCAACCCGTGTTAGTGACGGTGCCAGAAGAACCCGTCACCCAAGACAGGACTGTCGTGGACAGGCCTGAAAGACCCTTTCGGGAGGACACTTGTGTGACCTTACCCCCTGTTGAACTGGTTAGAACATTACCCAAAACATGTGGTTGTTGTACAGACACTTGTGTTTATTCCACGTTCATCGTTATCATGTGCCTTTTATTCTTGTACTTAAGCCTTTGGCTTTTATGTATTTTTGTCTTTCGTATTCATGTTTGAAAAAAAACATTCAATAAACGTGTTCTGAAAAAGTATATAAACTCTTGTCTTGTTTGTTTTCGTGTCACAAGTGACATTTCTCACACCATGGCTACCTCTACTGTCTCTGCTCCCTCTTCCTCTACTGTCAAAGTCATCGACGAACACTTAGATCGTGCCAGTTGGGAGGATTTGTATCTTCGCCATCCCTTTAACATGCTCATTGCTGGACCTAGCGGTTCAGGCAAAACCGAATTCGTCAAACGTTTGATCGAACATAAACATCATTTGATCGATCGGCCCCCTCAACGGATCGTGTGGTGTTACAAAGAGTGGCAATCGGCGTACAGCCTCTTGCGAGAAAGTCAAGGCGATTCCATCGTGTTTGTGGAAGGCATTCCTAAAGAAGACGATGGCATCGTCTCTGACTCCCGTCTAACCCATTTGGTCATTTTCGACGACATGTTAGGAGAAGACGAAGAAGAAATTAAATTGTGGTTTACGCGCAAAGGGCATCACCGTAATGCCAGTGTCGTTTACATCACCCAAAATTTGTTTCAACAAAGTAAAGCCCATCGCACCATCAGTCTCAATGCGCATTACGTGGTCTTGTTTAAAAGCCCTCGAGATAAATCGCAAGTGCAAGTCTTAGCCAAACAGTTAGGAACGCCTTGGCTGACTCAGGCGTACGACGATGCCACTCAAACGCCACACGCCTATTTACTCGTCGATTTGAAACCTACGACCCCCGATGATTTGCGATTTCGTACCCACTTGTTTAACCACTGGTGCCAAGACGGAGGGCCTGTCCTGTACACGTCTCCGTCCTCGACTTCATTTCACTCCCCATGAAAAAAATCTATAAAAACCTCAGACCCTTTTTCGTCTGTCTCACACAGTGTGAACATGACGTCCCTTCAGTCGCATCTTCCCGTCAAATTGATTCGTGCCTTGTATGGCATCAGTCGAGAAAAAGATCCACAAACACGAGCCCGTGTCTTAGAAGCTAGTCTCAAAGAAGTCTTACGATGGTTCACGGTGACGGCACGTCAATTACTCCAAGGAATCATTCAGATTCCTCATCAAACCCAACGCTTTTTCGATCGAAACAAAGTCGCTTTGGTCCAACTGGCCGATCCCCGCATCGACACTCAAACCAAAAAACAAATCATTTTGAAACCTGGAGGGAGCGGTACTCTAGGAGGGGTCATCATTCGCTCACTCTTAAAATGGGATCCTAATGCCCCCAAAGTTATCCCCAAGACAAAAGTTCAACGAAGCCCCAAGAAGAAAAAGAAAAAGACCAAGTCCCCAAGAAGAATAACTTCTCCAGTGACAGGACCCTCCTCTTACCAGACACCACCCCGGAAAAAGAAAAGAAGTCCCCAGAAAAAGAAACAGAGAAAAAGTCCCCAGAAAAAGAAAAGTCCACAGAAGAAGAAAACTAGTCGCAAGAGAGGCACTTCGGCCAGGACGCAACCTTACACTCGCAAACCACGACCTGCCACAGCGTCTCCGGCAGCCTCACGTTTGTCCACTTCTCCGTTGATGTCACCAGGAACTGAAGAGTACTTGGAGACGTTAATTACACCAAGAACTTCTCCGTTGATGACCCCCAAAAGAACTTCCCCAGTGGCAGGACCTTCCAATTTAGTGGCAGTGGCTGCTGGTCACAAAGTACCTTCTCCCAAAATCAAAGTTCAAGAAAGATCGGGCATGTTACAAAGTTTGCTGGATTTGTCCAAGCAAGAACTGGCTCGATTTAGTCCGTTACGTACCCCTGCACGACGTGTCATGCCTGTCCTCAAACTAATACGACGTCAAGACAATCAGTGGCGACGCGTTCCAGTATAAAAAAGGCCTGTGACCAAGTCGGGTATCAGTGTTTTTTTTGGTGCTCCTGAAGACTCAAAGATGTCACCCTCCAGAAAACCCCAAGGAAAGAAAAGGAAAGGACTGCCACCACGTTTAGCCAAACATGGGGACCTGTTATCTGTCCTGTCCAAAGCTTCTCCACCCCTACGAAAAAAACTCATTCAAACGGCCTCCAAAGAGGTCATCGATACCGTGTGCGAATGTTGTTTGAACGTTTTGAAAGGCACGATCCCTTTGTCCAAACACCAGAAACAATGCTTAGGCAAACATCGTCACGTTCTTCGGAAAATGGTTCAAAAGAAAATTCCCATTCGTCAAAAAAAGAAGATGTTGGTCCAACGTGGAGGCATTTTACCTCTCTTGTTAGGCCCCATACTGAAAGGAGTCTTGGGAACCATGTTGGGAGGACTGGTGGGAGCAAGATAAAAAGGCCTTCGGAAGTCCCAAGATCTCAGAATTCACCCCTGACAACCCCATGGAAGGACGAAAACTAGCTTTAGTGCCTTACAAACGATGGATGGAATACCATCGGTGGCAAGAACAACGCACCCCGCATTTACCTCCCAATCCCCATTTGAGCGAGATGTCCCAGTTACAACACGAATTGCAATCCTTGATGGATCGCCAAGATTTGTCCGAAACAGAAAAATCGCAAAAGTACGGTCAACTCTTGCAAAGACTGCAACTCTTTCACCAGAAAGCTTTAGACGAAACAGCTTTACCCACTCTGAAAGATTTTAAGACCTTGATGAAAAGTCCAGCACCATCATTACCACCACCACCACCACCACCACTACTGTCATCCCCAACCGTCACCAGAGATGCTACCCCACAAAGACCTGAGGAAGAAGAGACGCGCGAAGTGTTTCAAACACCGTCAGCAGCTCCCATTTCGACTAAGATTGCAGCATCCTTATTGACCCCGTCCCCCACACCCCAACGAGAAGAAATGAAAGCTTGGGTTAAAAAGATGATGTCCACGCCTCCTTCGACAGAAGTGAAAAAGAAAGAAGGGAAACCAGAAGCGAAAAAAGAAAAGAAAACCAAAGCCATTCCATTGCCACCTCCACCTCCACCACTACCTTCGACTTCTACTCCCGTAGCCCATCGGACACGTAAATCCGTTTCCAAACCACCCTTTCGTCCCACCCAAAGTAGCATCACCGAAGAGTGGGTGACTTATTAACACACCAACACAAAAAATAGAAAAAGTCTTAGCCAGCATTTACTACGATCCCTCCCATCCTGCAGGTTACGCAGGAGTTCAAAAATTGTATCGTGCTGCCAAAACGCGACTGAAAAGTCTCCGTTTACCCCAAGTGCAACGATGGTTACAAGAACAAGCTACCTACACTTTACACAAACCCATTCGACGCAAGTTTGCCAGAAGTCGCACCCGAGTGGAAGGCATCGATCATCAATGGCAAGCCGATTTAGCCGATGTCTCTCATTTGGCCAGCTACAATCGTGGCTACAAATATTTGTTTTGTGTCATCGACGTCTTTTCCAAATTTGCCTGGGTCGTGCCTTTGACTTCCAAATCGAGCAGCGCGTTAGTGCGAGCCCTGCAACGGGTGTTGAAACAAAGCGGTCGTCACCCTCTTCGATGGCAAACGGACAAAGGCACCGAATTTCTGAACCAAGCTTTCCAAAAAGAATTAAAGAAACGTGACATTCATTTTTTTACCACCGAGAATCCCGAAACCAAAGCCAGCATCGTGGAACGTTTTCAACGCACTTTGAAAGAACGCATGTGGAAATATTTTACGCATCACCACACTCTGAAGTACATCGACATCTTACCGCACCTGGTGCAAGCGTACAACCAATCTTACCATCGAAGCATCGGACGTGCCCCGCAAGACGTGACTCCCGACAACGAAGTGCTGGTGTTTGAGCGTCTGTTCGGTACGTCCCCGACGAGGTCTGTCCCCAAGAAAAGTGGAGAGTTGACCGTAGGAGATTGGGTGCGCATTGGCAAAACCAAACGCACTTTCGACAAAGGTTACTTACCTAACTGGACGACCGAACTGTTTCGCGTCACTGGACGAGTACATGGCCGTCATCCTGTCGTCTATAAATTGGAAGACATGAACGGAGAAGTACTCAAAGGAACGTTTTATTCGCCCGAGTTACAACGTGTCACCAAAAAAGAAGACGACGTGTACGACATCGAAAGCATTCTCGAACGCAGAACCCGTAAAGTGGGCAAACGACGTGTCAAAGAAGTTAAAGTACGTTGGAAAGGATATCCACCCAGTTTCGATTCTTGGATCGACGCTTCGCAAGTCATCGACTATAAAAAGAAGAAGTGACCATCATGCCCTTTCACACAGCAGACGCAGCTACGTCGACCACTCCTTCTTCCCGTAGTTCTTCTGTGCAAGATTTACAAAAACAACCCTTGTGGGTGTGGTGCGGAGAACGTGTGCCTAAAACGCAAATCGTCTTTTTCTGCCAAATCTTCGTGGTGTATTGTGTCATCGGGGCAGCCATCGCCAATCTGAGTTTGCAACAAGGAGACAAACAATTGTGGACCATTTTATTGAGCAGTTGCATCGGTTACCTGCTTCCCAATCCCTCCCTGAAATTCTCCTCGAACGGGAACGTTGTGTCCAGTGCCAGTGCCAGTCACCACTCCAACAACAACCACAACCAGAACCCCATTTTGGGCGGAGACACACCTCTGACATCCACTAATATTCCCTCGGACAGCCACAGAACTCTGGAATTATGAGTCACGAAAACCAATTTTACTTAACCTTACCCAGTGACAGTTCCATGGAGGTGTTTCCCAACAACACGTTGTGCTGTTACACGGCCAAATTACCTCAGGCCATCCCCTTAGATCACGAAGCCCATTGGGAAGTGGCTTTAGTGGAAATGATTCACCCTACACAAATCCAAAACATCACCGAAAATCAAAACACTTTTGAGGTCGAAATCCTGAACCAACAATTACAAGAAGCCATGAATGACATCGGGTTTTCAGGGATCACAACAACATCCACCAGCAATCCAGCCTTCAAAATCTACACCGTGAAAATTCCAGCAGGGTTTTATTTTAGTGGCCAACATTTGGTGGACACCATTGCGGACAGGTTCGAGTTCGCCTTTGGCAAAGCCCTGAACAGAGTCAAAAAAAGTGTCACCCTGGAGTACCATAAAGTGGCTCGTCGCTTACTGATGAAATTTCAGGATACCCAAACGTTGTCCATCAGTTTTAATCGTGACTTGTTTGATATTTTAGGTGGAGACACAAAAATGGCTCCAAATTTTAAACCGAAGATCAACAGCAATACGGAATTTTACAAGTTTTTTCGATTCCCTGTAGAACTGAACCAAGGACTGAATTTGATATTCGTGTACTCCGATGTGGTGGAATACAACGTGGTGGGACACACCTCCGTGCCATTACTGCGTGTCATTCCTTTCAAAGTGGATAGTACCACGACCAGTGACCAGGAAGGTGGAAACACTTACCACGTCCACCGCGAATTTGTACATCCTCATTATTTACCCGTGAGCAAGTCGTATTTGGACACAGTCAACATTGCTATAAAAGGAGATCTGGGACAAAATATTCCATTCACCAAAGGAAAAGTCACGGTGAAACTCCATTTTCGAAAACGGTTCTCTCACGACTCGTAAGTAAGTCATGTATCCAGTGTACCAAGGGGTTGCTCGACAGCGAGGACACGGTTTAGGAGACATGTTAAAATCGGCCTTTCGTTCGGTGGCCCCGGTGTTGAAACCGATGGTGACACGCGGATTGCACGCCTTGAAAGATGCGGTACTGACTCAAGGCAAAGAATTTCTCCAAAATGTCATCATCGACAAACAAAACCCTAAAGAAGCCTTCATGAGGGCAGGTAAAAATGTCTTGCTGCAAACGGGCAAAGACATTTTAGGCCGACGAGACACACCTATAAATGCCCTGCATGCTACCGAGTCAAGCATTCAGCAAGGACAAGGCAGAAAGAGACGACGAAGAAAACACCCTTTCACCAGACTTCAAGCTAGAAAGGCCAAGAAAAGAAGAACCGTTCGAGACTTAGACGTTTTCGATTATTGAGACACAGCAACAAAAAAATGATGCACCGAGAGTCATGCGCCTGTTCCAAGACGGAACTGGATCTGTTTGCCATGCCTCCCACCATGATGACGATGCAAGAATCCCAGTGGGTGGAATTTCACCCCGTCTCCTCATTGACAGCCTCAGCTCCCATCGAGTTTGAAATCAAAGGACAGCCCGAAGATTACATCGATCTGAATAGCAGTTACTTGTACTTGAAAGTCAAAGTTATCGATGAGGACAATACGCCCCTAGAAGGTGATGAGGTAATAGCTCCCGTCAACAATTTCATGCATTCCTTGTTTAGCGGAGTGGACTTGTACTTGAATAACAAACTGGTCAGCAGCAGCATGGATACTTACCCTTATCGAGCGTACCTGGAAAATCTCTTGACGTACGGAATAGACGCCAAGAACACTCATCTCAATGCCTGTGTGCTATGGGAAGCTGACGAAGCTAACGAGTTTGAAACATTCGAAACTGATACAAAGGATAAAACTAAACCATACAATGAGGGATTTACAGAACGAAGAAACAGAATCATCGGACTCAACAAAAGTTTAGAACTGATGGATCGTTTGCATTTGGACATGTGGTTGCAAGAGAAGTATTTGCTGAACGGGGTGAATGTTCGCCTGAGACTGAATCGTAGCAGTGCCGCTTTCCATTTGATAGGTAATACCGCTTGCAAAACTGACATCGAGGTAGCCAGGCTCTACGTACGACGCGTGGAAGTGTTACCTAAAGTGGGTAACGACATCAGTCAAACATTGAGTAGAACGACCGCTAAGTATCCCATACGACGCGTAGAAGTGAAAACCTTCACCATTCCCAAGGGACAGCGATCCATGATCGAAGATCATCTGTTCCAAGGACAGCTACCCAAACGTTTGATCGTTGGTATCGTCGAAAATGAAGCCTTCAACGGAGCCTTCGCTAAAAATCCTTTCCACTTTCAACACTTTGGCGTGTCCAAGATCGAAGTCAGTCGCGATGGCAAGACCTTGTGTACCCGACCTTTCGAACCTAACTTTGAGAAGAACAATTACTTGAGGTCGTACTTGTCCCTGTACGAAGCCACCGGACAGTTAGGAACCAACACCAGTCACGGCATTACGTACGAGGATTACGCAGGAGGCTATGCTTTGTGGGCTTTCGATTTCACTCCAGACCAAGGCAGCGACGAGGGACATTTCCACCCTATAAAATCTGGCCAGATTCGTGTGGAACTTCAGTTTACAAAAGAACTAACAGCAACAGTGAACGTCATCCTGTATGCAGAATTTGACAATACCATAGAAATCAACAGTTTGAGAGAAGTCATTCTAGATTACTAGAAACCATGGAAGACTGTTATCCCTCTTTACCTAGTGGAGAAACTTTGGACATGGAATGTAAGGAGACTGTAGAAAAAGAAGAAGAAGTGATCATGATGAAATCGAGATGGCCAGAACAAGAAGCCCATTTAGTCTCCTGTTTTGCCAAACACTTGGTCGATAAAATGACGGAATTGATCAAGAAAAATTGCTATGGATGTCAAAACGATCATCCCAGTCAAATTCAACACGATAAATGCCTGATGTTAAGTCAAGAAGAAAAATTGGACGAGTATCTGGACGAAGCTTGGAGTCTCATCTCGAACAAAGACGTGTTGCACCAGTGGTATAAAGACTTGCGTGAACATTCTTGTCCACCATTAACCACTCAAGAGATCCATCGTATCGAGGCTCTCCTGAATCAGAGTGAGGAAACAGAACGAATAACCGTTTATTCGTCAGACATTTTCAAGCAAAAAGTCAGGATCGAATTGACGACTTATTATTACCTGTGAAGAAGAAGAAGAAAACACAAAACAATGGATACCTGGGAACTTTATTACCTTTTGAACCACAGTTCGTATACGTCTTCTTGGAATCCTGTCGTCTGTGCTAAAGATGAACTCCCTCATCGCAAACCTAAAGACCATCAAGCTTACGTGATCAACACGGACGACAGTCATCTCCCAGGAACCCACTGGGTAGCCGTTTACTTTCCTCAAGAAGGATGTGTGGAATATTTCGATTCGTACGGATTGCCCCCTTTGGAAGACGATATCATCGACTTTATGAGAAGAAATGCTCAAACCACCCGATTCAATAACGTGAAATTACAAGGCACAGATTCCTTGGTGTGTGGACAATACTGTGTGTATTTTCTGCATCATCGCAGCCTGGGCTATTCCTTAGAACATTTAGTGACTCATTTCGATCCTCGTTCTTCTGCTAGAAACGATGTGAAAGTAGATCGATGGTTTTGTGACCATTATGCTTATCTTTTGTCTCAAGCTAGGAAACGTAGTGTCCATCAATGGCCTAATGATTTCCAACAGTGGAAATCACAATTTCATTCACAACGTTGTCAACCCTGTTTAAAGTAGATTGTTCATTGAGAAAAAAATGTTTGTGATTTGAAAAAAATGTTTGATGTTATAGTGTTGGATTATTGTTAAAAATGTTAGAGTTGTTGTTTAGTGTTAAGTGATTTTTGAATAAAAAATGTTGTGTTTTGAAAAAAAATGACTTTGTCTTTTGTTTAGCTATAAGAATGTTGGATTGATGCTCTTTCATTTCTTACTATCCCTCTCATGAACGTTGCGGCTCGAAAAACCGTGTGGGGGGATGTTTTCCTTCACGTCCGCGCTTTGACTTTAAGAACCGGTTTGTTCCCAGTCTAACCATCCATTGTCGACTTATCCTCCTACGAAGATGTGCTCCAAACTAGCTAAGCTCAACGAAGCCTACGTGAATTTGCATAGGGTCAGACACAGTCTGATACCGAAGCCAGAAGAAATAGAGAATGTGAGAATGTTAAAAATCACTGAAGACCTGATAGAAGAGCTCTTCAGAGAAGAAATGAACAGGGAGAAAGAAGAATGGACAGAGAAGTACAGACTTCAGAGACAGCAGCAACAGCAGCAACAGCAGCAACAACAGCAGCAACCTGAAGCTGACAGAGGCTTTGTCGATTGCCGTATCGACACCAAAGAGTTCTTCTTCTCTTTCCGAAGAAGCAGACCTATCGCCAGAAAGTCAATCCTCCGAGGACATCGCATTCTTAGAAACTAAAAAGAATGCCATAGCAAACAAAAAAAACAGCCCTTTTCAGGGCTACCCAATACTCTAGAAAAGAAATAACCATCAATTTGCCAATGTGTGTAGGTAGAGTAGTGTGAAAATAAACACTAACTCTTTTATAAAAAATGTGAGGGTATGTGTTTGTGTGTTTGTGTTAGTAAGTGATAAAGTAGGTTGGTGTGGATAGTAGATTAAAATTATGTCTTTTTTTGGTGTTTGAGGTGTATATTTGGGGTTAGATTGGATTGCTTTGCTTATGTGGATAGTCTATTGAAGTGATTTATAAAAAAATTTACAATAGTGATGGGTAGCATAAAAAAGTGGGTGAGTGTTTCTTTTAGGTCCGCGCGTTGTTTTGGGTCATGATCTAGGTAAGATCAATTTTATGTTATTAGGGGGATGTTTTCCATCACGTCCGCGCTTTCACTATAAATTGGGCAGTCTAGCTACCCTTGTTGATTGATCAACACAGCCAGAAGAATGAATAGCAGAATAGTGAAACTGTTAGAACTCCAGATGCACCTGGAATATGCCAGGCGGATAGTAAACGAACTATCAGCAGAGGCTATAGTAGAAGAAGCAAGAGTAAAGAAGGAAGAGGAGGAGGAGAGAAGAGAGAGGGAAGAAGAGGAAAAGAAAAGAAAAGAGAGGATGTCGTTCAATATTCCCGAGACAGAGGATAGGGGTGTTGAAGCGAATCATCCTCCCTCTGCGCTCCCCAAAAGAAAGGTGAAAGAAGACTGGGGAAGAAGATGCGTGTGCGGCGCCAGGCCAGGAAGGTGCAACCATTAGATAGGTGCATCAGGAGTTCAAAAAAACAGCCCTTTTCAGGGCTACCCAATACTCTAGAAAAGAAATAACTATTAATTTGCCAATGTGTGTAGGTAGAGTAGTGTGAAAATAAACACTAACTCTTTATTAATAGTGGAAGTGTATGTGTTTGTGTGTTTGTGTGTTTGTAAGAGCTCAGGTATGTTTGTGTGAATAGTAGATAATGGGTTTCTTAGCAAATGTGGAGAGTATAGTTAGGGTTATATTATATGAAATGAGAAAGTAGGGGGATGTTTTCCTTCACGTCCGCGCGATGTTTGGTCATCATCTAGGTAAGATCCATTTTATGTTTTAGGGGGATGTTTTCCTTCACGTACGCGCTTTTCGTATAAGAACCCACAGTATTCGTCGTTCAAACCATTCTGCAAAGAATAAAAAGAAGATGGCGTCAAACCAAATGGACAAAATACAAACCTTGCAAGACGTTTTAGACAACTTAGGAATAATGGAACAGATGCTTATAAGACTCGTTGAAGACCATTATTCCTATAGTCCCCATCGTGTAAAGATGGAAATTAACAATTTAAGAAAAGCAAAGGACAAGATTAGTGGTGTGATGAAGGAAATAAAGGAGGAGAAGGAGGATGAAGAGGAAAAGATAAGAATAAGAACATGGAACGAAAAAATTGAAAAAGAAGAGGAAAATGAGAAGAGGAAGAAAGAAGAAGAGGAGGAAGAGAAGAAAGAAGAGAAGGAGAAAAAAAAGAAGAGAAAGAGTGTTGGAGATAAAATAAGAAGTTGGTGGAGGAAAAGAAGAAATTAGAAGAAAACCCAAAGGCCCTTTTCAGGGCCAGCCATATTTCTCGAAAAGAGATAGTCTTTGAATTGCCTACCCCTTTTTTTAAAAAAATTTAAAAAAAAAAAAATCCCATGTTAAATTCCCCTTGTCCGTAGAGTGACCCACGATTTATCGCCATGTTAAATTCCCCTTGTCCGTAAAGTGACCCACGATTTTTTGCCATGTTAATTCCCCTTGTCCGTAATCTGACCCACGATTTTTCGCCATGTTAAATTTCCATTGTCCGTAATCTGACCCGGGGTGTTTTTAATGCTAATTCCCATTGTCCGTAAAGTGCCCCCCTTCACTACTAACATTTGATTAACAATTTTTAATGTATCCCATCCATCTCAGATCATTCCGAATTAAAGGTTTTCAGTCATTTTAAGCTCTTAACTGATCGGCATATAAAGGTATGTATTACGAAATAATATGAGTTTTATGCTTACTGCCATGTCACGCTTGCTTCGCCAGTACATAATGAAAACCTTAGTATATATACTTTGTAAGATAGTTACATTAGTGTATGACTAATTTACCTGCTATTGGAAAGTGAATGCATGCATCTAATTTCATGACCAGATATAAAACAGATCCTAGGAAAATGTACTACATGTACCTGAACAAATAAAACAAATAAAACAAATCCATGAAGCATGCAAAATAACAGTCGGAATTATATCACACCGTTCCAAATTCGTTTTAGATATGTGAAATACTATGCTATAATAGGAGGCAATAGAACTTTCCTCTTTCGAAACTATGGAATCGCCCAAATCATGCGAGTAGTTAAGTGGGGCACCCTAGGGACAATGGGACTTAGCATTAAAAAGACCCCTGGGCAACTCTAGGGACAATGGAAATTTAACATGGAGAAAAATCGTGGGCAACTCTAGGGACAATGGGAATTTAACACATAGTTTGGGTCTGTCTAGGGACAAGGGGAAATTAACATGGGAATAGAGTTTGGGCTTGTCTAGGGAAAAGGGGAATTGAATATGGGATTTTTTTTTTTTTTTAAATTTTTTAAAATTTAAATTTAAATTTAGGCAATGGAAAGGCTATCTCTTTTCGAGAAATATGGCTGGCCCTGAAAAGGGCCTTTGGGTTTTCTTCTGCTTCTATTTTCTTCTTTTTCTCCACCAAGTTCTTATTTTATCTCCAACACTCTTTCTCTTCTTTTCTTTCTTTTTTTTTCTCCTGCTCTTCTTTCTTCTTCTCTTCCTCCTCTTCTTTCTTCCTCTTCTCATTTTCTTCTTCTTTTTCAATCTTTTCGTTCCATTTGCTTAATCTTATTCTTTCCTCTTCATCCTCCTTCTCCTCCTTTATCTCTTTCATGACACCACTAATCTTGTCCTTTACCTTTTTTAAGTTATTAATTTCCATCTTTACACGATGGGGACTATAGGAATAATGGTCTTCAACCAGTCTTATCAACATCTGCTCCATCATTCCTAAGTTGTCTAAAACGTCTTGTAATGTTTGTATTTTGTCCATTTGGTTAGAAGCCATCTTCTTTTTTTATTCTTTGCAGATTGGTTTGAACGACGAATACTGTGGGTTCTTATACTTAACGCGCGTACGTGAAGGAAAACATCCCCCTAAAACGTAAAATTGATCTTACCTAGATCATGACCAAACAACGCGCGGACGTGAAGGAAAACATCCCCTACTTTTTCATTTCATATAATAAAACCCAAACTATACTCTCCACATATGCTAAGAAACAATAAACAAATCCATAATCTACTATCCACACAATCGTACGTGAGCGGGTACAAACACAAACACACAAACACAAACACACAAACACAAACACACAAACACATACGCTAAGAAACAATAAACAAAATCCATAATCTACTATCCACACAATCGTACGTGAGCGCTTACAAAACCTAAACTATACTCTTCACATACGCTAAGAACAATAAACAAATCCATAATCTACTATCCACACAATCGTACGTGAGCGGGTACAAACACAAACACACAAACACAAACACACAAACACATACGCTAAGAAACAATAAACAAAATCCATAATCTACTATCCACACAATCGTACGTGAGCGCTACAAAACCCAAACTATACTCTTCACATACGCTAAGAACAATAAACAAATCCATAATCTACTATTCACACAATCGTACGTGAGCGGGTACAAACACAAACACACAAACACATACCCTCACACAGTCTTAAAAAAGAGTTAGTGTTTATATTCACACTACTCTACCTACACATTGGCAAATTGATGGTTATTTCTTTTCTAGAGTATTGGGTAGCCCTGAAAAGGGCTTTTTTTTTTTTTTTTTTTTTTTTTTTTTGGAACTTCATGGACACCTGGTTAATGGTGGCACCTTCCAGGCCTGGCGCCACATACACATCTTATCCCCCAGTTACTTTTTACTTTTTTGGGGGAGAGAGCAGAGGCAGGATATGTCGCTTCAGAATCCCAATTTTCGCTCTCTGGGATTTTGAAATTTATTATTCTTCTCTTCTTTTCCTTCTCCTCCTCCTCTTCTTTGTTTCTTCTCTCCTCCTCTTTGTATCTTCTTTCCTCTTCTTCTTCTTCTTTATATCTTCTCTCCTCCTCTTCTTTTATTCTTCTTTCCTCCTCCTCTCTTATCCTTCCCTCCTCCACAGTGGCTTCCGCGGCCAGTTCATTCAACAGGTGCCTGGCATATTCCAGATGCACATGAAGTTCCAACAGTTTAGACAGTCTCGTGTTCATTTTTGGTGTTGATCAATCAACAAGGGTAGCTAGACTGCCCAGCGAGTTTCAATTTATAGTGAAAGCGCGGACGTGAAGGAAAACATCCCCCTAAAAAACATAAAATTGATGTTACCTACATCATGAACAAAAACAACAACGCGCGGACCTAAAAGAAACACTCACTCACTTTTTTATGCTACCCATCACTATTTTAAAATTTTTTATAAATCACTTCAATAGACTATCCACATACGCAAAGCAATCCAATCTAACCTCAAATCTACACCTCAAACACCAAATAAAGACATCATTTTAATCTACTATCCACACCAATGTACGTGAGCACTTACAAACACACAAACACATACACTCTCACTATCAATAAAGAGTTAGTGTTTATATTCACACTACTCTACCTACACACATTGGCAAATCGATCGTTATTTCTTTTCTAGAGTATTTGGGTAGCCCTGAAAAGGGCTGTTTTTTTGTTTGCTATGGTATTCTTTTTTAGTTTCTAAGAATGCGATGTCCTCTGAGGAGAGACTTTCTGGCGATAGGTCTGCTTCTTCGGAAAGAGAAGAACTCTTTGGTGTCGATACGGCAATCGACAAAGCCTCTGTCAGCTTCAGGTTGCTGCTGTTGTTGCTGCTGTTGCTGCTGTTGCTGCTGTCTCTGAAGTCTGTACTTCTCTGTCCATTCTTCTTTCTCCCTGTTCATTTCTTCTCTGAAGAGCTCTTTTATCAGGTCTTCAGTGACTTTTAACATTCTCACATTCTCTATTTCTTCTGGCTTCGGTATCAGACTGTGTCTGACCCTATGCAAATTCACGTAGGCTTCGTTGAGTTTAGCTAGTTTGGAGCACATCTTCTTAGGAGGATGAGTCGACAATGGATGGTTAGATTGGAAACAACCCGGTTCTTAAAGTCAAAGCGCGGACGTGAAGGAAAACATCCCCCACACGGTTTTTGAGTCGCAACGTTTAGTGAGTGTCATGAGAGGGATAGTAAGAAATGAAAGAGCATCAATCCAACATTCTTATAGCTAAACAAAAGACAAAGGCATTTTTTCAAAACACAACATTTTTTATTCAAAAATCACTTAACACTAAACAACAACTCTAACATTTTTAACAATAATCCAACATCATAACATCAAACAATTTTTTTTCAAAATACAACATTTTTTCCACAGTCTCATCACATTCCATCTTTAAAGTTTCTCCACTAGGTAAAGAGGGATAACAGTCTTCCATGGTTTCTAGTAATCTAGGATGACTTCTCTCAAACTGTTGATTTCTATGGTATTATCGAATTCTGCATAGAGGATGACGTTCACCGTTTCATCAGGGTCTCGGTCTTTAAACTGAATTTCCACACGAATCTGACCGGATTTTATAGGGTGGAAATGTCCCTCGTCGCTGCCTTGGTCTGGAGTGAAATCGAAAGCCCACAAAGCGTAGCCTCCTGCATAATCCTTGTACGTAATACCGTGACTGGTATTGGTTCCTAACTGTCCGGTGGCTTCGTACAGGGACAAGTACGATCTCAAGTAATTCTTCTTGGTAAAGTCAGGTTCGAAAGGTCGGGTACACAAGGTCTTGCCATCGCGACTGACTTCGATTTTGGACACGCCAAAGTGTTGAAAGTAGAAAGGATTTTTTTCGGCAGCTCCGTTGAAGGCTGTATTCTCGACGATACCAACGATCAAACGTTTGGGTAACTGTCCTTGGAACAGATGATCTTCGATCATGGATCGCTGTCCCTTGGGAATGGTGAAGGTTTTCACTTCCACGCGTCGTATGGGATACTTGGCAGTCGTTCTGCTCAACGACTGACTGATGTCGTTTCCCACTTTAGGTAACACTTCCACACGGCGTACGTAGAGTCTGGCTTCTAGGATTTTGGTTTTGTAACCGTCACTATCAGCCATCAAATGGAAAGCGGCACTGCTACGATTCAGTCTCAGGCGGACATCCACCCCGTTCAGCAAATACTTTTCTTGCAACCACATGTCCAAATGCAAACGATCCATCAGTTCTAAACTTGTGTCGGCTCCCGTGATTCTCTTTCTTCGTTCTACAAATCCATCATTGTTGTCTTTCTTTTCATCAGTTTCCAATATTTCAAACTTGGTAGGTTCGTCAGCTTCCCATACCACACAGGCATTGAGATGAGTGTTCTTGGCATCTATTCCGTACGTCAAGAGATTTTCCAGGTAGGCACGATAAGGGTAAGCATCCATGCTGCTACTGACCAGTTTGTTATTCAAGTACAAGTCCACTCCACTGAACAAGGAATGCATGAAATTGTTGACGGGAGCTACTGCTTCATCGTCTATAGCACCTCCAGTCTTATCTAGAATTTTGACTTTCAGGTACAAGTAACTGCTATTCAGATCGATGTAATCTTCGGGCTGTCCTTTGATTTCAAACTCGATGGGAGCGGAATCGGTCAGTGAGGAGACGGGGTGAAATTCCACCCACTGGGATTCTTGCATGGTCATCAATCATGGTGGGGGGCATGGCAAACAGATCCAGTTCCGTCTTGGAACAAGCGCAAGATTCTCGGTG
Source organism: Sinohyriopsis cumingii (assembly GCA_028554795.2). NCBI lineage: Eukaryota > Metazoa > Mollusca > Bivalvia > Unionida > Unionidae > Sinohyriopsis > Sinohyriopsis cumingii. Next base: position 353,355 of record JAPYKE020000041.1, read on the forward strand.
CATCATTTTTTTTGTCTCTTTTCTCAATAATCGAAAACGTCTAAGTCTCGAACGGTTCTTCTTTTCTTGGCCTTTCTCGCTTGAAGTCTGGTGAAAGGGTGTTTTCTTCGTCGTCTCTTTCTGCCTTGTCCTTGCTGAATGCCTGACTCGGTAGCGTGCAGGGCATTTATAGGTGTTTCTCGTTGGCTTAAAATGTCTTTGCCCGTTTGAAGCAAGACATTTTTGCCTGCCCTCATGAAGGCTTCTTTAGGGTTTTGTTTGTCGATGATGACATTTTGGAGAAATTCTTTGCCTTGCGTCAGTGCCGCATCTTTCAAGGCATGCAATCCGCGTGTCACCATCGGTTTCAACACCGGGGCCACCGAACGAAAGGCCGATTTTAACATGTCTCCTAAGCCGTGTCCTCGCTGTCGAGCAACCCCTCGGTACACTGGATACATGACTTAAGAGTCGTGAGAGAACCGTTTTCGAAAATGGAGTTTCACCGTGATTTTTCCTTTGGTGAATGAAATATTTTGTCCCAGATCTCCTTTTATAGCAATGTTGACCGTGTCCAAATACGACTTACTGACAGGCAAATAGTGAGGATGGACAAATTCGCGGTGGACGTGGTAAGTGTTTCCACCTTCCTCGTCAGTGTTCGTGGCAGAATGCACTTTGAAAGGAATGACACGCAGTAACGGTACGGAGGTGTGTCCCACCACGTTGTACTCCACCACATCGGAATACACGAACATCAAATTCAGTCCTTGGTTCAGTTCTACCGGGGCACGAAATAACTTGCTAAAAGACTCGTTGTCGTAAACGATGGGTAATTCGTTTTTCTTGATCATGGTCTTTCTCATGTCCATGTCTCCGCCCAACATGTCATACAATTCAGGACAAAATAAAATGGACAGGATTTTACTCCGTTCAAATTTCATCAAGAAGCGACGAGCTGCTTTGTGGTACTCCATGGTGACATTTTTGTTGACATGCTCCAAAGCTTTCAGAAACACGACATTAAACCTGGAGGTTATGGTGCTGACCAAATGTTGACCACTAAAATAATAGCCTGGGGGAATGAACAAGTGATAGGTGGTGTACTTTTGTGTACGGGTTTTCTTGTCATATTTGACATTGCTATCCATCCACTATTGCATTTGCTCGTCATGAACTTCCACATCAAAAAAATTTTGATTGGGAAGGACATTGAGGACTTGGGTCGGGTGAATCATTTCTACTAAAGCCACTTCCCAATGGGCTTCGTGATCTAACTGGATGGCCTGAGGTAATTTGGCCGTGTAACAGCACAACGTGTTCTTGGGAAACACCTCCATGGAACTGTCACTGGGTAAAGTTAAGTAAAATTGGTTTTGGTGACTCATAATTCCAGAGTTCTGTGGCTGTCCGAGGGGTTACTGGACGTCAGAGGCGTGTCTCCGCCCAAAATGGGGTTCTGGTTGTGATTGAAGTGGTGACTGGCACTGGCACTGGACACAAGGTTCCCGTGGTTCCCGTTCGAGGTGAATTTCAGGGAGGGATTAGGAAGCAGGTAACCGATGCAACTGCTCAACAAAATGGTCCACAATTGTTTGTCTCCTTGTTGCAAACTCAAATTGGCGATGGCTGCCCCGATGACACAATACACCACGAAGATTTGACAGAAAAAGACGATTTGCGTTTTAGGCACACGTTCTCCACACCACACCCACAAGGGTTGTTTTTGTAAATCTTGCACAGAAGAACTGGGTGAAGGAGGAGTGGTCGACGTAGCTGCGTCTGCTGTGTGAAAGGGCATGATGGTCACTTCTTTTTATAGTCGATGACTTGCGAAGCGTCGATCCAAGAATCAAAACTGGGTGGATATCCTTTCCAACGTACTTTAACTTCTTTGACACGTCGTTTGCCCACTTTACGGGTTCTGCGTTCGAGAATGCTTTCGATGTCGTACACGTCGTCTTCTTTTTTGGTGACACGTTGTAACTCGGGCAAATAAAACGTTCCTTTGAGCACTTCTCCGTTCATGTCTTCCAATTTATAGACGGCAGGATGACGGCCATGCACTCGTCCAGTGACGCGAAACAATTCGGTCGTCCAGTTAGGTAAGTAACCTTTGTCGAAAGTGCGTTTGGTTTTGCCAATGCGCACCCAATCTCCTACGGCCAACATTCCACTTTTCTCGGGGACAGCCCTCGTCGGGGACGTACCAAACAGACGCTCAAACACCAACACTTCGTTGTCGGGAGTCACGTCTTGCGCGGCACGTCCGATGCTTCGATGGTAAGATTGGTTGTACGCTTGCACCAGGTGCGGTAAGATGTCGATGTACTTCAGAGTTCGGTGATGCGTAAAATATTTCCACATGCGTTCTTTCAATGTGCGTTGAAAACGTTCCACGATGCTGGCTTTGGTTTCGGGATTCTCGGTGGTAAAAAAATGAATGTCACGTTTCTTTAATTCTTTTTGGAATGCTTGGTTCAGAAATTCGGTGCCTTTGTCCGTTTGCCATCGAAGAGGGTGACGACCGCTTTGTTTCAACACCCGTTGCAGGGCTCGCACTAACTCGCTGCTCGATTTGGAAGTCAAGGGCACGACCCAGGCAAATTTGGAAAAGACGTCGATGACACAAAACAAATATTTGTAGCCAGGATTGTAGCTGGCCAAATGAGAGACATCGGCTAAATCGGCTTGCCATTGATGATCGATGCCTTCCACTCGGGTGCGACTTCTGGCAAACTTGCGTCGAATGGGTTTGTGTAAAGTGCAGGTAGCTTGTTCTTGTAACCATCGTTGCACTTGAGGTAAACGGAGACTTTTCAGTCGCGTTTTGGCAGCACGATACAATTTTTGAACTCCTGCGTAACCTGCAGGATGGGAGGGATCGTAGTAAATGCTGGCTAAGACTTTTTCCATTTTTTTGTGTTGGTTGGTGTGTTAATAAGACACCCACTCTTGGAGGATGCTATTCTTTTTCTCTTGGGGTATTTTCTTGGATTCCAATGCTTTGCGTGTGCGGCCAGCAATAGGTGTCGAAGAGGAGAAGGATGTCTGAGCGGGGGATATCGGTTCTTGTTTCACTTCTGTCTTCACTTTCTTTTTCTCTTGTGAGGAAGAAGGGGTGGCCATCATCTTTTTAATCCATCCAATTCTGGAGGTAGGTGGTGTTGTTAACTTGCGTACTTTTTCTGGTGGAGTTTGAAACCCTTCCTCTTCTTCTCCTTTTTCTGTCTTGGTCACGGGTACTGGTGGTACTGGTACTGGTACTGGTACTGGTGATGGTGCTGGACTTTTCATCAAGGTCTTAAAATCTTTCAGAGTGGGTAGAGCTGTTTCGTCTAAAGCTTTCTGGTGAAAGAGTTGCAGTCGTTGCAAGAGTTGACCGTACTTTTGCGATTTTTTTGTTTCGGACAAATCTTGGCGATCCATCAAGGACTGCAATTCGTGTTGTAACTGGGACATCTCGCTCAAATGGGGATTGGGAGGTAAATGCGGGGTGCGTTGTTCTTGCCACCGATGGTATTCCATCCATCGCTTGTAAGGTACTAAAGCTAGTTTTCGTCCTTCCATGGGGTTGTCAGGGGTCGATTCTGAGATCTTGGAACTTCCGAGGGCCTTTTTATCTTGCTCCCACCAGTCCTCCCAACATGGTTCCCAAGACTCCTTTCAGTATGGGGCCTAACAAGAGAGGTAAAATACCTCCACGTTGCACTAACATCTTCTTTTTTTGACGAATGGGAATTTTCTTTTGAACCATTTTCCGAAGAACGTGACGATGTTTGCCTAAGCATTGTTTCTGGTGTTTGGACAAAGGGATCGTGCCTTTCAAAACGTTCAAACAACATTCGCACACGGTATCGATGACCTCTTTGGAGGCTGTTTGAATGAGTTTTTTTCGTAGGGGTGGAGAAGCTTTGGACAGGACAGATAACATGTCCCCATGTTTGGCTAAACGTGGTGGCAGTCCTTTCCTTTTCTTTCCTTGGGGTTTTCTGGAGGGTGACATCTTTGAGTCTTCAGGAGCACCAAAAAAAACACTGATACCCGACTTGGTCACAGGCCTTTTTTATACTGGAACGCGTCGCCACTGATTGTCTTGACGTCGTATTAGTTTGAGGACAGGCATGACACGTCGTGCAGGGGTACGTAACGGACTAAATCGAGCCAGTTCTTGCTTGGACAAATCCAGCAAACTTTGTAACATGCCCGATCTTTCTTGAACTTTGATTTTGGGAGAAGGTACTTTGTGACCAGCAGCCACTGCCACTAAATTGGAAGGTCCTGCCACTGGGGAAGTTCTTTTGGGGGTCATCAACGGAGAAGTTCTTGGTGTGATCAACGTCTCCAAGTACTCTTCAGTTCTGGGTGTCATTAACGGAGAAGTGGACAAACGTGAAGCTGCCGGAGACGTAGTCACCGCCGTGGCAGGCGTGGTTTGCGAGTGTAAGGTTGCGTCCTGGCCGAAGTGCCTCTCTTGCGACTAGTTTTCTGTGGACTTTTCTTTTTCTGGGGTGGTGGTGGTGTCTGGTCAGAGGAGGGTCCTGCCACTGGAGAAGTTCTCCTTGGGGACCTGGTCTTTTTCTTCTTGGGGCTTCGTTGGACTTTTGTCTTGGGGATAACTTTGGGGGCATTAGGATCCCATCTTAAGAGTGAGCGAATGATGACCCCTCCTAGAGTACCGCTCCCTCCAGGTTTCAAAATGATTTGTTTTTGGTTTGAGTGTCGATGCGGGGATCGGCCAGTTGGACCAAAGCCACTTTGTTTCGATCGAAAAAGCGTTTGGTTTGATGAGGAATCTGAATGATTCCTTGGAGTAATTGACGTGCTGTCACCGTGAACCATCGTAAGACTTCTTTGAGACTAGCTTCTAAGACACGAGCTCGTGTTTGTGGATCTTTTTCTCGACTGATGCCATACAAGGCACGAATCAATTTGACGGGAAGATGCGACTGAAGGGACGTCATGTTCGCACTGAGAGTGAGACAGACGAAAAAGGGTCTGAGGTTTTTATAGATTTTTTTATGGGGAGTGAAATGAAGTCGAGGACGGAGACGTATACAGGACAGGCCGTCCGTCTTGGCACCAGTGGTGAAACAAGTGGGTACGAAATCGCAAATCCTCGGGAGTCGTAGGTTTCAAATCGACGAGTAAATAGGCGTGTGGAGTTTGAGTGGCATCGTCGTACGCCTGAGTCAACCAAGGCGTTCCTAACTGTTTGGCTAAGACTTGCACTTGCGATTTATCTCGAGGGCTTTTAAACAAGACCACGTAATGCGCATTGAGACTGATGGTGCGATGGGCTTTACTTTGTTGAAACAAATTTTGGGTGATGTAAACGACACTGGCATTACGGTGATGCCCTTTGCGCGTGAACCACAGTTTAATTTCTTCTTCGTCTTCTCCTAACATGTCGTCGAAAATGACCAAATGGGTTAGACGGGAGTCAGAGACGATGCCATCGTCTTCTTTAGGAATGCCTTCCACAAACACGATGGAATCGCCTTGACTTTCTCGCAAGAGGCTGTACGCCGATTGCCACTCTTTGTAACACCACACGATTCGTTGAGGGGGTCGATCGATCAAATGATGTTTATGTTCGATCAAACGTTTGACGAATTCGGTTTTGCCTGAACCGCTAGGTCCAGCAATGAGCATGTTAAAGGGATGGCGAAGATACAAAGCCTCCCAACTGGCACGATCTAAGTGTTCGTCGATGACTTTGACAGTAGAGGAAGAGGGAGCAGAGACAGCAGAGGTAGCCATGGTGTGAGAAATGTCACTTGTGACACGAAAAACAAACAAGACAAGAGTTTATATACTTTTTCAGAACACGTTTATTGAATGTTTTTTTCAAACATGAATACGAAAGACAAAAAATACATAAAAGCCAAAGGCTTAAGTACAAGAATAAAAGGCACATGATAACCATGAACGTGGAATAAACACAAGTGTCTGTACAACATGTTTTGGGTAAAGTTCTAACCAGTTCTATAGTAGGGGTAAGGTCACACAAGTGTCCTCCCGAAAGGGTCTTTCAGGCCTGTCCACGACAGTCCTGTCCTGGGTGACGGGTTCTTCTGGCACCGTCACTAACACAGGTTGAAAAGTAACTTTTTTCCTTGAATAACTCTCGTGCATACTAGGCCACCTCTTGTGTCCAAGCCTCAAAACCCTGGTCTCGGTGATGTCCAACATTTGACTCCTAACCAATCTGGTTTCTTCTTCGTCAACGACATGGTAAGTTACTTCAATGAACAATGAACTATCGATCTTGCCTAGGGTTCCTTTTCATATACAGACCAATACCGACGTGACCGTACGGTAAGGTGAAGTGATTGGGAAGTCGCACTCGCTTCTGGTATACAATTTGATAGACTTTTTCCAAGGGTCGACTGACGATGTGGTGAGTGGGTAAACGTACAATCTTGTTCAGTTGATAGGTGGTCACTTTAAAGTTTCCATCCTCTCCCGATTGCAAGGCTTCTTTCAATACCCCAAAGTTGACCACTCGACTGGTACGATGATTCAGAGTCAGTCCTTTCACTTTGCACGTCGTTTGTCCCGGTATTCGTAGCCGTAAATTTTGGGACCACCAATGACGAAACTTAGAATCTTGCGTCGGGATGCTCGTCTGTCCAGACTCCTAAACGGTCTCCTTCGATGTCAGGGTGATGTTGACTCGGGTGATGGATGTAAATGCAACTGTCCGTATCAAAGTACAGGACGCGTTCTTCTAACAGTTCTAAAGCTTCGTACAATTTTAAGCGAGCATGAGCTGTCACGTAAGCCGCAATGATGACATTTCCAAAAGGGTCGTCTTGTACAATGTCCAGATCTTCTTCGTAATTGACCAAGTTCAAATCCTCTCGAACGACGTCCACGTGTTTCATGTATTTGGTTTTGTCGTGAATCATCTGGAAGTAGCGGGAAGGTTCTGTCAAATATTCCGTCTTGGGTAAACACGGTCGTTGTGCCATTTTACCCCACAAGCAATTTAACATCACTTTGGCAAACGATCGCCTGCCTTCGTTTTTTTCGATGTGGTCTAAAGAGATGCCTTCTTGTTCGTAGTATTTCTCTTTGAATTGTATTTGGTCTTCGGGAGTGTGACACCAGGAAGGATAGCCGCTGGCTTCTTGTTTCAGTTTCAAAAAGGCATCCACGTAGTCGGGGAAAATGCCTTTCTGAGTAGGGTCACCCTTGTGGTACTGTTGTGTCTTGGGAAAGTGGCAAATTTCGTACACTTCTAACAGTTGGTATCCCATGTCCAGAGCTTTGAACAATTCCACGCTGACCCAGGTTCCCGTCAAGGCCCGTTCTTCCTGGCTGTGATGGCAAGGTTGGTCCTGGTTGCACGTTTCGGCACAAGTACGGCACAAGGGAAACATCAGTTTGCCTTGACAATGGTGAGGTAAGACGGGATGGTATAGGTTCGTGGGAGGCAAAACTTTACACTTGATCAAGCCTTCGTATTGTCGAATGTTTTTCAGGTCGATGTGTTCCGTCAGCAATTGCGGGTGCCCTACAGGAAAGCGACAATATTTGCACACGTAGGGATACAGCGAACACACGTCCAAGTATTTGATTTCTTCTCCTTTCTCTTCGTCGGCTTGGTACAGCAAACAGGTGGCATTGGTCCTTCCTCCGTACAAACTATCCCTCGGGTTCAGCGGGTCCATGAACTGGTAACTTTCCACGAGGCGTTTAAACTCGGGATCGGTTTTCATACGGTGATCGTATTTGTGTTCCCATATTTCCACCACTTGGTATCCTTGCTGTTCTAGCTTTAGGCGTCGCTGACAAGTGTCCTGGTACAGGTCTTCCATGGTCCGTTGTAAAAACTGATTTTTAGTGTCACGGTCAGGGTAGCAGACGGGACATCCGTGAAATAAGCAACCGTTAAACTCGTACACGATCTTGGGGTTTTCTAAGTCCCAGCCATCGACCGAATACGTTCCGATGGTCTTTTCGCCTCCTCCGTTGCGGGCATGCTGAATCCATTTGTCTTCCTTGTCGCACAAGTAATGTAACCAACGTAGGGCTTTGACAGAGTATTGACGCTTGACATAGTGGGTCGTTTGAGGACTGATGACAGCCACGGTGTTTTCAGGCATGAATCGTTGGCGGTACACTAAGGAACACGCTTTGGCAATGGTGCAAGCTTCTTTCAAAGGATCGACCCCTCCGTGTTCCATGAACAGTTCTCGAAATTTTCCACAGCAACGCCATAAAATGTCCACAATACTTTAACATTTCTTCCTGAAAGTCGAAAGGGTCCGAGGCGTGAGCTTGGTACCAAGCGTAGAAAGCTTCTCGTTGTTCGGTACGCATGTTGTCAGGGTCGTAATAGTGAGCCTCAGGCAAATGGGGTAGAACAGCATGTTGATTGGCTTCCGTATTGAAAAAGTGTGGAAGTACCCTTTAGCCATTTCTGTCATTCCAAACGTTTTAGGTATTCGGCTCAAAGGCATGGCCAAGTAACTCATCGAATCTTTAAACTGTACTTGTCCCACTTGCATGAAAATGATTTTGGCTCCGTTCAAAATCATTTTAGGACGTTCGGTGCCATATTCCGTATAGTACCTCAAAAGAAACTGTCCATCGTATCCGGAGAAATTTTGAGCCATCACTGTGGCATGACGATGACAATCTCCGTAACGTTCGATGTCCTCTTGGCTCCACGTCTTGTCGATGGGGTCTAAGACCCATTGGGCAAAATCGGCTAACGTGTTTGGTCCCCGAAAGATTTTTTCACGCCCTCCGGGAATCTTGCTGCAGTGAGGGCAATGACTGAAGATAGGTTCTTGAATGCACTTCTCGCACGCTCGATGAGCCACGCAGAAATTAGTAATGTGAATGCCGGTCTCTTGCATGCATTCGAAATCGAAAAAGATGAAATTGCCTTTCTTCTTGTGACCGTCCTCTTTCTCTGGTGGGGGTTGGTATTTTTGCACGTAGCATTCGTGTTCCAAGTCCACGATGTGGTGACAAATGTGACATTTTTTCTTTCCTCGACATACGTGTGCCTTGGCATTGTTGGTAAGTATGCCTTGTCCACACGTAGGGCACAATCTCAGGAGTTGACAAGCACATTTCTTCTGTGAACCTTGTGTTTTCAAATGTTGCTGGTAACAGGCAGGGCTGACAAACGTGCGCAGACAAGTCGAACAAGGCACTGGTTCTTCGCTCAGACAGGGTGGAGAGGCCAAACATCCTGGGCATTTCAATCCACAATGCTTGTGTTGCTCTCGATTGTTATGACCATAATCACATTTCTCACAATAATAACTGTATCCCAGGAATCCGGTGATACTGGTAATGGTATCGAAATGGTCATCGTGATGATAGACATGAATGTATTTTCCGTCCTTAAAATCCTGGCCTCGAAACAACAGACACCCGCGCATTTCTTGAGGGTGCACTTTCAAGGTGTAGCGTGGAGCTAGGGCATCTTGCAATTTTTGCATCTCAGGAATGCCACAGGGTGTGTCTTTGGACAGGCCAGCTTGTTGCAACAGGAGTTCTGCTTCGTTTCGTTGTTTGGTTCGGTTCGATTTTCGAATGTTCTCCCAGGTTCTTTTCCATTCTACCGTGTCGTTCTTGTTGGCATAGGTTCGTCCCACCACGATGGCTCGAGCTAAACACATCTGGTCTTGAGGGTTGTTAATTCGGACGAGACTTGTTTTGGTGTTGCGAAGGTCGTCCACCAATAACATCTTTTTGCGTCCTGTCCCTTGAGGTAGAGAGACGTGAGCCATTTTCAGTGTGGCTTTACCATCGGTGATGTCAAACTGGTCATTAGATTGTTGTACGTGTTGAATCTTGTCCATGACGTTGGAAGGGGTCAGTTCTGCGGGTCTGCTAAACTCGATCCAAACAGGGGATTTCAAACCGTCGTGATCTATGGATAGTGTCAAGCGATCGTCTTCTTTGGGTTGACATTGTCGCTTGAGTGCAGTGAGCAAAGAATCCCACATCTCGGTGATAAACCCTTCTGCTTTCTCTAAGGGTACGTCGGCCTTGAAATCTTTAAACTTCACCGTGTAGGTGTAAGCCGTGGTTCTAAATTTTCTAGAGAAGCGCTTTTCCGTCTCTCGAATGGAATAGTATTATTCAGGGTTGACTAAGGGTGACGAACTTGGTTTAGAGGGTTCGGATTCTGGTTCACTCATGTCCTCTTCAAAATCACTGGCATGAATTTGTGCCAAGATTTCATCCCTGGTACGAGGCGATAGATCACGTTTCTGCCTCTTACTTTCTTCTTCTTCTTTCTTCTTGAATGAATAGGATCGTTTCATCTTGAGTGCAAAACGTCAAATGACTCAAGTTCAAACACCATAGACTAATTTATAGTCATGGCAAACCAGCGTATATAAAAAGGGTGTGTCTTGTCCTTTCACTATTCATTTCACTCTCACACCGAGGAGAACGATGGAAGAGACTACCCAGATGGAACGTTTCGTCAGAGCTTTGCTAGGGGTCATTAGAAAATTCTCTTCAGACCAGCCGACGGACTACTCTCCTTCCTTTCGAGATAAGAGTCAGGATACTTGCTATATCTGTCAGAAGAAAGGGCATTGGTCTTCAGAGTGTCCAGACCGTCAAAAAAGAAAAAAAACAGGGGCTAAAAAAGACAAAAGTCAAGATACCTGTTATTATTGTAAAGAAAACGGACATTGGTCTCCAGATTGCCCAAAAAAGAAACAAGAGGAGTCAGAAGAAAAGAAGGATTCTTCAGAAGAGAGGGATTCTTCGAAAGAAGAGAAGGATTCTTCAGAGGAAGAAGAGGAAAAAAAAAGACAATTCTATTTAAAAGAAGCAAAGAAACAGGAGAAAAAAAGAAGAAGGGAAGAAAGCGAGGAGGAAGAAGAAGAGGAAAAGAGTGTGACGGTGAAGAAATTCAAAAAACAGAGAGACTAAACAAGGAGAAAGAAGAAGTCAATGAACTTTTAATTAAAGTGTTCTGTGGTGAATTGTGAATTGGATTGTAACAATGGATAAAAGAATACATGAATGATATAAGTATAAGTGTCTTTGAGTTTTGATTTTAAAATAAGAAGCTGCACTCACGCACTCATACACAGACACGTACTATAAGGGTAAAATGGGTGGGGTTTATTTTTGAGTTATTGGCAAATTGAAATTGTATTTCTTTTCGAGAAATGTGGGTTGCCCTGAAAAGGGCCTTTTTATTTTGGTGTAGGGGTGAGTTTAACCAATCAACTTTAACTGCCTTAAGCCTTTGCCACGGCCAAGGCCTACTTCTGATGATTGGGTTGAAATCACTAAGGGTGGTACGACAGGCTTAGTCACAGGGTTGGCTTGTTTAGCTCGGGAAGGTCGTATTCTCTTCGGTCGTGATAAAGAAGTCTGATACATTTGTTTCAGACTTCTTAACTCCGCTAAAATGTCCAACAGTACCGTAGCCGTTTGATTTTCACCCTCTTGTTTCTTTGCTGCTACTTCTTCTTGCTGTTGTTGCTGTTGTTTTTTTTCTTACCTCTTCTTGTTGCTGTTGCTGTTGCTGTAGGAGAAAAGCTTGTTCCGCTTCCTTTTGTCGTTGCATAAATTTCTCCAATTCTTCTTTCTGTCTCTGTCTAAAATTCTCCACTTGCGGTAATGAAGAAGGTAACGAAGGTTCCGGAACAAATTCTTGCGAGGTAAGAAAATCCACAAAATCCCAATGTACCTCTTCTGAAAGTAAGTCCGGGTTCCCTTGGGCAGTCTCCCCTGCTGGTGCACCCCCATGGATCGTTTTCTGAGTTTCCGTCATGTTGAATCACTGTCGCATAGATTGACTGCACATAAGCGCTAGAGAATCTATATAGACCAACTGACGTCACAGACTACTCTCTTCGGATTGGATGCGGGCTGACTGAATTTTGTATCGCGTGTTTGGATTGGTGAATGAACTCAATCCGTTTCAATCCTACCTCTACCTATAAATAAGCGCAGTTCAGTGCATTGATTCACTTGTTCTCGTCGCTTCAAGATGTGGACCGATGTGCAATCTTCTACGCTTGTGTCTTCCATGATGTTCCGGACGGACATACCCATGTATGTCCGATCCAAGTGGACCATTGTCCACAGGACAAACACCAGCCTGTGGATACGTAGGATCTACGTTGAAAGACAAGGATGCCTGAAAAGAGTGCTGATTTACGGACCAACAGTGAGACGTAGCCTAAGGACAAGAAGAAGACCAATGCGGTACCCTTTATGTTAATGAATACATTAACATAAACCCAAAGGCCCTTTTCAGGGCCAGCCATATTTCTCGAAAAGAGATAGCCTTTCCATTGCCTAAATTTAAATTTAAATTTAAAAAAAATTTTTTTTAAAAAAAAAATCCCATGTTCAATTCCCCTTTTCCCTAGACAAGCCCAAACTCTATTCCCATGTTAATTTCCCCTTGTCCCTAGACAGACCCAAACTCTGTGTTAAATTCCCATTGTCCCTAGAGTTGCCCACGATTTTTCTCCATGTTAAATTTCCGTTGTCCCTAGAGTTGCCCAGGGGTCTTTTTAATGCTAAGTCCCATTGTCCCTAGGGTGCCCCACTTAACTACTCATGCGGTTGAGGCATAGGGTAGTCGCTTCTAACACGAAATATATCAAAATTAAATGACACTGCATTTAATCCTTCCATCATGCTGTTGATAAACATAATTATATTTTCATTCCTACATTCAAAGCGTAGTTAATCTCATCATCGTCCAACCCAGGAACTCAATCTGATTAAAACTGAGGTATACTTATCAATATAACTGGATGGTATAGGTCAGAGGTCATACGGACTATAAATGGGCATGTAATGCCACTTGTACCAATTTAATCATCTCCATGTGCTGATTTTAAAGCCTCCGTGCCGCGTTACGTGCAAAAACTTATATTTTATATACTAAATTATCTGAATAATATTAAATCTTGAAAGATATTGGTACTAAACAACGCCGAGTTCCATAAAACCAGATAATATCGACGCTTCATCACACTATCAGCTCTATATCTATGAGAAACTCCGCCATTTTCCACGTGTGTACGAATTAATCCGATGTTGATCGTTATTATATGTGAGTCATCCGATTTCGGTCGACAGCTGGCACAGGATTCAATGACGAGAGCATTTTAAACATAAGGAGGAGATCCACGCTATGTTGGACTAGCACGAATTCGCCCTTCGTTGTATATTCAATCGTCCAAGCTAATCAACAATATTTATCCGGGTTTTATTTTGTATCTAATGCACGCTTTATTTTCTCGATTCGCTTTAAAAGAAGCGGGCATGCCTCTCTTCGTTCTCTCTCAAATCAATTTGTGTGTCACATGCGAATGTTCTTGTTATTAGATTGGTCACATAGTCGAAAGCAAATAATGTGTGTTTTCGGTCCGCCGACCGTTCCTGTTTATCGTTGCTGTCCCAAGCATGTTTTCCCCTAGAATTTTTTTTTTTTTTTTAATATAACACAAATTTCAAAACTTGATTTGTGCATCTGTTGAACCCGGTTTTGCCCAGTAATAGAAGCGCTTAGTACATTATATATATTACTCATTAGAGTATTAATAATATTTGTTTTTAAAATATTTGTTTTAAATAACCGAAAATTGATTTGTGGATCTAAATGAGTCGGTTTAGACCAGTACTTGAAACACTTATTACATTATATATACTAGTTTTTATAATGAATGGATATAATGTTTTAAAAAAATCTTACTCTAATTTCAAAACTAGTGTCAAGGAAACACGCAATTATTTTAACTAACAAAATTTGTCAAATGTGTCACATCACTACTATTGGATCACTCACGAAAAAGATTGGAAGTACGAGCGACTTCGTTGGCTGAATTAAGGGGTGGCACATTTTAATTTTAAACTGTATAATAAGGTTCATCTCATAAAGATGTTTTAACAAATCATTTCCTTCCTTCCAAACTTAAGTTCGATTATAACGGTGAAATTTATGACAGACGGCATCTTTGGGGCTTGAAATGTGAACACATACATCAGTTTAATAATTAGAATGCTTCAAATTGTGCGTTTTGTCAAATTATGTGTCTTTTTATATCAAGATGACGATATTTTTATTTTCGTTACAAGATTTCCCGCGCGGATTGATTAAGTGAACATTGTTGACGAAGATTTTGTTGAATGTGAGTTTACTTGTAAGGAGTTTGGTTTATAAGTTTCTTTATTTCTGCAAAAACGAAAGTAACTCGGGCTTCAAACATCCCATTTTCCATAAGCAGCATAACTTGAAGTTCATTCTTTTCTGGTCGTGCAGTCCTATTAGGTATTTCAATTTGGGAATAAATTGTGACGGAAGCTCTCTAATTTTAGATTGATCTGGTTTGTTTGGCATTTTCGTGATTAAACAGAAACAGACGATGACAGTTCCACAAACACACACATACACACACAGAAATTCAACAAACAAGCAAAGATTTCTCTCTAAAACAAAGAACAACCCCCAACTACATTAGTGAAACTTTTAAGACTTGACACCAGAAATCACTCTGCTTTTCATTATATATTACCAAAACAAAGAAACCCAGCAATTTTAACACGCACAGTATCTGGGGGTCATTGGTTGAAATACATTACATATATAGACATAACCATGTACTCCGAGATCATTGATTGAAATACATTACATATATAGACATAATCAAGTAGTCCGCGATCATTTATTGATTACATTACATATATAGACATAACCATGTAGTCCGAGATCATTGGTTGAAAATCATTACATATATAGACATAATCATGTAGTCCGAGATCATTGGTTGAAATACATTAAATACATAGACACACACGTGATAAACACACACTATATTCAAAGACCATTGTTTGAAATACATTACATATATAGACACACATATGATCCATGGATCAAAACTTGGAATACATTAAACGCATTGATAAATACGTAATCCAGGTATCATTGCTTGAAATAAATTACATATGACTACACACACGTGATCCAAGAATCGTTGTTTTGTTACTATATATAGTTTTTTTTTTAAAGTCATAAATTATATATATATATATATATATATATATATATATATATATATATATATATATATATATATATATATATATATATATATATATATATATATATATAACTTAAGTCATCTGGCTTAATGGCAAGTTTAATATGTTGGGAAATTCTAACACTATAGATCTTTTGTAAAGAAAAAATTGGGCACCAGACAGATGCCCTCCCCCACTTATCCCCCCAAAATAAAGGGTGTTTTATGTGTGAGTGTTACCCCCAAAGATATGCTGTTTGTTTTATTTTAAGATAGAATTTAGATCAAAAATTTATTTAGATTAAATTTTTGACGAAGTATTTAGTTTTTTCCTAGTGTTATCTATAGGGTTGTTCTTCCGAGATAGTTTCTATCACCTAACTCGAAATCCCTTCCCTAGATTCCATGTAGACCTTGGCTAAAGGTCGCCTATATCCCGTGTGTGTTATTTGAGTATATGCTATATATTTGTTTTTGTTGCGTTGGATTATAGAGGTGTGCGTCTGCAATAGACATGTACCTTTGGTTTGTGGTGCCACAGGCACCTTTTGATTACTCCTAGCAGCAGAGGGGGTGAACAGACCGACCTTAGAAGGGTCCAAAACCCGAAATAAGGCTTCTAACTAAAAATATTTCTAGCTGAACATTTGCTTGAGAACTTCGGTTAATTGTCTAATTTATTAAAATTACTATTACAAAAAAAAATGAACCAACTTGAGGTCATCGCCCCCTCTGCTGCTATAATTAAATCATTATGTTATAATAAAATGGTACATCCGGAATCTCATACTGCAAGGATAGCTCGAGAACGATTAGAAGCAATCAAAAAATTTCTTCCTGTTAGAGATTCATTTAGAAAAAACTTGCAAAAAAGTCAAGAAGCACAAGTTGAGTACGAAGAAGACATTGAAAAACTATTTAAACCCGTCACTGCGGTTACTGGAAAGGTTTTAACCGCAATCAAGGGAAAAACTAAGGAGGAGGTAGATAAGGAAGGTGGAAAGGAAGAGGAAGGTCTTCTTCAAGTAACTGAAAAAATAGCGAAACGAACTAAACAAACAAAAAAACTTTTGCGAGATCTTCCACCTGGCATAGCCAGGTAAATAGCTGCAGCTCAACTTGCACACGAAGGAATACCTGAATATGCTGGTAAAATTCGTACTGACGTCGAACCTGCATATGAACCAGTAAGAGAGAATATTAATCTCATTGAAAAATTTAATTAAGATTTTATCGAAGATATTATAAATTCTAAAGAAGATGATTTACCGGCAAATATATTCCTTGGTATGCAAAATAAATCTGAAATATTAAAACCCGGCCATGAAAAAGTGAGCGATGATAATTTTAAGAAATGGGTATATCGTATACGTTACAACATAAAACGAGTAAAACGTAATGATCTCAGATTCGATATACTTGATGAAAAAATAGAAAAACTTAATAAAGAACAGCGTTCTCGACTGCGGCAACGACGACAACCTTCTCCATCGCAAGAGTCTTCATATCAGCTTCCTCCACCCTTGCAACAGGAAGAAAGACAACAAAAGACTCGTAAAAAAATTTCTGCGCCTGTACTGACATTTACACCGGTAGATTCACCACGTGGATTTCGAAGTGATTCATCTGGCACACCCCAGGTCATCACTGAAGTACTTTCTCCGGTAATGCAACCACCAGTATTTAAAACACCTCAAGATGAACCTAAAACAGGATCTGGTTTATGTCCTGACAATATCATTAATGATGTATCACGGTTAGAAGTTCTCATAGGAAGAAAACGAGCTGGAAATAACTCACTAGAAATAACCAATGAAGCAGCTGATATTTGTCGGCAATTATTTCAAGGTGGTATCATGGATATCGGCGTTTACCGAGAGCTTATTGATGAGCTCGTTGATGATTAGTCACCGCGATTAGATAAATGGTAAATAAAATAAGATGATCATACACAATAATCATCGTAAATCCGTATCGGTCAGAGCGGTAAACTCACGATTACCAATCTATAGGGTTATTTACGGAGATGGACTTGGTGATGTTATTCAGGGATTATTTACAAGGTTAGCCCCAAAAGCAGCGCCTATTGCAAAACAATTATCGATGAAAGCTATTGATATTGTTCGTGAAAAAGCTCCTGGTGCAATTGTCAATGTTGCTGGGAAGGCGTTCTCGGCGATCAAAGATAGACTAGCACGATTAATAAGACGAAAACGACAACCAGTAAAATTGCCAAGTACTGATATTATGCCCGCGGATGTCAGTAAAATAATAAATCAAGCTGCGAATCAAAAACTAGCAGCGTTAGCAGATCGGGGACTCGGTGAATCGGGAAATAATATTTCAAGTTTGATATCCGGAAGTGGAAGTTCACGAGGTGGAATTTTCCGAACGCGGTAATCAACGTGTTAGACGAAAATAATTATAATAAAATGTTCAAGCGTGTATCCGACACAGCATTTGACATGGAAGCACCTGTCCTTAAGGATGAATCGGTACGTGATTATCAATTTTATTCCTATGCCGCACGAACACCAGATCAACGTGGAAGAATTGAACTACAAGTTCATGACACAAGTAGATATTTTCTTCCCGCTGAGGCTTTTATTGAGGTAGAAGGTACAATTATAAAAACGGATGATACTAATTACTTAGATCCAGTAAAAATTGGTTTTGTCAACAACGGGATCATGGCATTATTTGATAGCGCCACATATATGATCGATGAAAAAAATATCGAATCGATTGAGAAAGATGTCGACGTTGCTACAACAATAATAGGGTTGGCAAGATATTCTGATGATTATACAAGATCAGCAGGTCCCACAATGATGTTTGTGAAAGATAATTCTAATAACCCTGAAAGCGACCCGTAAAATGTAAGACGACCAAGAAATTTTGCCAATAACAATGATGCTGATGTGTGGCCGGTGGTTCATGGTTCTAATGATAATTTCAACTTGGGATTTGCAGCGCGTAGAAATATGTTGCTAGAAGACAATAGAAGATTTTCATGTACAATTCCACTATCGCATATTTTTGGATTTTGTAGGAATGTTAAAAAGGTTATTTTTGGAGCTAGACACACGGTTGTTCTTGTAAGAAAGAATGATGATAACGATGCTCTGTGGAGACCTGTTGGTGATGCTGGTAAAGTAATATTATCGAAACTTTCACTGTGGATGCCGGTAATGACTCCAACGATCGCAGAAGAACAAAAATTGATTTCTTTCATGGACACAGGTGGAAAAATCCTTGTTGTCATGGTTAACAACAAACACAGATAGTATGCAAACTAACGTTAACGGTCAGTTTACATGGCATATAGCATCACAACAAGGTGTTTCTGCACCACGGCATATTTTTATTGCGTTTCAGAACCATAATCGTTTAGGTAATCAAGTTCACTCTCATATGATATTTGACCAACTAGGTCTTACAAATATTTCCTTGCGGATAAACGGACAACAAGAACCAACAGAGAATATACAACTAGATTATGCACAAAATCATATAGGACGTGCATATCATCGTTTGATGTCATTCATGAGACATGATCAAAATGTAGATACTGGGTTGCAAATATCACAACATGATTTCAGGACGTTGTATCCGATTTATTATTTTTCACTGGAGCATCTTGATCTATCAAAACAATCTGTCGTTGATATACATCTTAAAACAACATTAGATACAGGTAATGTTAATTACAGAGCAATCGCGGTTAGACTCAGCGATAAAGCCATGTTACTTGAAGGTGGTAGTGGTCGAATGAGAGTCGTTGATGCACCAGTGGAAAATCTTTAATCACCATTTGGAGCGTAGCAAGTATTTATCATAAAATGCCATATCATCACGTTAGTGTCAGTCTGACTCCTGGTCAGATTAAAAACCTTCATTCAAATTCAGCAAAAAACTGCGGAATGAAAATATCACTAAAGCGAGATCAGATCACGGGTGGTCAAAATAAACTATCATTATCAGAACGCCAGCTTAAACATTTCAACGACGCTAAACAATCAAAAACAGGCGTCAAACTCAATCTCTCTGCGGGTGCGGTTAAAGACTCAATTAAAACAGGCGGTATTTTTCCACTTCTCGCGGCGATTCCAGCGTTAATAGCTGCTGCCGCGCCAGCCGTAGCAAAAGCAGCCGCGTTAGGTGCTGTTGGAACAGCTGCTGGAATGGCTCTAAAGAAAGCAACAAGAAACGGATACAAAAAAAGGGACGCGGTCTAAGATTACCGGGATCTCGTTGGGGGGGAGGTCTGAGGCTTCCACGTTAGACGCTCCAGCATCAAAGTTTGATTTACTTGATGCTGCTAAACGATTAAAAATAAAAATCTTCAGAGGTGTTTTCATGCGAGATCAATTACCAAAACAACCAAACAAACTCGAAACAGGTATTATTAATCTTGATGAACGTTCTGGACCTGGTACTCATTGGATATCATACGCGGTTGATCCACGTGGAATCGTTTATTTTGATTCATACGGGTTAGTTCCACCTGTTGAATTTATCAAGTATGTTGCACCACTTCACGCAAGAACCTCTGGTTCAAGAGTTTGGTATTCAACGCTACCCACACAAACAATGACAGATCCGCCAATATGCGACCGTGAAGTAATTAATGTACTTAACACTATATCAAAATCATCCAAACCACCACATAAAGTCGTGCATGATTATACAAGCAACCGCTTCGTTGCGCGTAAAGCGTTTTAAACAGCAGATCTTATATAATGGTTGATATTTACAGAAGATCTTCTTCACGCGTTAAGAAAAAGTCCGATGACGTTGATTTGTCAAAGTATGCGACTATGGATGACCTCGCTGATATTATGAACCTGGCTGGAGTTGACCCAGATGAGGTTGTTTTTTTTCAGGATCGACATGGTAAACTAAAAACGAGCAACATCAGATGGAATGATATAATCCGACGAGTACTCGGTGCGGTCACGGATAATATTCCTGTGTTTACTGACAGCGGCAGAATTAGGGATTCAAGTATATCGTTTAAAACCATCAGAGATGAAATTGCAAAAAATGTTGCTAATCGCGTGAAAAACACTAACGACACAATGACGGGTGAACTCAGCATGAACGGAAGTAAAATAGTAGTTTTAAAAGATCCAACATCCGACGAAGATGCAGCAACAAAAAAATACGTCGACACCGTTGACCGTAAATTATCCACGTTGCGGGCCGAGTATGACGTTCACACAAACGCGTTTGCAAATCTCCGTAGAAACTTTAGAAAGATTAATGAAACCGCAGAGGAATTCTTCGGCACTCCGTTGGTCGTTGACATCAAACTCGTTGATATCAAAACTAACCTAGACACGATCAAACAAACACAGCAAAACATCGTAGCGGGGATTCCTGAGATCGTTAATAAACCAGTTTGATTAAAATTTCAGCCGGAATAACTCCCGGGCATATTACCAACATCGTATACACGGTATCATCGGGATTTGTAACATGGTCGCAGCAAAATAAAACCATTAGATATACCGCAACAGTCACTGGCGTGTACAGGCTGTCTGTGTTTAGTGCTGCAAAATTTGAAATATTTACAATGTATCCATGGCGTCATTCAACTGATAAGTTTTCCGGGGTTGTGTCTGTTATATTAAATAACGGAACCGAGGAAATATTTATTCTGGAAGCAGCTGATAAGAAATTAACAGCAACATCTTTCTGGTGGTGTTTGGAATTTGTAGCTGGAACACCTCAATTGGTTACTGCATAAAATATAATGAGTACCTATATCGACGTTCAAAGATTTAGGTACAATCAAGCGCGTGAATGGCAAACGAACTTAAAAGATCGAGTTGAACAATATACAATAAAAATTAAAAAGTATTAGTTATCATCGACGTTGTTGTTTATTCAGTATCCGCTGTTGTTCCTGGAGCTAGAATAATATTGTCCGCGGTAACAATGATGGCACCAGTAGCTGTAACTATTTGTATTTGTGCAACTACGACAATTGCAGGTGTGCTTAATATCATTGCAAAAAAAAATATGTACTTGCACGAATGAAAAATTATCCGATTACAAGATAAAATTACACATAGCAACTGTCGCATACACGAGGTTATCCTCGTTGTTATCAGCGAGTCTCAGTGATGGAATTATATCTGATTTTGAGTTTTCGGAGATGATTAGCGTATACAACTGCGTTGGTATTAAAGCTACAAGTATCAATAATGACGGAATTACTCCAGCAGATCGTGACGAACACAACTCCGCACAAGACCACGATGATCTCGCTAAGCTCGATTAATCCTGAATTTAATATCAATTTTCCAACTGCAATTCACGCGAATGAAATTGTACTAGCGAAATTACGAGTATACTATAGCTGGCCAAACATCAGATCGAAATCATTTAATGGTACACCAGCAAATAACTCACTTGTATTTGCTAATAAAAACAAACCCGATGGAACACCTGACTGGGTTGTTGTTGGAATACCATCTGGTAGTTATGAGATCGAACAAATCAGTGATGAATTTGCTAGTAGAATAAAATCAATAACCGGAAAAGAAGCAAAAATATCAATTAATGTTCATGAACCAACACTGTCTTCTACAATCGAAATAAACTCTCCTGATTACGTCGTTGATATTTATCAATCTTCAATCAGATCCGTACTAGGCTGGCCTGAAATAACACCACAAATACCTGCACAGATACCAGAACCAACTCGGGCTGATTTTACATCGACGAAGAGTTTTCATCATAATATTAAAATGAATTATACAAGTTTTTGGTGGAACATAGAAAAACGGGTATGGGATAAACGTGATCAATTTCGTGTCAATAATATTGGTGAACATTATTGGCTTTTACACAACGCTGATGACGGTAATAACCTGTATAATTCATTTTACGATATAAATATCAATAATGTCATTGATATCATAAATTCAGATCACGAAGAACAACTAGCTAATTTACGTGTTCTTTTTCATGAATATTTGTCTGATTTGAATCTACGCGTGAAGAAATTATTAAACGAATAGAAATTTTAAATCATATAGCTGATACCATTGAATATTTTCATAACAGAATCATAAACCTGGTTTTTGAATCATCAGGCGATTATAGAAGGTTTCTCGCAACCAAATACAAAATACCCGAAGCTGACATTGTAACGTTTAAGTTCCCTGATTATAACCCAAATGGATTAAGAAAATCTGTCAGTGATGTCACTGATGAGTTCTTTCCTAAAATACTTGATGCATGGACAAAACTAGCCCCACTAGCAACTGTTCTTAGATATAAAAATGATCCACTCGGCGGCGGCAGACACGTATCTCCGGGAATCGTTAATATAACATCGACAATCGCAGTCAATCTTGTTTGTGACGTAATCGAAGGCAGTTATCAAATAGATCTTGGAAAATCAAATCAGGCTCAACAAGGATACATCCTATACACGTTCACACCACAAGTTCCCCCTGGCGATTTGATCGTGCAAGTACCAACCAATCCTGTTTATCTACGCACACATAATCAGTATTTGTCACGAAAAAATTTCAAACTCACAGACCACCTTAATCGCTTAATTGACCTGCGTGGAGAAGAGCTTGTAATAAATCTATATGTGAAATCGTAGATCTTTGATTTTAAAGATCCAGTAAATATTATATAATGTACCAGCACGTGAGGGTTTTTATACATGACAAAGAAGCACTTGAAAACGCCATCAGAACAGCGTTTTCACAAAACACAGAGCAATTTAAGGTTAATTTAGTTATTGATGAATACGGAAGCGAGGATTTCTTATTAACACAAGAACAGTTAGATGAACTCCGTCGAGAACATATCGTCGCGATCATTTGTGACAGAGATCAGATTCTAAATTATGCAACCTCCTGTATTAAAGTCGATCAACTTAAAAAAAATAATATTTCAGAATAAATAAATAAAAATATTGGTGCAAAATATATCTGATGAGGTAATTGTGTTGAAAAATTCATCTTTTTGAAATATTTTATTTTTTTTTCTCTGAAAATTTGATCATTTCACATAAATCTGAGTATCAACTAACACATCAAATTCAGAATAAATAATAATAATTCAGAAATAAATAATAATTCAGAATAAATCTGAGTACCAACTAACCCATCAAAATTATAAATTTGATCATTTTACATAAATCTGAGTACCAACTAGCCCATCAAAATTATAAATATAATCTCAGAATAAATATAATCTCAGAAAAAATATAATCTCAGAAAAAATATAATTTCAGAATAAATATAATCTCAGAATAAATAAAATATAATCTCAGAAAAAAAATAATTTCAGAAAAAATATAATCTCAGAAAAGAAAAATAATTTCAGAAAAAATATAATGTCAGAAAAAAAATAATTTCAGAAAAAATGTAATCTCAGAATAAATATTTCTGATCAAAGATCTACACATGGTCAGGCCAGTCATTTTCACCAGAATTATTACTTTGGATCGTTTCACCAGTAACGGGGTTACTCGCTAACATAATTTTTCTTAGTAGTCTTATGCGAGTACTAATTGTTTTCTTTTCCTCGTACTCGTGGGATAACAGCGATCTAATTCTTTCTACTGCGGCAGAGAGAGGAACGAATTCCTTCACCTGATTATCTTCTACGGTAGCTAGCGACTGAAACATTGCCGCCTGAATCCGTTTCATGAGCTTGTATTCAGATGATAGTGTGTGTATTCCTTGGTTTTTACGTTCTTGTAAAATCTCAAAATCAGAAACTATTTTTTCAGGATTTAGTTCATCGGATATATTAATTTCATCTTTTTCCAATTTTTTAATAGCAACAATTACATCATTGATATTTTCGTAGTTCATTATTTTGTATATATATATTTAAAATAAAAAAAATATTTCCGCTATGAACATCTATTCGAGTCTTTTAGCAAGTTCAGGGAGGGGAAGGGACAGTACAACCAAGAACTCGTAGCTTGCCACCGCAATCTACCAAGTTCATCAGGCACACGAAATATTCCCTCTACGAGAGCCCCTAACCCGTCAAACAACGGTCTGGAGGCCCAAGAGGGGGGACGGCACAAACATATATTATGAAATGTAAACCTCTATTCGAGTCTTTTAGCAGGTTTAAGTATGCAATGAATGAATGACAATCTTAATTAAGGACAGTACAAACATATATTATGAAATGTAAACCTCTATTCGAGTCTTTTAGCAGGTTTAAGTATGCAATGAATGAATGACAATCTTAATTAAGGACAGTACAAACATATATTATGAATGAACCTCTATTCGAGTCTTTTAGCAGATTCATTAAGTATGTAATGTAATGTAATGTAATGTAATGAAATATATGTAATGAGATGAGATGAGATGAGATGAAATGAATGAAATGAGATGAGATGAAATGAATGAAATGAAATGAGGCCATTTTCTCCGCTCTCAGAACACCCACCCACCAAGTAATCAACCCGTGGGTGACACAAAACATGTATCAACCACCGGTGATATGTGGTTGGAAGGGTTCTGAGGGGGGGCTGGAGGTGACCCAATTAATTATAAAAATCGCTAATATGCGTAACCACCCGACCAATTGTCAGTCATGGGATTCGATCCTGGACCGCGAGCGTCACAGTCCAATATGATACCAATTGAGCTATCGAATTTATCTAACACTATATGTTTCGGAAGTTAATATATAGCTACAGCATTTCTGAATAGATTGTAAATTTCTGTATAGATTGTAAATTTCTGTATTAAAACAGTGGTTATAAATAGATTGTAAATTTCTGCATGAAAACAGTGGTTATAAATAGATTATAAATTTCTGTGTTATAAACAGTGGTCATAAATAGATTGTAAATTTCTGTATTATAAACAGTGGTCATAAATAGATTGTAAATTTCTGCGTTATAAACAGTGGTCATAAATAGATTGTAAATTTCTGTATTATAAACAGTGGTCATAAATAGATTGTAAATTTCTGTATTTCTGAATAGATTGTAAATTTCTGTATTATAAACAGCGGTTCTGAATAGATTGTAAATTTCTGCATTATAAACAGTGGTTATGAATACTTGTGCATTAAAAACAGCGGTTTCTGCCAAGATCTTGCACGAACAGCGTGTTTTGTATTACCACGGCACCACCACCTGCAGATCGGTTTAAATATTTCTGTAAGATTGTAAATATCTGCATTAAAAACGGCGTGTTGTGCCTCGATTTCTCATAACAGGTTTAAAAATAACTCGCTATATTGTATGATGGGAAATACGTTTATTTTTCTATTTTGTAAGTTAGAAACCATAAATATACTTCTACGAGTAATTAATTACGACGTAAATGGTTAAACTAACCAACTACGACCATAAAAATCGGAAATTTACGAAGAAAACTATATATTACAAAGTAATCTCCCTTTTGCATAATTAAAAATTCAGTAGTATAAGGGGGACATACAGCGACTCCAAATAATAAATGGTTAATAAATATAATTTAAGGTAATAATGATAGTTTATCTCATTAACAATATTGAAAGGTGATTTTCTGCTTATATTTTTTTGAGAAAGTGGATTTGTGTATATTTTCCGCGACATAACGTACTGAAGGCATGCAGATATTAAAGTATTTAGAAGCCTCGTTCATTGATTGAAATATAATTTCTTTACCGGTTTCTGTATTTGTAGACTTTACCGCCCTCCTTGCAATTGTTTTACATCTTCCAGTATTACCATGTGTTAAGTTCTCGCTCTGTGTAACAGCTCGAAGATTGGATAAATTATTATCAATTTTCACCCCATTGATATGATCGATTATAAGACCGTCTTTGATCAACCACTTGTGACGCTCGAAAATAAATCTATGACAGAGATAAGTTTTCTTCCCAACAGAAAACAATAGATAACCCAAATTATTAATATAACCAACTGGTACTTTTTTCTAACAGTGTCTTATTATACCATTAATATTTGATTCATAGTTTGTTATTGTAGGATGTTGGACAAATTCATTTTGCTCCATATATGATAATATTATTTGTTTAAATCATTGTTTGTCTGAAAACTTAGTTAGATAATCCTCCACGGATTTTATAGCATTTTCACTATTATTATTTTTTTGTCATAATATCTTTTAAGCTCTCTGTATCGTTTACCACCGCACTTTCCACATAATTCTGTTTTTCCTCGCACTCCAGCACCACATCGCAGATACAGTATTGGTCCTAAGCTTCCACGGTTAACTCACTGCATGTGTTGTCCGCAGAATTCCTTTTTACAGGATTTATTACAACGAGTCAATGAACCCACCATGAGCCATCTGCACTGAGATTTGGTTGATCCAAAAAACAAGGGTTTGATTAATAAAATTCACGACGCCAAGAAAGAATTTCACACAGATGGTGCATCTCATGTCTGGTCAACGTTCAAAATTATACGCAACAAAAATATCATTAACGCTGTCATGAACGACAAACGAGCAGCAATTATCATTAACTATCTTGATAATCGCAAGTATCTTTTCAGAATAAAATTCGTCGTGTTGACAGAAACAGATGATTGGATTATCCGTGACAAATATGATCCTGTCCACGGTGATAAAAAAACTGTCGTACTAAGTAAAGATTCCAAACCAGGTCTATTGACTGGCATTGACAAACCGTATTATGAACGAAAATATCCTGTGACCGCGGTTATTTATGGAATCTATGTGATAAATGAAAAACCTAGCGTTGATAAACTAGCGCCGATGAAATTTTCAAAAACAAATTGTGTAGCTGAACGAGTAACAGAACATTTTACCGTTTCGACTCGTGGAAACGGTCTAACGGATAAAAGACGTAAAATAATAAACACGTGGGGAGAAATGGTTAAAGATACCGGTGCGTCTATTAAAGATGTCGCTGAGTTAGGAAAAAAATTAAAATTTCCAATAACCGTAGCGACGATAACAGGAGAGATTTTGTATGAATCAAAATATAGATCAAAAGGAGCTTCGATTGAAATTATTGATCATAACGCACACGCGTGGACTAACGCAGTAACAAAATTTCCACTAGATCGAACTGTTAAATGTTATCCCGGAGACATGTTTGATTTCATTAACAAAATAAGTAAAAACGATCCTGTGTCAGTATGGCTATTTCAGTCTTGCGTGGAAGAAAAAAATCAATTTGATCAGTTTGTGAGACCAAATGGCGTTATTTATCGAACAAATCCTCTTCACGAGAAAATGAAAAATCTTGCACTTCAATATACTGATGACACTGACGAATTATTGAGCAACTGTTTTACTGTTCCGTCAGTTGCGGCTCATTTTGCTAGAAAGAAAAATTCGTGGAAACCAACTCGGTTTTATTTTCTCAATGACATAGTATCCAGTTGTGTCGAATATGGACACGGCGGATTGTGGAATACTAAATACGATTACAGAGATGTTATTTCAATTGATATGGTTGCGTGTTATCCCGGAAGTTTTCTTGGATACGGAGATTGTTCTGTGTATTTTGAGCGATTCGGTCATCCGACGCACGAAATGACGCGAGTATCGATAAATGGACCATTACCGGATTTTGACCTAACTGGATTTGCTCGTATCGAGTCATTCGAAATGTCTAAAGGACTTCATCCAATTTGTTATGTTTGGTTTGGAAAACATTTTTCAGAAAAAATGTGGACACCAATAGTACTATTACGGTATATGCTTGATTGTGCGATATTAACACGGTTGATTGTAAGTGAAGCAATTATATCATATCGAAAACAAACCGAGGTTTGGTTACCACATTCGGACGAAACCGATTCGAAGGATCTTGGTAGAAAAATAATTGGCAAATTTACACAAGGAGGAGCATATGGTCACAGACGACATTGCACAAGATTGATCATGGATGATGCTGAGTTAGATTTTATAATCGCTGATACAACGAACAAGAACACGTTTATAAGTCGAGAAACAGTTTTCTTGTCAAATGGAAATAAACTGTTTACAATTGTGAGCTACATGGACGGTGAGTCACCTCAGTATACTCATTTAAGATCATCGATGCTCACGTATGTTTCAATAAATCTATTATCGATGATAAATAAGGTTTCTACGCATGCCGTCAGAGTTGCTACTGATTCGTTTTATATAAGTAAAAAGCATTCAATACTGTTAGAAGGATTAAACATAGGCACTTATGCTTCGTGGGGTTCGTGGAGAATAAAAAAGGAATA
This sequence comes from Sinohyriopsis cumingii, assembly GCA_028554795.2. Lineage (NCBI taxonomy): Eukaryota > Metazoa > Mollusca > Bivalvia > Unionida > Unionidae > Sinohyriopsis > Sinohyriopsis cumingii. The sequence continues at coordinate 381,579 of JAPYKE020000041.1, forward strand.
TATGCTCGATTATTCCGAATCCGCTGATGTTGCGGTTAAAGATATTCACTGTAAAAAATATCAAACGTCGACAACTTCGTTGTTACCATCGGTATACGATCCAATAACTAGACACAAAACGGTTTATCTAAATGGACCTGGCGTTTCTGGTAAAACCACTCGAGCTATCGAACTATTTCAGAATTCAGATATGATTGTGCTAACACCTACACACAGACTTGCGCGAGAAATGAAACAACGCGGTGTTAATTCCTGTACTTATCACAGCTTTTTTCGATGGAAGGGTGATACATGGACATCTTTAAGGATGGGCGAGAAATACATTCCAAGGATTATAATATGGGATGAAATATGCACTGTACCGCTAGAAACACTAAAAACATTTCTTGATTGGTTGTTAACAAGAAATACTGCTGTGATAATGTGCGGCGATCACGGTCAACCACCACCCGTAGCTGGACCATCTCCACATGGATGGCTGAAAAATTTCGTTGATTACTATGAAGAAATATCTAATGATCATAGAGCACTTGATGCAACGTTGAAGGAATTTAAAAAATTAATCAGACTACAACCGAATAAAATACAGTGTGAAGTAATGCGCGAGATAATTTCAGAAACACCCATGAAAGACTTTCTGCAAACGTGGCGACCAAACGATTTGATAGTTGCAAGTAGAAAGATAGTTCGTGATACACTTCAGCGGGAGTTGTTTCAGTTGCAACGAGAAAAGTTTCCGACGTTGTCAGTTCCGTTATGTTATCGACCAGCAGATACGCGACGGCAAAATATCGACGTTGATATACCAGGACACACCGAGTCAAGGAAACAGAATCTTGTATTGAATGATATTGTTACAGTTGATGTTGATGTTGTTGAAGATGCTCTACGTGCTGATAAATCCCCGTGGACGCTTGGATACGCGATGACGATTCATTCATCAGAGGGATTAACTCTTACTGATACAGTTGTTTGGATCATTGATGATCGTATCGAATGGTCGAACTTGGTTTATCTTGCAGTGTCTCGAGTTAGAAAAATATCTCAATTAAGACGAATCGTCATGGACTCGTCAATCAATGATGACCTCTATCGTCGAGGCCTTGACGAATGTCAAAGCGATATAATAAGAAAAAAATTATCTGGTTATAAACAATGTGATAAAAACAACAAACGCGATTTTGATCTTGATGTTGATTTTATTAATGCGCTGAAACAACAACAGAATAATCATTGTGCAAGTTGTAATTGTATAATGCTATGGCGGTATCTGAAAAATGATCCAAGACAATTTACCGTAGATAGAAAAAATAACAATCTTGGTCATACACGAGAAAATATGATGTTGACCTGTCTTGAATGTAATCGACGTCGTGGTGCTAGTTAAGTGATTTGGGTGGTAATTGTGTGTTATCGGGAATTATCTGTAATTGTTCACGTCCAAATCCACGTTGAGGAGCAGTTGAATCCAGTCTGTAGATTGCGGGTGTACCTGAGGATCTTGTCACGGTGGATATCTTATGTGTGGTAACACTCCAAATAGGATCAGTTGCTCTTTTTTTACCGCCTTCAAGTTCACCGGGCTCGTATAAATACCTAACAGTGATATTACCTAATAATGGTTGTGCTGAAAAATCACGTTGTTGTGTAGGTATGTTCTTTTTTGTAATTGCATTAATATGTTTCATGTTAGTTGTTCCAGTAATCTCATTATTTAACGCTGCTATCACATTTGGTAATCTTACCACCCATTCACGAGATCTTTTATCCTGAATCAATTCCTTCGTGTATTGATATCCAAATAACCGCTCAGCAAGTGTTCGATTAAATCTTTCAACAATTGCCTGATCACGATGAACTGCAGTATGTCCTCGTCGTATTTTAGTAGTATGTTGTTTCATCAACGATGATACTGGACCAAGAAATTCCTTGCCAGGATCAACTTGTAACAGCTGTGGCCATCGTAGACCATCTCGTTGATAAATTCGTTTAAAAGCATCGGCTACCTCAGATGCTGTTTTCGATGATAGCGGTTCTGCATCTTTATATCTACTTGCAACATCAACAACAGTTAGCGCGTATTTGTATGTTTTTCTACGTACAGTATCATGTGGTAAAAACAGAATATCAGCTTGATGAACCTCATTAGGAAAACTGACACTGAAATGTGCAAATCGAATTTGCTTAGGACGCGGTAGATAAATTTGCCATATTGCCTGTTTGGATAACCACGTTTTAGCAGCAGAATGTTTAACCGCTGCTGCATCAGCGAGTTTACTAATGGCTGCTTTACCCTTCCAGTATCCAATTGATGAATAATAAATCGATTCCATTTATATATTACCAGCCCCTAGTGCTAATTTACCTTTCATCGCGGATTTTACTAACCAATTAGCTAATTTTTCTTTGATATTTTTAGTTTTAATAGCATTTAACGCATGAATTAATTTCACATCTGCAATATGCCTATGTTGTTGATCATTGCTTTTATATGTGACATCATGCTCATGACAAGCTCGATCAATAGCGTTTATTGGTTTCTCGCCTGGTTTTGGTTGATCCTGATTATCAAGCCTGATATCAAGTCGAGTACCAGGACCGCAATAATTATATCCTGGTAGATGTTTTTCTCCTGCGTATTTAGCCCACGGAGTACCTGGAAACTTTGACATCAAATTAGCAATACCACCACCACGCTTATTAGGTAAAAACGAAAATTTCTTTCTACCGCACACAAAACATTTTCCACCATACGCTATTTTTTTTATTTTTTGTTATAACCGTAGCTAAATCAGTGGTTGGAGTTTTAACTTTACAGCGTAAACAATATAAATCCATAGATATTTTATACAACATGGATATAATTGATTTTTCAGCGACAAGAAAACGAGAACCTATCAAGCACCATCCTGCGTTACCAAATTCCATCAGAATGATAATAAAAGGACCATCTGGAAGTGGAAAGACACAGTTGTTACTCAATCTTATAATGAGATGGTTAAAATGGGATAAACTGTATTTGGTAGCCCCGTCAGTTGATGATCAACGATGTTATAATGTACTTAAGGATTTTAATGAAAACGCGGATAACGATGTTATCGAGTTTATAACCGATATTGATGAAGCACCATCGGTTGATTCCATAGACGGACTTATTAATAATTTAGTTGTATACGACGATGTGATGCTGGACAAACAATCAAACCCAGCTAGGATTTTTTCCCGTGGTAGACATAAAAATACCGATGTTATTTATGTTACTCAACGATACACACAGATATCAAAAGTGATCAGAGATAACTGTAATATTTTAGTTGTGTTTAATGGAGTTGATACACATACGTTGCGAAATATTCATCAAACCTGGTGCAGCGGTGACATGGATATAATTAAATTCAGAAATTTCTTTTCACGAGCGCAAGCTACTCCGCACGGATTTATAACAATAAATTTGCACGATCCTAGAACAAGATATCGTATTGGACTTGATAACATATTTGGATAGATTAGTAGCAGCAGAGGGGGCGATGACCTCAAGTTGGTTCATTTTTTTTTTTGTAATAGTAATTTTAATAAATTAGACAATTAACCGAAGTTCTCAAGCAAATGTTCAGCTCGAAATATTTTTAGTTAGAAGCCTTATTTCGGGTTTTGGACCCTTCTAAGGTCGGTCTGTTCACCCCATCTGCTGCTCTCCTGGGGGAAGGAATGGTGCCACATCCCCCAGGCATTTATGTTCTCACAGAGAACTTCTTGATTGTAGCCGTTAGGTTGTAGAAAGATTTTGTTCTTAACAATCTAAATGTAAGGCTCTTACATGAGTGGGAACAGTGAAAGCACGCACTCATGTTAGTATAAATTCAGTTTGCATTAAGTTCGCCCCAGATGTCAACCCAAGCAGTATGTAACGTCCGCTGCGATTGGTCAGCAGCGATGACGTCACATTAGGACACCTGGTCGTGTGGCAAGTGGAAATCGTTCCACATCTTGCCACGTGCACGAAATCCGAGCGTGGTAAAGGAGGAAAGGTGCTCGACAAGCCAGCCATGGATGTTGTGTACCTCCCGAAACGCTAGCCCGTACTTATTTCAAATCAAGTCCAGTTGTACTAATGGACAATAAAAATACCAATAATGTGTAAGCCACCTCTGCAATTAATCAAATTTTAGAGTTTGTCAATTTTGAATAAATTTTAACGAACAAGTTTTAAATTTTGTGTACATAGTGTGCTTTCAATTTTCTAAAAAATTGCTATATATTGATGTGTGCTATATATATAGTTTTCGTGTAGGGATAGCCAGCTATTGTCAAATCGTCCCCAGTTGTCTTGCCATCCAGATGATAATTGGATCAAATAACGCACTTAAAGGGCGAGGTCTTGTCGCGGCGTGTGTAGAGTATATGAACAATACGTTGTGAAATATCCTGTCATAAGTCAAGTCGATTGCTAAGATTATGTCAAGAACTATTTCGATCAAAGTAGGCCAACGAATCGGTTGAATCGAGGTCACGCAAACTTAGCGTGATCCTCGGAGTACAATTGATCTATAGAGATATCAAGTCGCACAAGTTACTGATTGGCTTAATGATTAATAAAGACAGACCATGACTATTATGATATTTCACAATCAAATAATTTGAATGTTCGGGAATCTGTCTAGTGATTAAGATTTGTTTTTTTTTTTTTTATACGCATTAGGTGATTATTCAAGAGAATTAAAGCGTCACAATATTATTCTGCAGTTATATTCAGCCTTTTAAGAGTCAGAGAGGAAATTTTATTTATTTATAATTTGTTGCTTGAAATTGCAGAATTGGGAATACCTTTGAATCGGTTCCGGATTAATATGAAAATGCTAGTACATTTAGGAAATACAGGAACCCAACCTATATTGTAAATATTCTTTTACATTCTTTGACTTTGAACTCAGGGTAAATACATTTTTATTCTGGAAAATGAATGCATGTTGAGTTTGACCTTGTCTTGTTACTTAGTGTGTGTGTGTATGTGTGTGTGCATATATATATGTGTGTGTGTGTGTGTGTGTGTGTGTGTGTGTGATTTGGATTTTTAACGTAGCTATTACAATTGTTCAGTCATATCGCTACGACGTCTGCAGTCATGTAGCATCATGTCCCATCCAGTCACATTACATTATTATGACACAGTCATTCTGGATTCCTATGAAAGAAATCAAGGTATATAGAATTAATTAAAGAGAATTATAAATATACACCTGACAGAACGGAGGGTGCTATCCCTTGATTCATATATAAGAATGCTTGATAATAGTAGGCAGAATTAATATTTTAATACAAATAATACCATCATACAAGTTAGTGATTTTTTTAATTCGTACTCCACGGTGATTCGAACACAGATCCGCGGGTAAACAGGCACCCATCGCCTTGCCTGCACACACGAGACCATATTCCCTCTCGACTAAGTACATATCACCAAAATATGATGTAACTCAATCGGTGTTCCGTTCTGTCTGGTGTATATTTATAAATCTCTCTAATTATATATATATATATATATATATATATATATATATATATATATATATATATATATATATATATATATATATATATATATATATATATATATATATATCTTGATTACTTTCATAAGAATCTGAAATGACTGTGTGGATACACGAGAATTAATTATTAGCTCGTCATGCGAGCGTGTCTGCTAAACATGAGTGCATATAACACCGATATCAAGGGATCGTTGCGTGAAATACATTATATACAGAGACACAAACTCAGATCAGGGATCATTGCTTAAAATATCTTATTATATATATATATATATATATATATATATATATATATATATATATATATATATATATATATATATATATATAGACAATCACGCAATCTAGGGAACACTGTTCGAAATACATTACATATATAAATTCGTGACTGATGGATCACTGTTCGAAATACATTACATATATGGACACTCACGTGATGCAGGAATCACAGTTCGAAATACATTACATATGTAAACACTCACGTGATCCAGGGATCAATGTTCGAAATCCATTACATATATAGACAAACATGTTATAAATTGATCCTCTTATAGTGATTTGCATTCTATTTGGATATAAAACGACAACAGACAAAACATATCGATCATCTAATGCAGATATTGCATAGAGGTTATTGTTTACTTGCCAGTAAGGTTGAGAGGTCATATAACATTTCGACCATTTGTGTGCTTATCCATGTCTTTGTTCTTGATTGATTCGTTTGTTCATTACCCTCTCAGTATTTTATTTCCTCACTGATTAGTCCAATAAACCAGATCCCTAACCTATATTTGGTACGTTGTGTGCTGTAAGGTTTGATCTCACCAATTCATAAAACATTATAAATATGATCATGCTTGAGACAATTTTGTATTTTCAGCTGATTGTTTCTTACGCCCTCAATGTAATAGATTCTATTTCACCTGCATTTATGAAAACTTTTGTCTATCTTTAACACATTAACCCCTGGAGCTTTTTGTCATTTTCGCCTGAAAATCGAGTAGGAAACACATTTTGAAAGCTATTTCTGAATAGATCCGAAAACACCAAATCCCCGGTGATCTTTCAAAAACATACTGCCTAGTTGTGTTAGAAACATCGTTTTTCATTGGCTATTTGACTCGCGCATGAGCAGAAGGGTAAAAGTTGGATTTGTTGTTGTTTTTGGTTTGTTTTTTTTTTGCTAAACGGAGCCATTATTTTTCTATGGAGACCACTCTTTATTCCAAATGCCCATCTTATCCTACTTTTTGCAAAGGCTCATCTGTTTGTTTGCAGTTCATACCGGTTTGCCTTAGATCTGAGACCAAAACGTCTAAAATCCGGACACAAAATCGGATTCCGACCACGGGCGAATTTTAGGTAGAAAAAAATCGGGTCCGAAAAATGAGTTTTTTTTATCTGTATTTTGTAGTGCAACTAGATATTCCAGATTATTTGGTATCATTGTAGAGCTTCATCTGTCTACCTTTCAATAATACGACCCACTTTAGTGTATCATGCATGACCATGATGCTACAGAGCTCGGCAGTAGGCTACTACCTCCTGCCCTGTTAAGTCGTCGCTAGGGGTTAATGTGTTAAACACCTTGACGCTTTCATGTTTGACTATTAAACTACATGTGGTGCTTGATCAAGAATATATGAAAGAATGTAGCAGTAGAATAGAATGAAGAGTATTAATATCAAATATATAATTAAGTGAAATAATGTATGTTTATATTTTCATCCCTTCATGCTCAAATAAATCCGGCTACCGTGGAGGCGTCAGATAAGCGCACTCAAGGGACACATACGTGAGAATCACATGGTCTTACTTGTAACTGAATATTAAATTAAAAGGAGATTTTGGAAAGTTCCTGTTTGTGAAATATCACCTCAGGAACTTCAGCAATTGTTTTAATTATTTTGTATTAGGTCCCTATTGTGCGTAAACTTGCAAAAATTTGTTGCTGCGAACTTCAGTATAAATTTCTTGGTGTGGTTTGCTCTATTTTAGCTATACGCTAGGGTTAAATATTTGTCAGCGGGAATATCCACTAAGTTATCCACTATTTTGTATAACATTGTCAACCGGACCTTGATTCGGCTCGATTCAAGTGATTTACAGTGGAGATGACCCAACATGGTACTGACGCTGCTAATATTTGCTAATAATGTGTTTCCCCTTTAGATACGTTGTATGTTTTATTTAAAAAAGAATATTTTTTATCAAAAATTTAGTTTGAAATTTTTCATGGGGTATTTATTTTTCCCTAGTGTTATCTATAAGGTTGTTTGTCCAGCCTGGTTTTATTCACCATGCTCGGAGTCCCTTCCCTAGAATAATTTTTGTGACCTTTGCTTGGGGTCTCCTATGTCTCCGTGTTTGCTATATGTATGAGTGCTATATTGTGTGTATGCTATACTGTCTGCATGTTTGAGACAGCGAGTTTCAATCAAATTTCTTTTCCAGCTGTCTTATTTCGGTCTTTTGGATTTAAAATCCAATACAATATATTTTAAGTTATATTTCATTATTTTATTTCAATTTAGAATTTTCGCGATCGGAACGGTGTGGTATATTTGTTTATTAAAAAATAATCCTACTGTTTTAGTCGAGTGGTCTATGTGTGTCGTTCCTCGCAGTAAGTACTAGAATAGAAATAGGTAGGCTGTGCTCGATTCAAGATCCACACTTATTTTATTTCATTGTATTTCTCCTGAATCGAGCTAGGCCCACCTTTTTTTAATTTACATATTTTCCAAAAATTTCAAAAAATTCTTTATTGGTCTACAAGGAGTAGACCGATCAAACATACAGTACGGGAGCTGTACCTTTAGAACGAATCAGCTGGGTATATCTCATGTAAACTATGCGTATTTTTGTGATCGTGTGTTTATAGGCTATATGGGGGTGTTTTCCAAGCCTCTTTCACAGGCCTGTCCACTTCGCGTAGCGCCATGTGACATAGCCCTATGACGTCATCGTCCTGTACTTCCCTCATATAGGAACCCTGTCTTTTCCCTTCTAACCTTCTAATCTAAATAGGATAGAGAATAAACCCATTGTCTGTCTTAAATTATGTGATCCCAAGAATGTAAAACCTGTGAAATTTTGGTAATTCAAAGTTTATGTTTAAAATTTAATTTGGAATTTTTTTTGGTAAAAATTCATTATTTATTTTCATTTTTTTTCTCAAGAAATCTAAATTATTTTAAACCATATTTATATCTTAGGAAAAAGTTTTACTTTTATTTTATTTTATTTTCCAAAAATATTGATGATTTAAAATTGTTTAATTATATCTAGTTTTTAATCACATGGATTGAGATTCCTATTTAATATTATTTTAACTGGGGGTTTAGGAAAACCGTATTTTTTTTTTAAATTTTAAAATTTGAAATGGATCCTGTGGTTTTCAGGGCCCATGTCAGGGTCCAGGAATGAGTTGGAGGCTCTGGCCTGCTCACTGGCAGTATCACACCCCTAGTGGGTAGCTAACCAGAGCTCCCCCTCTCATTGCCCTTTCTCTCCATATTTCCCCCTCTCCTCCAGGTACCAGTTCTTTATTAAAAATATTTCATGGTTATCTACTTATTACAATTATCTGCCCACAGGCCCTCATTATTTCTATAATATACTCCGTAATTTTATAGAGTGTGGTTTTATCGAAATTTCCGTCTCAAAATAAAATACTTTCACTTTTATATATCCCCTTTGTACATATTTCCCGTATTCATTTTATTCTATCTTCTTTTTTCTTTTCGCATTGTGTCATAGTGTGGTATTTGCTAAAGGGGGCATTTTTGCACAGTGTACATATTGGCGATACTCTTATCATGTGCCGTCTCACTGCCACCTCTCCTGTCAACCATGCATTATGGATGTATTTGAAGCAGAGGCTTTGAATCTTTAGTGATCCTAGTTTATTCCAGTGCCCGCAGGCCCTTTCTCAGTTGACTCCTAAGTTTTCTTGTTCTATTTTGCTCTTGGTTTTTTTGTTGTCTCTTCTCTAATCTATTGGTATGTATCTCTTTCTTCTTTTTCCCATAACTCCGTTTTATCACGATATTTAATTAATATTTCTTTAATAAGTCTAAACTTCCTAGGTATTTCAAGTTTTTAAAAAAAAAATATTATTTTGGTATATCTCTCTTCTATTCTGCATGGTAAAACCGTACCAATATATGTATATCCCTCCCATGGTAGGTTGGGTTCAGATTTTAGTCTTTTGAATCTATTTAAAATATTAGCATATTTTAATTAAAATGGGATTAGGTTATGCTAATCCCTCCCCCCCCCCACTTTATATAAAGTTTCTTTATTTATGTAGTGGGTTTTATAGTGCCATATATAGTTAATAATATCATTGTCTATTTTTTTTTTAATGTGGCATTTTCTATTTCTGTAGATTTTAAAATATAATTTATGTTTGGGTACATGTATGTTTTGGCCACCTGAGCCCGTTCCTTTATACATAGTGGCGTTCGTCTCTTCTCCCGAAGTAGACTCCCAGTGCTTTAACTCGTTCTTTTATAAGGTGGGGGGTGGGGTAGTCCGGAGTGGTTGCCCCACCAATTCCCTATCTTTAGAATTTCTGTTTTATCGTGGTTGAATTTAGACCCTGAGGCCTTTCCAAAATTTTCAAATTCTTTTTCCAAATGTTTGAATGAGTTTGGTCTTTTATAAAGTTAGTGCAATCATCTGCACGTTGTAACATCTTAATTTCATCTTTTATATTTGGAACTTTTATGCCTTCAATTTTACTGTTAAGTTTTATTCTTATACTTAGGATCTCAATCGCTATTACGTATAATAGCATAGATAGTGGACATCCTTGCCTCACTGATCTTTGTATGTCGAATTTTTCCGTGTTCGCCCCATTTACCTGTACTCTTGAGGTTATTTTGTTGTACAGGATTTTAGTCCATTTTTCAATTTTTTTTTTCCAAAGACCTTTTGCATATAGTTGTGTTCTAATCTGTCAAATGCTTTTTCCTGGTCAAAAAGTACCATAGCACCTTTTAGCCCACATTCTTGTTTGTAATCTATGATTGTTTTATGCTTAAAATATTATTCTGAATATCCCTCCCCTTTGCCCCACATGCTTGGTTTATGTTTAATTTATCCATTCCGTTTGTTTATTCTTCCTGCTAAGATTTTACTTAGTATTTTATAATCGGTATTTAGGAGGGAGATGGGCCTCCAATTTTTTTAGATCTTCCCTATCTCCCTTCCTTTTATATATAAGTGTTATGATCCCTTCCGTCATGCTTTCCGTCATAGTATCATTTCTCATATTGCTAATATTTCTGTAAATGTATGTGGTGTATCTAGCAGCTCTCCTCTGAACCGTCTCTATCGTACATATCTGTTATATGGGTTCCAGACTTTTGGGTAGTACTCATATTACTCAAGGCCTGGTCGTACAAGCGAAAAATAAGTTGCAGTTTTTTTGTTTTACTTTCTCGTTGCTGAATTTGGCGGTTGCGACAGGACACAAAGGTTGATGTTCCCTTTTTTCACCATCCTGTCTATCTGGTGTTTTCAAGAAAGGTCGTTAAAAAATTCCACTTCAAGATACTTTGTTGCCTGCTCAATAGCTAGCTTGTGTCCCTTAAGAGTGCAATCTGACAAGATTTCTTCTTGTAGACTCTTAGGTTGCTGCATTCTTCTGGATGGAAGGACATACCCCAAATTCTTCCCAATAGAACTGGTCGGTTTAGGTCTTTTTGTATGATCTCGCAGTCCTTGGAGGCGTTGATTTCCGTTGGACTATACAGCCGTCTGTAAATAGCCTTGTGTTGGATTTTACACTTGAATGTAGGTCTTTGTCGCGTTGTGGGGAAAATGTGCTGATGTTCAGTTTTATGTATACACATATTTTCTTATAGTTACTTCATAGTGAGAGCACCTGGATATGTTAATACGTATGTAAGATTTCGACATAGACCCGATTGTGGACAAAGAAACTGCTTGTCAGTTGTGCATCCGTCACGCAACGGCCTGTTTCTGGCTAAATTCAAAAGGAATTATGCGTCCGAGTGGGGACGCCTTTGTTTGCTTTGCACTCAGTCAGCGATGTCCCGACCGGGAATTCAGAGTGACAGGTTAGTGAGAAATAACCAATGGGCAGCTTTAAAAGAGATCGGGCCATAGAGAATCAGAACCGATAGATTCAAATTTAGGGCGGAATTTCCCGGCCAATCGAGACGTTATTTCAGCTAAATTCAATTTGGTAAATGAATACAGTTATCAATCTTGCAAGAAGATCGCAACGAAGTTGAGAGCCGTACGATGTACTCCGACAGCATAAGTTGTGCACTCGTAAAATGACGGGATAAGATAAGACAACATAGACAACAACACAAATAACGAAGAAGAGAAAGAAATGAAACTGGAAAGACCTAAAATGAGAGCCAGAAGGAGAAAAGCACGGCAAGAGAAAGAAATAATGACAGAAAACTACTTACTGGACTTCGACAAGTCTCTAGAATACTAAATAAACGTTTTCAAAAACAAAATACAGATCCGAAAGGTCAAATTTTACAGTGCAAATAAAATAATACAAACAGAAAAAACATACTTTTATAATAGTAATAAAAAACCCATAAAATATCAAAACATATATAGCATACACCAAATACATAACGTAAAACTTCGGCAACAATATCGTCAGGGTAGAGGGCCTCCCTTAACTGGTTTGAAAAGGTCAAACAAATGCCCTCCTCCAAAAAAAAAAGTGAAAGAGCGGGAAGGAATTCTTTTGCAATTCTAGTTTGGATTTGGAACAAAGGGCTTCTGAGGTAACATATCTTCGCTCGAATTTGCATTATTCTCCTAACTAGGGTTGTGGGATTGATGGACTAGTACATACCTTTTTTAATAGAAATGGAACCTTCAATGTTTGGAGAATTATTAACATGCAAGATTAACGTATGTTTCACATAATAGCTATACCGTGCCATGTCATGTTCAGCTTTATTTCCTTTATAATATTTCACGGACAGAAACGATGGATTGTGTAAGTTGGATTGTGCAATTAACTCTGTTGCATCTTAACGCATGACATAATTTATTATTGAATTGTGTGTGAACTTGTATTTGCTTTATTAGTATATATATATATATATATATATATATATATATATATATATATATATATATAGAGAGAGAGAGAGAGAGAGAGAGAGAGAGAGAGAGAGAGAGAGAGAGCGAACAACAAGACGTGAAAAAGCATGATTCAGCAATGCAGCAAACTTTTAGCCAACATAAAAATATAGTCATAATATATCCTGTTAATATTAGATTCTGTAATACTAGGTTTAAATACAACTGTATAAAAAAAGATTTTTTAAATTACTGTTTCTCTGATTTGTTCGCATTGAAAAGGGTATCCGTCGATCTCTTAATGGTATGAACTGTTTCACAGAATAGCTATACCGTGCCATGTCATGTTCATCTTTATTTCCTTTATAACATTTCACGGACAGAAACGATCGCGCGCGCGCGCGAGCACAAACACACACACACAAAACACACCACACATACACATATATATACTTGCACACATACACGCACACAATTTATGAAAGCATTATAATTCCTTAATTTATATATGTAATGTATTTGTTAATGAAAAGCAGTTGCCAGAACAGAAACTCCTTATATATATAAAGTAGTAAGTAACATCGTATCGTTTGAATATTTGAGTATAAATTGATATTCGAATATTCGTTGGTTTGGCAGAATTGTGTAAAAGAATGATACAAGGTGAATTTTAAACTATTCAACGTTGAAAGAATGAATTGACCAAGGAACAATTTAAAACGCACTAAATCACCTGAAATTCAAATTCACACTCTTAAGGTAATTGCTATGTAGGATTCGGAATAGTTACATTGTTCCCATCATGGTATTTCTATTCTGAATAGTCACATTTCTCTCATCATTGGTATTCCTATTCTGAATAATTCCTTTCCTCCCATTATTGGTATTTCCATTCGGAATAGTCACATTCCTTACATCATTGATATTTCTATTCAGAATAGTCACATTGCTCCTATCATCGGTATTTATATTCGGAACAGTCACATTCCATCATTGGTATTTCTATTTTGAATAGTTACACTCCTCCCATCACTGATATTTCTATTCTGAATAGTCACATTGCTCTCATCATTGGTATTTGTGTTCACAATACTCTTGGAACTATATTATTGAAAAGTGTTAATCAATGACGAACAAAGGGGACGTATCAAAGTCAACAAAGTCTTTATGTATTATTCAACAAGAGCTCTGATAAATGTGTAAACTGATGTTGGACATTGATTCCTTTTGGGTCAGTTTTTGTCAATCCCGCAAACCATAAGCACTGCCCATCCCACTCATTCCTGTTTAACGTGCCTCATAAAATTTACCTCAGCAAGGTTCCAAATTTTATTCAGGTTGTATAGTGATTACACTGTTAAGGAATTAAGAATATGCTATTGAAAGTGATACTATCAATTTCTTTTCTTAAAAGTAATTAATGCAGATGTTAATTTTGTGTCAATAAGATGTACATTGGCCATTTGACACAAATTCGGAACAGAATGATTTCAACTGTAGCAGTCGAGTGTTTACTGTTACAATAAATCTTAATTCTGTTTGAACTGTGGATTAGCTGTTGTTGTCAGCATGTATTTGTGCAGATCTCATTTCACTTTATTATTTATTAAGTGACTTAGCTGTTACGCTTCGAAACATGTTCCTCCTTGTACTGTTTTATATCGTTGCTGATGAGAAAAACGACGGGGGTGGGGGTGGGGTGGAGTGGCGGTGGTTGACTAATTAATAAGTGATTAAAATCCAAGTAAAGAGAAAAACACAGTAAGGTACAGCCGTTTCCGGTGAGATTTTATTCAGCTATGAAGATCTGTGAGGAAACGATTTGTTAAAATATTTAATATCAATGCAGTATATCAGCTATTTGATTTTACAGTTGTCACAAGAAACACACAACTATCGTGGGGGGCCCCGGGTGGCCGAGTGGTCTAAAGCGCTCTCCGTTACGAGTCTAGGATTCGGCCAATGTGGGTATGTGAAAAAGCTTGCCAGTAGCTTCTCGTGGGTCGGTGGTTCTTCCCGGGGTTTTCCCAAGTTCTCCCTCCAGCATTAATACTGGCTGCCATGCATAGCCTATCGTGTGCTGAAAAATGGCGTAAAACTCCACAACAACAACAACAACAACAACAAACAAACAACTATCGTAAATAGCTATCCCTCTGAGTTGCCATTTTGCTCCCAGTCCACCAGTATTTACCTCATTACTTCATAATGCAGTAGGCATATCCGACAGACATGTTCTTTTTACGCTCTATATTCTCTTTCATCTTAGTTTTATTACGCTGTATTTTTTTGTTTCTTCCTTTCTTTGTTTAATAATTAGTAAGTCGGGTGATAGTCTCCTCAGTGAAAAATCTTTTAATCGCTTGAAAGCATGGAAATGGTAAGCTCGTATCTTACCTTTAAAGTAAACGGTTTAATTTAAGACTGTCGTGTATCAGTTTTTAGGGAATGTAAATACGTTTGTAAAAATCTCTCTCATGCTTACGTGCACACAAATGCACCATAAACGTGAAACTCCCTCCGCACCCCACGCCACACAAAAAAAGTAGAGGCTTACTTTGCTTATCAATGAATTCGCCGAATATTAATGAGCTTACTGGTCACATGATCCAGTGGCGTCAAAGAAGGACATCATAACAAAATTCCATTAGAACACTCTATGTACATCCTTGTTACATTTTGGTTAAAAGATGTGAACTATAAAGCGTATCACTATACATATAATCTGATCCTCCTCCTCTCTCTCTCTCTCTCTCACACACACACATATCAATGCCAACTTTTTATAAATTCTTTTAGATAGTTGATACTGATGTTTAATGTATAATATGTAATAATGTATAATATGTAATAAAGTAATAATGTAAAATTGAACTATGTATTCAATTTTAAATTATTACAACTGTCGCCATATTCAATATTACTTTGATATATAGTTATCATTTAGTTTAAAACTAATACACACACACACACACACACACACACATACATACATACATACATACATGCATGCATAGTAACTACGAAAATATTTCTAAATCGAATTACCATATTGTGTGTTATTTAACCTATAACATGCAATATTTCATTCAAGGTAAAATGGTCGTGTATGACAAATCGAAAGAAGAAGATATGGAAAATCCAGTGTGCTAGGGAATACATTGACGATTAATTGTTACTTCTTCGTTCTATGTTAATATTGCTGTATATGGATATATGTCACATGCGCATTTTATATAGGTTTGATTACAATTAATTTTCTACTTACCTTTATCATGTACTTGTTGCACTTTTCACTTTTTCTTCAGCTGATGGCCATCTCGTCGCAAGCTGATGTGTATAATTTACGTAATTTTCACGAATACGTTTTATGTACACGTATAGGAAACGCATAGGCATTGCCAATTTACTCCCGGGTTGCGCTGCACGTAATGTCACGGGTACTCAGACCAACATTGTGTCCTGGCTGTTAATATTGTCAATGACATCAACACTGTCTCTCCATTAAAATTATGTTTCCAAACCTTCCATTGTGATTAGCCTAGCAAACACTGTAACTCTATTTCTGCGTTATATTTTGATTTACTAAAAAAAATCTATTGATTTATGGATATGTTTGAAATTAAAATTAAGGTAATAAATTAAATAGGTGTGTTTGATTGTGAGAAAGGAGAGAATAATCGAGCATAAAGACAAGACAACATTTTGTCATTACATTTAGAGTGACCGATCATAAAAAAGGAAAAGAATAGATAAAAGAAAACTAAAAAGAAAATCGAACATAATTTAAAAAATGAGTGAGAAACATGATTAAAAGTAAGCCCTGAAATGCTTAAAATGCAGAAACATCGGTCATTTCGATCCCGGAATCCCCACTGAGTATTCCATCCAATGGATCTCTCTTCTGCTTGTATATTCCCCTTCCCAAAAAACCACCACCAGTAATGTATTATGTAAGATTATGTATATATTCTTACTTGAGCCATTACACTCTAAACTAGTAAAGGGTGTTGTAAACATCGCTATATAAATCGGCCGTCTAGTTTGTTAAGTATTACTCTTAAAGACTTGTCTCAGCGAGGTATATTTTGAGTTACTTCCCTTGCATTTTGCTTACAGCAGTTAGCTTTTAGCAGCGTGGTCTATCTTGAGACGATGTTGGAAATTATCGTATACCTTTTTCTTACCTTTGACTTTTTTCTCCGTTATTCATCAGCATTCAAGTCTCAACAGCAATTGTATATAAGACATAAAATATTCACTTTAATTTAACTTATTAGAATTTGCATTCTAATCAGTGTCATAACGATATGCCTAATGAAGACGTGACAAGCCCTTGTTTATTTAAAAAAAATTTTGCACATCTTATAATGCTTTTTTAGAGCTGATAAACCCTTTACATCTCTAATAATGCTGTGTTATAGTTAATTAGATTATTTCTCTTTTAATTTAGCCATTTCAATATTGCAATGTACTCCTCCCGGAGCGACTGTAAGTCATTAATTTTACGGAAGGTTGAAGACCAACCTAGAGAAAATTTAAAACTCAGCAAGGAAATAATAAATACTAGTTGTAGGAGTTGGAGTCATGTCGTTAAATCTCTGCGAGTGAGCGACTGTATCTAATAAACCAATCTGTGCTTGTCGTATACCAGTCTGTGCTTGTGGTTTACCAAACTGTATTTGTGGTATACCAGTCTGTATTGCCATATACCAGTCTGTGCTTGCGCATTCTGTTTCTGCAGTTTACCATTTGTGTTTGCGGTTTACCAACGGTGCAAGCGGTATACCAGTCTGTGCTTGCGATTTACGAATATGTGATTTATGTTTACCAGTCTGTCCTTATTTTATATAATCTAGTCTGGTATTGACCAGGGCAAGTTCTAGAAAAATCGTTATGGAACAATTAAGGTACCAATAATGAGAACACTCAGAACATATTCCCCGAAGTTCCAGTAAAGAGATTGGTCGGACGTGGTAAAGATATTTGCTTTCTATTTTATAGGTCTATTTACGCACTTGCAATTCTCATTTCACATTATTTGCAAACCTAAGGGCTATATTACTCAAGTATCGATTTCTTTCAATATTGGTACTTCACTTGACGTAAAGCATCTTTTATGTAAGCAATAAATGTCTAGCCAGACATCATATCGATGATATTTACTCAGATTTTCGATAAAATATTGGAACTGTACCTTTACGAATTATATCATCAGAGATTTATGACGGTATATAATCAATGTGTTGAAATCGATAGCATACTAGAGGACGTAACCAGGCATACTATGTTAACGCTATTTGCATCAGTCATTCTATCTGACTAGAGCTTTACTGAAATTCATTGAATTCAGGGAACAGGGGCTTTCTAAGCAGAATAACAGAAAGATGAGGGTTGGAGCAAGAGTTTAAAAAAAGTAGACTTTAATTTTCCAGGTGATATTAAGCAGCAACAGAATGTATTGTGTTTTGTGTCTAGCCCTCACTGATGATATAATTATTAAGTGATCATTGAAAGTTCATGATCTGAACATCGACCACCCCATCACTCCATTATCAAGGAAAACGCACTGGATTCGCCCTGACCAGTTAGTGCCCATTTGCTTTCAAGATGTTCAATAACATTAAAATATTTAATAACATATCGGTAGTTACGCTTTATAAATTGTTTGTCGGCGAAAAAGGAAAATACAAAAGCAATACTGGTACTTTATAAAAGTACAAACAGGGGACTTGATTAACAATTGTTAATGTTTCCCATCCATGAGATCATTTGGAATTAAAGGTTTTCTTTCATTTGAAGCTTCTAATTGATCAACATATACAAGTTTGTGCTATGAACTAACGTGAGGTTTTAGTTGAATTCCATGTCATGCTTCTTCGCCAGTACATAGTCAAAAACATTTGTATATCTACTGTGTATGAAAAGCAAGTCATTGCAACCCTAATTTATCCGTTTATGGGTATTATCGAAAGTGCCAACGTGAATGCGTGCATCTAATTTCATGACCAGATATGCAGCAGCTTCTAGGGAAAAGTGCTACATGTAACTGAACAAATTAAACAAATCCATGAAGCATGGAAAGTAGTAGTTTTATCAGGCCATTCCAATTTCGTTTTAGATATGTGAAGTGCTATTCCCTGATAAGAGGCAATAGCACTTTCACCCTATCAAAAATATGGAATCGCCCAAATCGTGCGTTGAGGCATAGGGTAGTTGCTTTTAACACAGAAGATAGTAAAATTAAACAACCCTGTATTGAATCATTCCATCCTGCTATTGATAAACATAATTATATTCTCATTCCTACATTTAAAGCGTATTTGGTCACTTTAATATCCAACTCACAAACTCAGTCAGATTAAGACTGAGATCTACTTATCAATGTTACATGATGGTAAAGGTCAGAGGTCACACGGGCTATAAATAAGCATGAATGCCTATTTACATCAACTGTTTGCTATGATTTTAAATGCCCCAATGCCGCGTTACGTGCAAAAGTTGCATATGTCATTAGAATCTTGAAAGATATTGGTCCAGATTATATCGACGCTTCAACATATCACAAGACATATCATTTTTCCCTCGAACATTGATACACTGACATTTTCACCATGTGTATGAATCAATCCGATGTTGATGGGCAACATATGTGAGTCAACCAATTTCAGTTGAAATTTGGTACAAGATTTAAAGACGCCACCGTTGTAAACATAAGAAGGAAGTCCACGCTGTGTTTGATTGTCTTCAGGCCAAATTCTCCGTTCATTGTACATCCCAGCGCCCCAGCACCATTATAAACCCGGGTTTTTAAACAAAAAGTCTAATATACACTTTATTTTCTCAAATCCGCTTAAGTTTAAGCGCGAAGCCTCTCTTCATTCCCTCTCGAATCAATTTGTGCGCCACCTACGAATGTTCTTGTTATTAGACTGATCTCTAAGGCAAATACTACTGCTACTACTACTACTACTACTACTAATAATAATAATAATAAGAAGAAGAAGAAGAAGAAGAAGAATGTGGTTCTGGTGGGCCCACCGTTCTTGATTTTCGATGCCGGCTCTAGCACATTATTTTTCCCTAAGGATTAACAAATAATTACAAAAATATAATAAAAATTCCAAAACTTGATTTGTGCATCTAATAGAGCCGGTTTAGACCAGCGCATGAAGCACTTAGTAGATTATATATATATATATATATATATATATATATATATATATATATATATATATATATATATATATATATATATATATAATGTTAAAAATACCTACCCTAATTTTAAGACTAGTACAACAGGAAACACAATTTTTTTAGCCTAACGGAATTTGCCGAATATAACACATTACTTTTGGATCACTCCGGAAAAAGCTCAGAATTACGAGATACTTCTTTGGGTGAGTTAAGGAATGGCACATCTTAATTCTAAACTAGATGTTTTAAACGTCGTTCAAATCTAATATATTGGTTATTTCAAAGAACAGCTTTGTCAGATTTTTAAAAACAATAATTTCCTTCCTTCCAAACTTAAGGTCAATCGTTATTCTTTTTTTCTCTTTATTTCTGCAAAAAAGAAAGTAAATCGGGACTTTCAAAACCCCATTTTCCATAATCAGCATTACCTCAGTATAAATCGTGACGGAAGCGCTGTAATTTAGATTGCTTTGCTTTGTTAAGTATTAGCTTGATTAAAGAAACGAATAGATGTTTTGAGAGCTGAAACAGACAACGGGCGTCCCTCGCTCTCTCTCTCTCTCACACAACACACACACACACACACACACACACACACACACACAGAGTCAACAAGCAAACAAAGATTAAGAAAAGAACCTATGTAAATACTTGCTACCGGAAATCGCAATACTTTTCTTTATATGTTACCTAAAGAAACAAAGAGCAATTTTAACACGCACGGTATCCGTGTATCATTTGTTTAAATATATTACATATATAGACATAAACGTGTCATCGAAGGTCATTGGTTGAAATACATTACATATATAGACACACGGTATCCAAGGATGATTGCTCGAAATACATTACATGTATCGACACACACGATATCCAATGACGATTGCTTGAAAAAACATTACATATATAGATAAACATGTGATCCAGGGATCAACACTTGAAATACATTAAATACATCGACATAGAAGTAATCCAGGGATAATTGCTTGAAATACATTACATATATAGACGCACGCACGTGATCCAAGGATCATTGTTTTGATACTGATGTATATATATTTTAAAAATCATGACTATAAACTATAATATGATTTCTTTTTTAGTCATTTGGATTAATGGCAATTTGAATATGATTGGAAATTCTGACACTATAGAGCGCGCTTACAAGGTTATATCTCGTCGCGTGTGTAGCGTATATGAACAATACGTTGTGAAATTAACATTCATAAATCAAAGTGGATTGCCAACATTAGGTCAAGAACTATTTTATCCAAGTCGGTCAACGAATTGGTTGAATGCAGGTCACGTCAACATAGCCTGATCCTAGGAATACATTTGTTCTGTAAAGAGATCAGGTCGCCATAAAAAGCAGACTTTGACTTTACGATATTTCACAACAAAATGATTTGAATGTTCGGGAATCTTTTCTAGGGACTCAGCGTTGTTTATGTGATACGCATTAGATGACTATATATGAGAATTAAAGCACCGCAAAATCATTCTTTAGTTATGCTCAACATTGGAAGAGTCGAAGAGGAAATTTGATTTATTTATAATTACTTGTTTAAAATTGCATCGTGGAAAATAATTTATTCGAAACAGATCGTACCTTGCTAGATTATTGTGGAAACGTTCAAGGACTTGGATATTTAATAATTTCGTTGGATTATTGAACATTCAAGGATTTTAGTGACATTCAGCTTTCACTGGATTACCCTTGAATTATCCAACGCATAAGGGTTGGAATATTAATTCGTACGAACGCTGTGAAAGATCCCTTAGTCCAGGAACTCGTTTAAAGAGGGAATGATGCATTAATGAATAGAGCTTTCATGACTCGCTGTATTTAAGGGTGCAAACGTTTGTAGAGATAATGCAGCTGTACATTCTATTTGGGTCAGCGTGACACTTAAATATCAAGTTTGACGTATAGGTTAGACTCGCCATAAATTGTTTACTACTAAAGATGGAATCTGTTCTTATTGTGGCATGAGTTGGATTTTAATTAAGACTCGCTCGTTAAACGGTTAGAGCTAGATAGAGTGAAATGCTAACGCAAGGTCAATAGCGGTGAAATGGCAAGAGTTGGGATGAACCAGGGAACATTTTAGGAAGTCGTGGGTCATCTGAAACAGGTGTCATAAAGTGGTGCTTTCCCGAGCAGTTATTAATAAAGATGTACAATATAGGTTTATTCAACTTTAACGGAAGTGATACAATTTGTGGGCGCTTAAGAAGTAATCATGATTGACAACTCAACGAGGAGGTTGTTCCAAGACGGAATTCAGGCTTTTAATGTAGTCGTCCTCGCCATATTACGTATTCATAGCTTTGCGGCCGAGGGACTCATAGGGAAATTAATGAGTCTGGAACCTTTAGAGAAACAGAGTCAGGCAAGAGTTAGATGGAATTCTGTGATGATAAGCGAGCGATGACTTGGGAAAGGAAGGTTAGTCTCAATTACATACAATGTGTTTATTGATGTACGTTTGTAATTACTTTATGAATTCATTCACTTTAAATTCATACTTCAAGTTTTCCTTGACTTAAAAAAAATCGTTTATGTCATAGGATTCATGTATTGTAAGATACAGCATCTCGTTTGCATGAATGAGTTCAGATTTTTTTTTGTTTTTTTATGTAATATAAATTATATGTCATACAGATGTCATGCATTTCTTCGGAAACGCATTGTGAGAATTAATTTATTTGTCTTAAATGACGTATGATGAGAATTGATTTTTCTATGTCTGGAAATGTATTTCAATTGATTTATAGTTAGTACAAGAAGCGTAGTCTATTAATTCGTGTGTAATTAAGTGAATCTTCATCAAACGAGAATCGAAGAATGTGTTTCGACTGGCATAGTTCAGCTGATAAATTTATCGTCACAGCGAGAGAATATTAATATCTGATAGGACTGTTTCAGTCATGGTCTCATTAAGAATGCAAAAGCAATTAGACGGAACATAAATTAAAATGACCATAGCTAGTTCTGTTGACTTTCTATAGACTATATCTGACGCAGAAAGAGTGGGATTATTGTTTGATCCCAGGAAAAGGAAAGAAAAGCCCACATGTATTTAGGTCGGGTATTATTTTTTGTATTTGTAAGAAATTAGTTCCATACTGTACGCACAGTGGAAAGAGCACACTCTGCACCATGACGGTCGTTGACCCAAAGAGGTTAGAGGAAGAGAGAGATATATAGAAATAGAGAGACAAGGAGGAGGAAAAGGATGACGAGAAGGAGCAGGAGGAGGAGGAGTATGATATAAACACAGAAACGCCGACCTATCGCAAACATAAATTTGAAAAGGACTGGAAGTCATGTGATGCTGACATGCTGACAATTAGAGTTCGATCAGTCATTCGATTCTTTGATGTACGGCTAAATGAATTTCGCTTAAATTGTTTTATCTCTGTTTCTAAGAAGCTGTGCATGATTAAACCTATATTTATCAATATATATAATTCCTTGATGACAAATTCTCTGTAAATAAAACCATATGAGCCGCGACATTTTCTGGATCTACAGGTGTTTGAATCATGTTATCACAGCAAGGAGTCGGGTGTTAATTTCAGTGTCGAGTTTTCCAAATTCAAGTGTATAAAACGTTTGAAATTTCATAAATAAAATATTGTCTCTTTTTGTGCTAGGTTCGAACAAGGAAAAGTTCTCATAAGATTAATTTTACTAAAATCTTACTTTAATTATCAACCGATATGGGAAAGTCAAACCGTATACACTATGTTCTATGTTTACCCTTTTCTAGACTGATTCCAATTTGTCCATATCATTAGGATCGCGAGTCCTTCAGTGCTGTGATTCTGCTTCACATATCAGTTTTAAAAAATCATTCTTGACAGAACCACATCACACATATAAAAACAACAAATATTTAGGTTGCAGCTAATCTATAAAAATAAATTTATGTCAACGGTCTAGCCCGTTAGCACGGATGATCACACACACACACACACACACACACACACACACACACAGTATTACCACATTATTTTCGGACCTTTTAATAGATATCGTCTGATATACTGTGTCTCAGTTCAATTATTTATTATGAATAAAGAATGATGTAGAATCTTTAGAAAACGTCCTGTTACAGTATTGTTTTTACAAATTGGATCTAACGGTCAAAAAACTAAAGTCCAACGACTTATTCTGGTATATGTCCCCTTTCTAGCACCTGTTCCCTTTCTGGTGACGTCAATATTTTTCTTCATAACATTAATTAGATGACGTTAAAGCGTCCAATTCAATACATTTGGTTTTTTCATCAGGGAGATTTGGGGCTACTTTCTGGTTAAGTGGAATGTACTTCCATTTTTGGACTGTCTTGCTTACACGTGCACAAGATATAAGTTACTAACCGAATAGTGCACCCATCATCCCCACCCCCAGCGTAAATTGAATAAAGTAGCTAACAGACATAATATCCCGGATCCCCTTCAGTTTTCTTTGCTGGATGCGGCTGAGACCGGCTTCTAGAGAACATGCACAGCACTGCTTCGAGTGAGCTAATGTGTTTTTGGTTCAAATCTACCAACGCACAAATGGAATAATATATTTTTTCTTGTATGTGCACAGTTTGTTAAGGCTAGTTATTATTTATAACACAGAAGTTCAAGCAAATAGCTATTTTCCAGTTAGTGTGTGTAACATATCAACAGGTTTGTTTTAATTGAACTAGGTTTCTACGTTTCAGACGAGTACAGCTAATTAAGATGTTTCATTTCATTCACCAAAGCGGAACAGTACTTGTCTGTCGTGTGTTTTGAGCTCAACTGACAGGTAGAGAAAACATTCAAGTAGCTGCGAGGTGTTGAAATCCAGTGGACGTAACAGAAATTATCGATTAGTTTAGACATAACATCTCGAGTTGTTATTCTTAATGACGCTGTAAATGGTACAATAATCAGAGAATCTTTTCAAAGTGAATATACCCCTTCTGGTTTAACCCTATGCGAGAGGTTCGTTTTTGTTTGTTTTAAGAGTGTGGATTGTCCAATAATACACAGAACATTCAACGTTCATTCAAGCGGAACAATCCTTCATAGTTTAACAACACATGGCATCTAAAACCAACATAAATTAAAATGGACTCATGATTATATTGAAATGTTTGATACACAAATCACATCCATTCGCATATCAAACGGTAGTGGGCTTCCGTTGGGGATTGACCAATCCGCATAGCGTATATAGCTTCGCCCCCTTATGGGAAAAAACGCTTTCTGTTGCTATCTTAGAGCGCAAGGGACAGTTTCTTTTTGTAAAATTTTAATGCCGCATTCAGCAGCCTAGTATCAAAAAATCATAGAAGAAAAAAATACACAAGTGAGGTAAAAACAAAGTTCACATTTTTGGGGTAGCAATATTAAAACAAAGCATAATAATACTATTCACTTGACCAGAGAAATCCATGGCAGTTCATACAAAAGAAGTTTATGCACCCCAACCCCAAATCGTTATAGGCTTTTTTCACATCCGAAGGTCATTTGCGACACGGTGTGATGCTCACAGTGCGGACACAGGCCTTTTTCCCCAGGTGATAATTCTGTAAAACATTGTATTGAGCAGGCTGATGCTATTCAAAACAGTTACCATCAAAGCCGTTTTTGAGATATACTACTTGTCTTGGATTCACATGCTTACTGCTACAGGTGGCTAGCTCTTCTTCCTAACCGACTATAGGTATTTCACTGTACTTACTATAAATTAACTATTGAAGGTATACATGCCTCACATCCATTTCAAGAACAGTACAAGCGCGAAACACCTAGTTCACAAATATATTCATATCTTTCATTAGCAAAACAATAACAGCTGAAATATAGTTCTCAAGACACTATCCCCTGCCACCTTCGACGAACAAATGTCAATTAAGGCTTCCTCATCGCTAGAACATAAAGCACAACTGTCCAGTCTTCTTCCGAAATTTCATCCGAGCTGTTGAAAGACATCGATTTATCTTTGGAAAGTAGACAACATGTTTCCAAGTATTTCAGCGAATGATGCATTCACGATGCAAACATGTTTTGGAGCATGTCATTAACGTCTGCAAAATGCCATAGAAGCATGAGTAGCACTCACATTTCCGGGCATTATGCAAAATAATTTTAAGTAAATAAAAATATGCTTTTTAAAAACCATATCAGTGATTTGTTGGGATCCTGTGCAGATTTATACAGGAAGAAATTCGCGCTAATTTCATAAAATTTTAAGCCTATCTTCTTCATCAGCAGCATGTTGGGTACTATTGGCAAAAAAGACAGAATTAATGAAGGAAAGGGAAAGAAGGAATGAAGGAAGGATAGATAGATTTCGTTTTAAGACAATTGATACGAATCAGCTTACAGTTTTGGAATACACTACTTTATGTACGCCAACACAACATCTCATTTTTTTATTGCTTGTGTTACAGCACTTGCCTTGTAATCACAGAATAGACGATACAAAGTCCAGTATTTGTTATAAGAAATGGGTTTTATTGTGCACGAGGTTGATAAGTGAGATAGATACATTTCTTCTGCTTTGTGACACCCTGCAAATACAATACAAAATACATTTACTACAACAATAAATAATACCGTCATCAGTGCATTATTGTTCTGCGTGTATGCATTGCTTTTGTTTACATTACGTTCAATACGAATAACTTACTACACCATGTATTTATTAATTATCCATCTAGAGAGATGCTGGACCAAATAAACCTAAACACAACAAGCAGTGTGTAGAGCAAAAGTAGAGAGCAGACAGACAGACACTTGTATGGACAGAATAATAGGCTCATAAAAGAATATGCAGGTTTATAACCTATTAAAGGTACCAAAATACATCAACATACATTCTAGAGAAATATACAGAGTACATATAAAATACAACGGTTACATTAACCATATTATAAATCTATTTACTTTATCAAATGGGACAAAGGTCAAGTCACATTTTCCTTGAAACAAAAGAATCATTAGACACTTTTCTTACTGCAATGCCATGGCCAGCACCCTTCAGAAGCTCAAGTGGAATGACCACCACTAATATTCTGTTTATACTACATTGTTTATACAGACAAGTAGCAAACTAACCAATCAGAAAGATACTTACCACTTGTCATACAATAGAACAACCCAGCATGAACAGTAATCAGGGTAGCTTCATTGCTCAGTGAACAAAACTCTAACAGGTAATCCTGGTTCAAGGTTGCCTAAATGGCTAAATGTACATAAAATGAGAATAACAATAATTGCAAATGATGACTTTATTTCACTCATCAATGGACCTTAATACACCAAATAATAAAATATATACTTCTGCCTAATTAAAACATGAATATATAAAATTATAAAATATATGCTACTGCTACACTTGCAATAAGGATGCAGTAGCTATTTTGAGGAATATAGTATTATCATATATGAGGACAACATTTTAACTGCAAACGTCATTTCCAATCTCTCAAATCCTACACATTCACGAGATGAGATATTCAGAAAAAAATCATTATTAACAATCGAAATATAATAATAAACTTAATACATCATCATTAATATTTATTTATTATTAACAGCTTAAACATTAAACAAATGAATACATTGTAATAAACACTGTTAATGATAAAATTATTAACCTTTATCAGTGTCGCCAAAACAGGTTCTTATTAATTTGCTCTGCAATTCTTGAATGCAAAATGTACTGTTGCATCACTTATATAACTAAAATTAAATTATCAATGTTACTAAGTATATTTACGCATCCAATGATACAGTACGATATATACGATATGACTGAAGTGCTTTCGGTGCTTTAAATGTGTTTCGGTGTTTTCGGTGCGTTTCGATGTTTCTTTTATGAGAATGATTTCTCATAAAGTCTTAGCAATGCTGTTACCAATAACGATATAGAAAAGAGAGACAGAGAGAGAAGAAGTTCAGACTCTCTTAAAAGAGGTGACACTCATGACGGTGTAAATACGGTTACATCTTGGAGAATGAGTTACGGGAATCGCTGTAACGATACAAACCTCTTTAAGATTCCGACAAACGGACTCGCTTTATTGAAATACTCAACATATAAAATTACATTCCAATATCAATCTACATGAATTTTAATTACGGATATAAGAGATACATATAAACCTACGACATTCCTTCACTTACCAACATCATACATTTGTATAATTTCTGTCTTTTAGAATATAATACAGATAACTAAATATCGAATAAATTCACCATAGCTAAAGAACCTAAATTTCAACATTTCAGATTAAAACTGCAATCATTTAATAGAAATATATTTTCCTGAATTTAATCTAAAATGTCAACATATTAAACTATATTATTTAAAGAGTATTATATTCCTGAATTAACTATTACTGAGTATGAATTTGGTAGCGGACATCGCTTTTTACTATAATCAATAATAGAAACACAAGTAAATATAAGTTCTTCAAACAATTAAACTGTCCAATACATTATATTAAATAATAGTAAAGAAATATTAAAATAATCCAATGTTGCAACGTACCGATGTTAAATTAACATCTTAACATTCAAAGTCCTTATACTCTAGAAGACGGTATCCTACGTTTAACGATACAAGCCTCTTTGAGGTTCCGACGAACGGACTAATTCGTAAACAAAACTCCTCGCTTTTTATACAGTTTTTTAGGATGCAGCCAAATATGGTCATACGTCTAGTTTTTGAGCACCCCCATATTCTCAAAGTGAGGCTTCATTGTTTCTTACAGACTATCGTCTGGATCTATGTACGTCATTAGACAGACTATTTTTACTGCATCAACGCGTGGAGCTTATAGCTTAGTTGGCAGAGAATTTTAGGAATCCGCCAATTCAGCAACTCACACAACTTACCGAGTGTAGTTTTTGCTGACTTACGATACAAGGGAAATGTATAGTGCAAGAGAGTTTGGCCTTTTTGCTCATAAGGACGCAATCTTTTTTTAAATAGTATATAATTGTACTACCGAAATAAATGAACTTAATCTTAATATATTTTAGTAGAAAATAACTTTCAAGATATTTTAATGAAAAAACACTTTTAATACAATTTAGAGAAAATTTCAATCTTATTACTTTTACTTCAAAATTCTATCCTAATAATAACCTTTGGGTCTTTTGAACCTAGTCCTCGAGGCTCGATAGAAAACAAATTACATTCATAAAAAGAAGGTAAAGGTGAAATATAAAAAATACAATGATAAAGCCATTGCGTGACATTTGTAAAGTTCAAAAATATAATGAGAAATAACACTGCAAAATACTCATTAAAATACAAAAAATACTTTGAGAAAAACGTTGCAAAGTGCTCAGTAAAATACAAAAAGTACAATGAAGAGTACATTGCAAAATATTTTATAAAATTCCCAAAATATCAAGGACAAGAACATTTCACGACATTGAATAAAAATTCAAAAATACAATGACCAAAAAAGTTTTGAAATATTTCAATAAAATTATATGCAATCTATGTATACGCCTAGGCTTATTAAATAATTATAACACTAATATTTGCCTGCAATTCTTGTTTTCTTTATTTTTCTTTTTGTATGTTAATTTTATTCTTTTTGGTTATTATTATTTTTTAGTTATTTGTATAACATCAGTAATATACATTTATTGGTGACTATGTTTATAATTTTGCTTCATCCAAGTGGGGTGAAATGAATTCTCATTCTTCTTTATAATGCTAGTAAGCCGATAATGAGTTTATCTTCCTATTGTATACATAGTATCAACAAAGAAATACCAGCAACATTGAAGCCAAAATGTTTGCAATGAGAATGGCGTCATAATTTAGTATGAATCGAGAGTAAGGAAGTGAAACTTTTAGTGTTGTATTAGTCCTACCCTAATAACCATGACGTCTGTTCACTTGCAATCAAACCTTGACCTACGCTTGTATGAAACAGAAATCGCATTTAAACTAACCGAAGAGCAATAAGTGAAAACATCAATTATAATCGTAAAATTGTTTCGGTGTGGTCTAGTGCAACTTTGGAATGGGCGAATATTACCGACTTTACCTTTGACGTAGGAAAGAGAGTATGCCGTTATCGTTTCAAACAAACTTGACTCAGATCTTGGCCTTATGTAGGTCAATAGCTGCTCAAATCTTATGAGAGCCATGCATTACGGGAAACTCAGTGGCGAGCAATTGCTCCGACACATTGACTATTTTATCATTTCAACATACATATACAGTAAACAACACGACAACATTAAAAGATGTTGCCAAACCAGAGAAGGAATCACCTCTTCTGACTGGTTTGAAGGCATTAGAGCCGTTTCTGTGGCGTTATCGCCGAGACACAATACCATAAGGTACACCTTATACAATTCGTATGAAAACATGAGAGAGAAACCTCAATAACATTATCGAACCCAATTCGGCTGACAAATCAAACAACATCTGTGACAATATGTTTGAAACGGCTAGGCGGAAAATACAATTCTCCCTAAGAAATGCAAATACGGTAAGACTTTGTTAAATGTGTTAGTAGCGAAACATGTATACGGAGGTTTCAAATTTCAGTAAGAACAGGTTTGATGTAAAGGCTTAGTCTATGTAATGCATGTTAAAGTCAGTAGGTTCATTCACACTCTCGCTTTTGTAAACATTACCTAGCGCGATTAATGTTACAGAAGTATGTATAGAAAAAATTATTGTTACTAAATAAGAAATTAAATACAGCATACACTAGATCAGTTTTTGGAAATATTTTGAAATTAAAGCACTAAACTTGTAATTTTTATCTGAAGAAACACAATAAGATATAGCAAAAACATACTAGTGTGAGAATTTCTACAGTCCAGAAATATTCTTCCTATGAAACGAATTTTATATTAAATGAATAGTAAGCAATACAGGCATTGTCTGTAATATAGAAAGAGATCGAATCGTAAAAGTTCAAGTCACTATCACTGGAAAGGAAAATGTCAATGCGGCTGTCGTTGACTCGGGGCCTGGCCGAGATGTCGCTGTTGGACCCATGGAAATCTGTTTATGGCATGGCTAGATGTATTTTAGCCTGGGTTGCTAGAATTCAGGGTCTGATTAGGCATAGTATACATTCGACATGTTGGGAATTTCATGTGTTAATGCAAGAAGAATTCTCACCAGCGATGTATACATTTTACGTTGGAAATCGTCTCAAGTGTAATGTGTTTGTTACCCTTGTGATGTTTCTGGTGCTGATGTTTCAGAACAGACCCTTCTTGTGGGCGCAAAGTACGAAAAATCACAGAAGTTTTGTCCAGTCGTTCCGGAGTTGATGTAGCATAACTGGGCGGTGTGAAGTCTGATGGTAGCAAGAGTTTCTGTGCGAGGCTGTTCCGTAGATCGTAAGTATGCGGAGTGACACCTTTATTCATGACATTTTCCACTAATCCTTTGTTTTAATCTCCAGCAATCATTTAGCTATATATTCGTTACAAAAAATAAAAAGTCAACTCAGGTTAAGCAGAAATTAACTCAGTTTTGGACAAGGTCAAGTCCAACAGACAATGCTACATTACAATAGCATGTAATACAATAAAATAAAAAAAAAACATTTAAAAACTAACAAATTATGCAGATAAAATATACATTAAAAAGGTACATCTCTATCAAAAAAATTAGACGAACCCCATTCAAAAATCTTTTTATCGGTATCGGATTTGTTTATAATGCTAAAAGAGGAAACGGAGCAATTTATCACTTGGTGATAAATCGGAACTCATTAAATTTATTGAGCAGACTATTTCGCAGAGTGAAATAGCAAAGAAATTGGGTTGTTCCCAGTCATCAATTTGTTCGGATTTCAGCTTTACCAAAAATGTAACATTATATTGGAATGACAGACGCATGCAAACAAAAAATGTAACATTATGCTGGAATGACAGACACATGCAAATAATAATAAGAGACGGCAAAAGACAAGAAAATACAACAATGTGAGAAATGCTTTGAGATAATAGTCTACTAATACTTGTACTTGTGATTATCCGACGTCAGGGCCAGTTTTGATGCGGAAATTAGATAAAATTGATTTCAACTCCATCATGGGAGGTTTGTCAAGATGAAAGGAGCGAACTGCAAGTGTTACAATTCAAGAAAGACACCGATCTGCCGACAACAGGAAAAATGGGTGAATACAGTTTTGTTAACAATTCTAAATAGTTATGAAAGTGACAGTGACTACAACGACCCCAATAAATGTGAACTTCCCGAAGAATGACAATTCGATGACTATGAATATTTCCTGTCAAAATGATAATTTGTTAGAGTTACTTTTTTAATTAATGCTTAATGATACTGGTCACTGGTATGACCCATTTATCATTTATACGATGTCATATCTGATGAGTTCTCACTTAATTGTGGCCTGATCCGTTTATTTGCATAATCCGGAGAATTATATATATATATATATATATATATATATATATATATATATATATATATATATATATATATATATATATATATATATATATATTACACAGCATTTATTTTATGAAGATACGATCATAATGCTTCCTTAACAGACTCAAACGCAGCTAGGTCGGCTGTACCACAAAGATGTTACACACTTGCTTTTACTTGAGTAGTTTCAAGGCGTTTGCAAAAGTTAAGTTCAAAAGTTTCTTATCGTGACAGCTCATTAGACAGTTCAGTTTGTTTATTAATAGGGTCATGAAAAGCGCTATAATTTTAGATTGTATTTTCGTTTTTATTGACTTTTACTGGATTGAAAAGCAATATATAGGTTTTTAGACACTTTCAAGTAAATGAACGGACTATGTCATCTCTTATGTTTTCTTGATAATAATTACTAGGTAAGATCCAATATCAGGTGCCTTCAAATAATTAAAACTAAATTGGAGAAACTTGTAATGTTTGGCATGTGTTTCTAATCGTAAAATCTCATTAAATGTTTCGATTTGAGTATTAATAGAGTTTGGAGAGCTGTAATGTTGGATTGCTTTTGCTTTACGTGCCATTTACTGGATGTTTTCTTGAGATTTTAGTGCAGCTAAAACCGAAGATGCCATTTTTTTTGCTATTATTCATAATAATTAGAAAGTAAGTCTGTTCAAAATTAGGAAGTAAAACTTGAGCACCAGCTTGCCACCCAAAGGCATTGTTGCGACTAGTTGATTCGTTGAAAACTTTGATGTAAGTGTGGCAAGTTATAGAAATAGCCCACACATAAACTGTTGTGAACAAAATAAGTATTTAAGTGTTGCCCTGACATAGTGTTTTGAAAGACGTTATAAATTTCCTTTCACTTACAAGACAATCAACGGCGTCGAAAGTTTTGACTGTGATAACATTTATACAGACACCCTTTATTTAATCGCAGAATCCAGTTAATAACGTTATTTGCCTAGTGGTTAGATCGTCCACCTCGGATGAGGTCACGGGTTCGAAACCCGGCTGAGACATACCAAACGTTATAAAAATGGTACTAACACGTGCCTAGCTAGGAGCTCAGCATTAAGAATTAGTGTTAGGACTGGTCGGCAAGGTGTCATACTAATGTGACTGAGTGGGACATCATGCTACATGTCTGTGGCATGATGCCCCAATTCTATACATTACTATAAACTGCCGCACTGCAGACACCGCAGCGATATGACTGAAATATTGTTAAAGTTACGTTAAAAATCCAAATCCCACACAAACGCACACACACACACACACACGTGCACACACACACTATAACAGTATTGAATTTCCATTGTCTGCCAAAACCATCAAAGATAAGCTAATCACACCAAATGGTGTCCATTACCGGACCATTG
This sequence comes from Sinohyriopsis cumingii, assembly GCA_028554795.2. NCBI lineage: Eukaryota > Metazoa > Mollusca > Bivalvia > Unionida > Unionidae > Sinohyriopsis > Sinohyriopsis cumingii. Next base: position 415,250 of record JAPYKE020000041.1, read on the forward strand.
TACGACTGGAAAACTTTGTTCCATATCTTAGCTTAACAAAGATTTCATTGCGTTTAACCAATCCACCAATGAAAAAGGTGAAACAATTTGTTGAAAAGAGATGGATTCAACAGTGTAAGCATCGTTTCGATGTAATTTAATATAAACTCAATAGATTTAATCCTCGACCGTACATACATTTGATTATTGTGCTTTCGTTATAATAAAAATATAACCTGTCCTCGCGTCATGAAACAATACAATGACGTAAACAAATTCCATGTACAAAGATACAATATAGAGTATGAGCCATCAATTCACGAAATTGTCATTCATCGCCCAAAGTTGTGTACGTTTTGCATTATTGCAACAGGCTCATATTTGAACAAACTATGTTCTTCGGATTTTCCTCACCACTGATAATTCTTATTATTAAGAGAAGAAACGTGTATATCCGAGTGGAAGTTTAAAAACCAAACAAGTTTGCTGTCTAATTTGCGGGAATTTGATTTGATTTAGAAAGTACACTATTAATATTATTTCTCGTGTTAATTTACAAAAAGATTTTCTTTTTTGCGCTGCATGACTCTTTTTACTTCCTCATAGGCAGTTTAGAAAACTAAAAACAAACGAGTCCGTAACCTTATGTTTATTTTTTTGTAATTTTTAAATGTCATAAGTACACTTCTTATCACATCAATGAAAACCCGTCAACATATATTTGTGTATTTCAATGACATATGAATTTATCGTACTTTGTGTTGATTAAAGTACCTTTTCTCTGAACACACAAACAGTCTTTTTGATCAGGTGTTTACTTATATACTATCTGGCTATCCTAATCATAGTAAAAATTAGTGTCAATCCCAGTAGCGGACATTCGTGGACTTGTAAGTTAATGGTTTATACATCTTAAAAGTTGTATATATAAAAAAAAACATCTTTGTTCTACGCCTGCCTTACTTTGAGTGGTGCTATTTTATTCGCTTGCAGTGCCACAGTTAAAAAAGCGACCATGCAATGTGTGTGTGTGTGTGTGTGTGTGTGTGTGTGTGTGATTAGGATTTTTAACGTAGCTTTAACAATTTTTCAGTCATGTCCCTACGATGTCTGCAGTGTGGCAGTTTATAGTGATGTCTAGCACTGCGGCATCATGCCGCAGACACGTAGCATGATGTTTCCATTCAGCCACATTATCCGGACACCAGGCCGACCAGTCCTAACACTAAACCTCTTAATGCTGAGCGCCAAGCGATGTAGCTGTTAGTACCGTTTTTGTAAGTCTTTGGTATGACCCGGCCGGGGATCGAACTCACGACCTCCCGATTCCGAGGCGGACGCTCTAACCACTAGGCCACCGGAGCGGTTACCATGCAATGTAGAGCACTAATAGTGTATTTCGAAATGAAACGGGGAAAGCTCATTCGAAACCGATTCATGCATTACTAAGTAAACATTTTGATGAACGCGCTTATCAACAAATACTACACAAACACAGACAGACACACACACAGACACACATACACACACAGAAACACACTTTTCGAATGTATCCCTGTTGTATAGTGAAGGTCAATGGAGGAAGGCAGTCTCAACCAGACTTGAATCAACCGTATTCATATTAATCGTTACTCTTTAGATTCCTCTACACAGCTAGGTTGTACATCTGGATGGTCATTGTCCTAACGTACCTTTGTGATACGTAGCGGATTTTGGTAACAATCATTTACCAACTGTGACAACTTGTAAGCGACATTCAGTGACAATGTCGTTTCATTTCGGTAGTCTCCTGACTAAATTCTGTCAGTACTGATGATGTAGTGTAATTCATGTTGCATTTTACCGAAGAATGGATTTTTTTCTAAGGTCAATTATTTTGGATGTTTTTATGATGCTAGTTGAGACAACTGCAGTGTGACCTTATTTGTATAAACGATGTTAAGTGCTTTATGCAACCTATACCGTAAAGCCATTTAAGGGCGTCCTTATTGCTATACACGATAAACCTATACCGTAAAGCCATTTAAGGGCGTTTTTATTTCTATACACGATGTTAATTGCTTTATGCAACATATACCGTAAAGACATTTAAGTGCGTCCTTATTTCTATACACGATGTTAATTGCTTAATGCAACCTGTCCCGTAAAACCATTTAAGTGCACGGAAAGTAACTATTCTTTCCCGTAACAAATTGTCCAATATCTACACTGGTTGTTATAGCAATTTTAATTAGACTATTCTCGACTCTGACTGATTTAGCCATTTTAATTAGAATATTTTTGAATCAGGCTAATCTAGTAACTAAAATTACAATAATCATACCGTCGATTCCTACAGTCAGAGTAATTTAAATTTTTAAAATAACACCCTCGAGTCTTATTGGCCAGTAATTTTTTATTTCTTTTTAAAATTTATCCTCTCAATATTGGCGATGGCGATACGGAAAAGTTTCAGTGGTTTTGTGACTTTCACTCCTAATTTTAATATGACAATGAGTAGTATAAGATAATGAGAATTCTAACACAGTACCTAATTGGCAAACAAAGGGCAAGAACTGGCACGGGGGGTAGTACCAGGAAAAGAAACAGGAAACAACAGTGCTATCAATGCTTCTATATAAATTTATATCGGGAATGGGAAACTAAGGGCTATAATGAAAGGAAAAGAATAGGAAATGAGATCGGGATCTGAAATGGGAGCATATATATGAGAAACAAGGTATTAGAGAAAGGAATATAGATATATAACTATAAGAAATGATGCACCAGACTAAGATGTATGAGTGCTATCAAACACGAGTTGAAGCAGAACGGGCATTGATCCGAGATGGGAAATTTGTATCGAAGCCGATTATACAACAATGGGGAGAATTTCATGTTTGGAGTGGAACTGAAGTTCCTGGATTTGATCGGGAACGCATTGAGAAATTTAATGAGTGTTATCGTGGACAAACATTTGTTAATGAAATAATACCAAGATGCTGCCGAAGGAAGTTGGTTGTTGATGTAGATGAAAAGAAACCAATTGCGGTAGTCGAGGCGATGTTCACTGCGGAGTATCCTGGGGCTGGAATTGAGATAGCAGAAACGACGAAAGGATATCATGTCACGGTGTTGGGAATCATCTTGGACTATGAGAGTCATAAAAATATATTAATGGGGTTGTCGCGGAAGTATGGGGAGAAATATGTGGATGCGAAGGCTGGACTTGACAGTTTGAAACTAATGACGACGAAATCTATCGGAGCGGGCTGTATATGAAAGAGATCATTGACGGGAATATCGGCGTGGGATTCATTGGCGACAATTCATGAAACTGTGGATTACATAGACTGGCGGGCTGAGCGAGTTGTTGACGATGGTGACATCGACAGCGAAGACATCGAGCGAATATCTGTGGCGTTGACGGGTGAACGAGGACAAATCCATGAGATGGTTTGGAGTAGCGGAGACATGATGAGCTATCGTAGACAATCGGGACACTACTGCGGTATCTGCAAGCGGCGACATGGTTGGAATAGTCATGGAAATTACATCGAAGATAAATGTGAAAATATTCTTGTGGTAAATCATGAAGACTTTTATATGATCAAGTGCCCGAGAAACCTTGGCACGGGAAAATATATCACCGTGAACAAGGATGACAGGGAAAAAATCAATAAATATTTAACAAGCAGGGTAAAAGATCATCGCGTTGAAAAGATTGTGAGCGCGCTACCAACGACGGAAAGAGATCCGAAATATATAAAATATTTAATGAAATTTAGACGGCGAAGATACCCAGGTGAATTTCCTGCGAGAAATGCTATGATTAAATACACTGAACCGCCATCTTATGCAGGTGGGCAAGGATGCAAGGAAATATACGACGACTACATCGATGGATCTTATTGTGGAATGGGTAAGTCTGAGGCAGCATGGAGAACAATATCAGCTGGGGAATCAGTGCTGTATATCAGTTACAGAAAGACACTGTCGATGAGGACTGCGGCACAAAATAATTGTAAATTATACTCGGATATTCGAGAAATTAAGTTTGTTGATGATGACGGACAGCGAATAGTTACACAAATAGATTCAATAAACCGTGTTACTGGGGAGCCTGATGTCATTATGTTGGATGAGGTTCACGGGATGATGCGCCACATATTTAACAAGTCTCCGAGAGAAAGTAAATTACTCTGGGATAAGTTGACTAAGTTGATGCTGTTGGCGCGACGAAGAATCATCCTGGACGTGTATGTCAGCGATGACGACGTCGAGATATTTCGTGCCATGGGGATTGATCCGAAGTTTGTCATCAACGATTACAACATTGATACGGGGAAAACTGTCACAGAAATAAATTCACATGATGACAATGAGGCTGCGATGTGGAAATATCTCGGCGAAGACAAGAATAATCGCGTCGCAGTGTTTTGTCACTCAAAGAAACAAGTAGAACGAATAGCCAGAGAAGGTCAACGACGAGGAATTTCACTGAAGTATTATCACGCGGACACCGATGAAAAACAGAAGAAAAAAGATTTCTCTGATGTAGCTGCGGCATTTGATGATGTACAATTAGTTATTTTTAACAGCACACTTGAAGCGGGAGTCAGTATCACCGATGAGAGATTCACGAGGATGCACGTGTTCTCGGGGATGATTGGGTCAGTTGAGGCGTTGATTCAGTCGCTTCATCGATTCAGAAATATTAATGAAATTTATTATTCAGCGGAAAAAATAAATTACTTTGGACTGCGAGGTAATACAAGATTGTTGACGCGCGATGATATCGTGGCGCGAATAATACAGAACGACAGCGAGCTGAGCGACGAGGACAGAAAGAAAGAATTAAGTCTTCCTTGCGCATCGGATATCAACAGTGGTTACGGACAGGCCTTTATCAGTGTCAGACTAGAACAGAACAATTCAGAGAAGTATTTCAATCAGAGATTCTTTGCTGTACTCGAGAAATCGGGATACAAATATATCGGAGCAGTTCCGGACAGTTACGGTGAATGGAAAGAGAAACGCGAGAACAAACAACAGAAACTTATCGAGGATATAATCTGCGACAACAGTAACGTTGATCCGTGGTTGTTAAAGAGTGTCGGCGAGAGAATGTTGGACTCGATGAAACCACGGCGGCAGAACGACGACGACGAAATATTGGATAATCTCGAGGAATCAGACGAAGAAGAATTTGATCTTGAAGAGTTGTTGAACGCCGGGCCGGAAGAACCAACAATAAAATATTATAAATATAATCGTGATGATGACTGCAATAATTATCGAAATAAATTCAAATACACCTGCGGGATTTATCAGCGAAATTTCATCGATGAAAAACCGGAGATTGTTGAGCGCGCGTATTACAACACAAAATACAGCAACAGAGACGCAGGAGAAAAATTGATTAATCACACAACAAACGAAAATTTGTTTGACTTCGCGAATACTTGCTACGGAGATATATCGCACCTGAAGCTCAGAAGAAAATACGTCAACGCGGTGATAACGCAGTGTGAACTGCCGCCGTGTGTGGGCTATCAAGAGCAGGTCGAGGCCGACCTTAACAAGGCCGCGAAAACAATTTTGAAATCGCCGGAAAAGTATCAGGTGTTAATTGACAAGGATATAATTCGCGCGCGAGGAGAAATGACGATAAATTCAGTCAGAGAAGGACTAAAACAATTGTATAGATATTATGGAGGAAAAACAACAGCAATTAGCAAAAAAACACGGAGGCAGAGGAAAATATGTATTAAGTTATCTACAACGACCAAAACCAGATTGTTTTGACCTGAAGAAGTGGCGCGAAATGATGATCAAAGATGATTCGCCGTGGTCTATCAAAGACATTTTAGCAGTTGATGACAAGACCGCGTGGATAAAGTTTTTCATATGGATGTACAATAGATGGTTTGAGCAGTTTGAACAGGAATAAGTTGATACGAGTGAATGACAAGACAAACAAAAAGTGGAGAAAGTGGCAGAAAAACATTATTATTATAGGATTTTGCCACTTTCTCCACTTGTCATAGAGGCGTTATTTTGGTGATCTGAGGTCGCTATCTCGGCCCGGATTACTCTCATATTGGTGTTATCGCGTTGATCTGAGGCTTTCTTCCACTTTCTCCACTTTATATTGTAACTCTAATACTCGTCGGGAAAATACTCGCCGTGGTATCAATGAAAAAAAATCGTCGTGACATGTCGCTGTCTGAATATATTACAACGTGTGAAAAGTGGCAGAAACATATATATATATATATATATATATATATATATATATATATATATATATATATATATATATATATATATATATATATATATATTTGTAAGTCTGCCACTTTTCACACTTTTTGTTGCGACGTTGATATCATGACATGAAATACCCGCGGAGATATCTCGGCGAGGTGATAAACAAATGAAATAACACTTCGTTGGCCATTGATGACTCAAGAAAAGGTTTGTTTGTCGAAGTAAGGTGGGAAAAAGTGCTAAAGTTAATATTTTTTTATGGAATTGTACACTTTTTCCCCCTTATGTGTTAACTCTGATATCTGACTCGCCGCGAAATACTCGCCGCGAGGTGACAAACAAATGAAATAACACTTCGCTGGTCGTTGATAACTCTGGGAAGTGTTTGTTTGTCGAAGTAATGGGGGAAAAAGTACTAAAGTCATTATATTTTATAGAATTGTACACGCTTTCCCCGTGTTGTGTCGACGTTGATACTCGCCGGGAAATCGTCGCGGTCAGCGTTATTAGATATAAGATAGCAGATGTAATATAAGAGATATCATGGAAGCACATCGGCTCATCATTGAATATCGACCTGAAAATGTCGCGCAAACCCACGACAAATTTATCAGTTATGATTTGTCCCGGATGAGCGCGAAGAATGTTTCCCATCACAACATCGCCGTTGGAAGAAAAACACCCGACGGAGGAAAACTTATTTTCTATCCCGTCGCTGATAAATCGGCCGAAGCAAGAAAAAGACTGGCGTGGAAAAGTTATGTAAAAAATCTTAATCGCGCCTTGGACAGCGGTGCTGTCACTGACAGCGAGGAATATCAAAAAACTGTTCCTGAAGAGAAATTATTATTTTTGTTTCGGTTTAACCTCGATGGATCTGATGTTTTGATTTATAATCCCGCGCCATGGGTTCCTAAGAATCAGCGCGAGTTGTGGATGAGAGAGCATCATAATTTCATCACGCGATGGTTGGCTCAGCGAGGTAAAAAAAATATACATCACGTAAATAAATCAGCGCTGATTACTTGGTAATCAATTACTTGGTAATCAACGCCTGGTAATCAATTACTGAGCGACAACAATTTCAACTTGTTGTTTTTTTTTCGGCCGATAATTCGTGCTTCTTTGTTTGAGTGATATAGATCTTGATAATCTCCAGAAATACTTGCATTTCCAAGGTGAGATCTGCGATGATTTTCTCGAGATTTTCCACACGAACAATCAGGTCTTGAATATCTGCGGTTATTCGATATGTCGCAAGTTCAATTTGTTCCGGAGATATTGAATCGTCCATTGATATAGTAATGTTATTTGTTAAATCTCTTGCATGATTTTTATTATACTTGTATTTCCGATGTGCATCGGAAATCATGGAAATGCTTGCATTTCCGGTGCATGAGAAATCATGGAAAAAATATAACAAAAAAATGTGAACAATCATGGAATCGGCGATCACAATGGAATCCAGGAAAATTATAGCGCGTCGAAGAATTTCCGCGAAATCCCTGGGTTTCATGGAAAACCTGATTTTGTTGTGAAATTCTTCATGTCGCCGCGGTTTTATTTGCAACTCCACAATTGCCGTTGCCGTCATTTTTTTTCTAATATTTTCACAACATTTCCACGTAATTTTTCCAACAATTTTCCAACCTTTTTTCACGGTGATTAATCGACGTTGATACATTTCATTGTTTTCGCTGCTGTTATAATTTTCGTTGTTATTTTTCTATTTGTTTTGTCATGATTTCAATAATGCCTGCCCGGGCGACATATCTATCACCGAAGCAAGAGCTCGAAATATTTCAATTACGCGGCAAAAGCAAAGTTATGGACATTTGTAGACGCTATCATATCGGGACACGGCGATGCTATGAAATATGGGCGCGTGATAGCAGTGTTGTTGAATTTCCTGCTGCGCTGAAAGGAATCACCGGAGGCGGAAACGAACGAGCCAACGCTGCCAAAGATGCCATTAATTCCCTTGATGAATTAATATCTCAACAACAATCAAAACTCACCGCGATGAAATTACATGAGATCGCGCTACAGAACAACATTGCCGCGCGAGAAATCACAATCAACGAACTTGAACAACTTAACCTCGACCGAGAAAAAGTAGCACGTGAATTAACTGCGGCAAAAAATGATGCTGAAATGCTCGCAAAGCTACGTCAACAGCGTGACGAGAGTGATCTGACGCTGTTGGAACTAAATGAAATTGTCACTGATCGTACCGCTGAGATACAGCGATACAAGCTAATATCACAGGAGAAAAAAAATGAGATTGATTTGTTACGGGCTAGTATCGACCGTGACAACGAGGAGTTACAAAATCTTACCAAAGCACGTAGTGAAGGTCGCAAAAGCATCGCGGAGTTAAATAATAAAATTAAACATCAGCAGATAAAACGTGACAAGCTTGACAAAATCATCGAAGAGAATCAAAAATTAATCGACGAACTTGATAACGAAATTCAACGTCAACAACGGTTGATATCATCGAAAGGTTCTACGCGGTGGAATTATTTCGATGATGCCCCAGCGCAGTTGTATTGATTCCGTGAATCTCTTGTCGTCAAAGTTATTTAGTCCGACTTTTGTAATTTCGTCGGTGACAACTTCATGACGATATGATCTGAAACCTCGCGTCGTTACAGTTTGTAGCGCACAATCTGGAGTTCGCGATAACGCCGCCAAGTAATCGTTGAACGTCAACTTGTTTTTGACATAACCGCTATTGACTCCTTTGGCTTTCTTCACGACGACATCATCTTCCGTCAACAACGAATACATCTTTGATCGTAGTCCGCAGAATTCACGCACGGGCCGGAATGCAAATTCATCCTTGAACTTTCCAATTACTTTCTTGTTCGCCGCGTCATGAAATGTGCCGTCCACGTCAGATAGATCAAACAGTTCTCGGTGGTTATAAATGTCTTGATAAAGACCTTCACATGTAACCTCATAAACGAGTGAATCGGTGTCCGTCATTAACAGCGTCGACGTTGGAAACTGCTTCCGGAAGAACCCGTAATGAAAATCATACATGATCGTCTTTGACAAATCCAACACAGCCGCGCCAACATAAATCGGTTTATTCAGATTTACTGTCCGTTGTTTTCTTGTGATCAGCGTCAGTCCATCAGAGATTCTCGTTGTACGCTGAAAACCGCCGTCACGAACTAGTTTATTGCGCCTGACAACGCTATTTACCACTTCGACGTTGACTCGCTTATCGACATTTTCCATTGTCTTCCCGAATACAGAATTATTCATCAGTTTGAAAAAGTCTTTTTCAAAGTCTGTCTTCGCGGCAGTTCTTCGCGCGGTATTCGCGGCAATATAGCTTTTCAACCAGGGTTTCTGATTAAACTGTAGCACACGATGAACTTTCTTCAGGACAAGACCAGCATCAAGAGCTTGTTTCAACAGCGCCCAATGACAAATATAATTTCGTTTGTTGAGCAACGATGGCACTAGTTTGTGATATGGGCAGCCACCATTTATTCTCAACGCTAATTGTTGCCGCGATAACATATCATCGCTGATGATAAGATGTTCTGGCAGATAAGGATAACAATTGTGTTGGTCATGTAACAACGGCGGGTAATCGACATCAACCTCAACGAAATATCCAATATCAGGATTATCCTTCGAAACTGCCGTGTAGTTTTCACCACTGCGCTGTAGTGGAAACTGCTGTACAGTAATATAAGAGATATCATGGAAGCACGTCAACGAATTATCAGATATAATCCTGAAGATGTGGCGCAAGAAATCCACAACGAACTTAGTATTTATGATTTATCGCGTGCGAAAATAAAGAAAGATCCCCGTCACGGGGTCGTCGTTGAAAGAAAAGCACCTGACGGAGGAAAACTCATTTTTTATCCTAGCGTAGATAGATCTACCGACGCAAGAAAAAGACTGGCATGGAAAGGTTATGTAAAAAATCTCAATCGCGCCGGCAACAGCGAGGAATATCAAAAAAGCGTTCCTGAACAGAAATTACTATTTTTGTTTCGGTTTACCGTCAATGGAACTGATGTTTGTGCTTATGAGCCTGAGCCATGGATTCCCAAGAATCAACGCGATTTGTGGACAAGAGAAGCTCGCAATTTCATCACGCGATGGTTGGCTCAGCGAGGTAAAAAAATATACCCCGTGTAAATAAATCAACACCCGGTAATTACCGGGTAATTACTGAGCAACAATTTCAACTTGTTGCTGCTGTTGTTGTTGTTTCTTTTTCGGCTGGTAGCGCGCGAGAAACTCTTCCACGGTAGGTGTTTTTGAATTCCAGTCAAGTGATCTAAATTTTCTTTTGTTGTAGTAAGTGAGCGCTGCCCTGTAAGTGTTACGGCCACAACCTTTACAAATTTGTATTTTTCCTAACACTCCGATTCCGCACTTCAAACACGGTCTTGCGCCGGCGTTAGCTCCTGTTCTCATCGCATATGCGTGAATTGCACAATATTCGTTAACGCATGGTTTTTCACATATCACCGTCGAGTCCACAAATAACCATTTGCATTTGTTTTCAGGCATCGCTGTGCGCGCTATATACTATTGTATATATTTAATAAGAAATATGGTATAATAATTATTCGTTATATCGCTGAGGCAAATGTTTGTCGCGACAAATACAATTCTGGATCATCAATAGTTGCTCTGCAATGGTTGCTACGGCAACGCCCGTGGTGACGTCATTCGTTGTCCGCGTTGATGACTCAAATAAATATTTGAAAAATGATAAAATTCTATTTGAATAATAGTATAACATATACTATAGAATGTCAAGTGGAATCAAGGCAGCAATGAAACGTCGCCGTGATGCCGTTGAAGAACTACGAGCGTTTATTCCTGGTATCATTCCCGAGTGGCCAAGATCAAATGTTCAACTTGCAGTAATGCTGGCCAAGATAGAATATCTCAAAAAATATCGCCATGTTGTGGCCGAATTTAAGCATCAAGAACAACACAGACTTGATAAATTCGGTGTCGAACAATCATTTGACGGCCTTGATAATTATTTTAAATTTATTCCTGATTCGGCGAAATATAACAGATTTGACACGCGAGATCTTCGAAAGATCATCAAAGTTGTATTACCGCCAATACTCGAGAAACATCCGACGTTGAAAGTTAATGTCACTTACGATGTTGAAATGCAGGCGGTACGCGATAGCACAGCGCGACAACAACGGCTTCTTAACGCGAAGAGTCAAACTGTTTACGTGACGTCTGATCTTGATCGTGTCGCTGACGTGCTGCACCATGAGATCAAAAACAGAGTTGAAGAACATGAGTCCGAGAAATCCGGTTGGGCCATCTCAAGCATTAACAGTATCAACGTTACCACGTCTGCGTTTAGTATGTTATTCTCCGTTACCGGATGCTATCGTTGCGAAACGAGCCTGCGTGAAGAACAACGACCAGAAATGTGTGATGTGGGCGCTGTTGTCAGCGTTGTATCCCGCGGCGAAAAACCCCGACCGGGTCAGCAAATATGTGCAACATCAACATGTGCTTGCGCTGACCGGAATTGAATTTCCAACACCGGTAAGTCAAATTCCACAAATTGAGGAACAAAATCAGAAGTTGTTTCCCGGTGGAATAAATGTGTATCAGCTTGATGAGTCACTGAAACCATTTCCGTTGTTGATTTCTCCTGCGGCCAAACACGTCACTGATGACTCGGCAATTAATCTGCTGATGTGGAACAATCATTATTGTTGGATCAAAGATTTTAGTCGATTTGCAAGGTCATCAGTGACATCACATCATGGGAAGATGTATTTCTGTTATAGTTGCTTGACAGGATATACCAGTGCAACGAAACTTACCGAACATAACAAATATTGTAATTAACTACCTCTGATGATCACTCCGCAAAAATCCGACGGATTTTCCGTCGATGATAATATTTTGTGTTTCCGGAAACAACAACGCGGAATCAAGATGCCGTTTATCATCTATGGTGACTCTGAGTCATTTATCGTGCCAATAGAATCTTTTCGTAGAACAGCGCATACTAAGCGCGTCCAACGACATGTTCCTGCTAGTTATTGTCTGAATACAGTCTGCGTCGATGACAAATATTCAAAATTATCGCCGGTTTATCGCGTCAATAACAGCAGAGATTTGCCGCCAGAAGTTCATATGCTGACAGACTTGTTCCAGGAACAAGCGCGAATAACGAAGATTATCGCCGACGTCGACAACAAATACACAAAATTCAAATCATATAGCGCGGCAACAAACTGCTTCAACTGCAGAAAACCGTCATCGGAATCAGAAAAAGTTCCTCTGGTTGATGTTTTCGCGGACAAATATATTGGAGCAGTTCATGAGCGCTGCCAGCAATTACAGAAATTTATTCCTGTTGTCTTTCACAATTTACGCGGATATGACGGTCATTTTATACTTTGCGCGCTTGGTCATCCTGAAATTTCCAAATACTGCAACGACAACAAGATAAATATCAATTATATCCCCGTAAATTCAGAAAAACTGTTATCGTTGACCATCGGTAAGTTGAGATTCATCGATAGTATTCAGTTTATGAGCTCTTCGCTGGACAATCTGGCTAGAAACTGTGGTAACCTAAAATACACAAAAAATATTTCCCCGAACAATTCTGCGACGAGAAAGCATTCAAGGGGTTATTTCCTTACGAGTATTTTACTGACCCTTGGATATTTCACGAGCGCTCGCTGCCGCACAAAGAAGCCTTTTATTCTTCGCTGGTTGACCGCGATATCACCGATGAAGATTATCAGCGAGCGATCTCCACGTGGGATAAATTTCACTGCAACAATTTCGGCGATTATCATAACGCGTACATGCAGTTAGATGTGTTGTTGTTGACAGACGTTTTCGAAGAATTCAGGATAACATCAATGGAACAGTATAAACTTGACCCAGCATATTATTTCTCTGCGCCAGGATTGTCCTGGGATGCAGCGCTGAAACACTCACAAATCAAACTTGAACTGTTGACAGATCCTGATATGTACTTGTTCATTGAAAAAGTACTCGCGGCGGAATTTCCGTGATAAAAAAGAAATATTCGCGCGCCAACAACAAATATCTTCATGATTATAATCCCGCCAACGACAGCAAATACATTTGTTACTTGGATGCCAATAACCTTTATGGTCCTGCGATGTCGGCGTCGTTGCCCTATGGTGGATTTGCGTGGATCTCACCAGAAGAATTTCTTGCCGCCGAAACTGTACAGCAGTTTCCACTACAGCGCAGTGGTGAAAACTACACGGCAGTTTCGAAGGATAATCCTGATATTGGATATTTCGTTGAGATTGATGTCGATTACCCGCCGTTGTTACATGACCAACACAATTGTTATCCTTATCAGCCAGAACATCTTATCATCACCGATGATATGTTATCGCGGCAACAATTAGCGTTGAGAACAAATGGTGGCTGCCCATATCACAAACTAGTGCCATCGTTGCTCAACAAACGAAATTATATTTGTCATTGGGCGCTGTTGAAACAAGTTCTTGATGCTGGTCTTGTCCTGAAGAAAGTTCATCGTGTGCTACAGTTTAATCAGAAACCCTGGTTGAAAAGCTATATTGCCGCGAATACCGCGCGAAGAACTGCCGCGAAGACAGACTTTGAAAAAGACTTTTTCAAACTGATGAATAATTCTGTATTCGGGAAGACAATGGAAAATGTCGATAAGCGAGTCAACGTCGAAGTGGTAAATAGCGTTGTCAGGCGCAATAAACTAGTTCGTGACGGCGGTTTTCAGCGTACAACGAGAATCTCTGATGGACTGACGCTGATCACAAGAAAACAACGGACAGTAAATCTGAATAAACCGATTTATGTTGGCGCGGCTGTGTTGGATTTGTCAAAGACGATCATGTATGATTTTCATTACGGGTTCTTCCGGAAGCAGTTTCCAACGTCGACGCTGTTAATGACGGACACCGATTCACTCGTTTATGAGGTTACATGTGAAGGTCTTTATCAAGACATTTATAACCACCGAGAACTGTTTGATCTATCTGACGTGGACGGCACATTTCATGACGCGGCGAACAAGAAAGTAATTGGAAAGTTCAAGGATGAATTTGCATTCCGGCCCGTGCGTGAATTCTGCGGACTACGATCAAAGATGTATTCGTTGTTGACGGAAGATGATGTCGTCGTGAAGAAAGCCAAAGGAGTCAATAGCGGTTATGTCAAAAACAAGTTGACGTTCAACGATTACTTGGCGGCGTTATCGCGAACTCCAGATTGTGCGCTACAAACTGTAACGACGCGAGGTTTCAGATCATATCGTCATGAAGTTGTCACCGACGAAATTACAAAAGTCGGACTAAATAACTTTGACGACAAGAGATTCACGGAATCAATACAACTGCGCTGGGGCATCATCGAAATAATTCCACCGCGTAGAACCTTTCGATGATATCAACCGTTGTTGACGTTGAATTTCGTTATCAAGTTCGTCGATTAATTTTTGATTCTCTTCGATGATTTTGTCAAGCTTGTCACGTTTTATCTGCTGATGTTTAATTTTATTATTTAACTCCGCGATGCTTTTGCGACCTTCACTACGTGCTTTGGTAAGATTTTGTAACTCCTCGTTGTCACGGTCGATACTAGCCCGTAACAAATCAATCTCATTTTTTTTCTCCTGTGATATTAGCTTGTATCGCTGTATCTCAGCGGTACGATCAGTGACAATTTCATTTAGTTCCAACAGCGTCAGATCACTCTCGTCACGCTGTTGACGTAGCTTTGCGAGCATTTCAGCATCATTTTTTGCCGCAGTTAATTCACGTGCTACTTTTTCTCGGTCGAGGTTAAGTTGTTCAAGTTCGTTGATTGTGATTTCTCGCGCGGCAATGTTGTTCTGTAGCGCGATCTCATGTAATTTCATCGCGGTGAGTTTTGATTGTTGTTGAGATATTAATTCATCAAGGGAATTAATGGCATCTTTGGCAGCGTTGGCTCGTTCGTTTCCGCCTCCGGTGATTCCTTTCAGCGCAGCAGGAAATTCAACAACACTGCTATCACGCGCCCATATTTCATAGCATCGCCGTGTCCCGATATGATAGCGTCTACAAATGTCCATAACTTTGCTTTTGCCGCGTAATTGAAATATTTCGAGCTCTTGCTTCGGTGATAGATATGTCGCCCGGGCAGGCATTATTGAAATCATGACAAAACAAATAGAAAAATAACAACGAAAATTATAACAGCAGCGAAAACAATGAAATGTATCAACGTCGATTAATCACCGTGAAAAAAGGTTGGAAAATTGTTGGAAAAATTACGTGGAAATGTTGTGAAAATATTAGAAAAAAAATGACGGCAACGGCAATTGTGGAGTTGCAAATAAAACCGCGGCGACATGAAGAATTTCACAACAAAATCAGGTTTTCCATGAAACCCAGGGATTTCGCGGAAATTCTTCGACGCGCTATAATTTTCCTGGATTCCATTGTGATCGCCGATTCCATGATTGTTCACATTTTTTTGTTATATTTTTTCCATGATTTCTCATGCACCGGAAATGCAAGCATTTCCATGATTTCCGATGCACATCGGAAATACAAGTATAATAAAAATCATGCAAGAGATTTAACAAATAACATTACTATATCAATGGACGATTCAATATCTCCGGAACAAGTTGAACTTGCGACATATCGAATAACCGCAGATATTCAAGACCTGATTGTTCGTGTGGAAAATCTCGAGAAAATCATCGCAGATCTCACCTTGGAAATGCAAGTATTTCTGGAGATTATCAAGATCTATATCACTCAAACAAAGAAGCACGAATTATCGGCCGAAAAAAAAACAACAAGTTGAAATTGTTGTCGCTCAGTAATTGATTACCAGGCGTTGATTACCAAGTAATTGATTACCAAGTAATCAGCGCTGATTTATTTACGTGATGTATATTTTTTTTACCTCGCTGAGCCAACCATCGCGTGATGAAATTATGATGCTCTCTCATCCACAACTCGCGCTGATTCTTAGGAACCCATGGCGCGGGATTATAAATCAAAACATCAGATCCATCGAGGTTAAACCGAAACAAAAATAATAATTTCTCTTCAGGAACAGCTTTTTGATATTCCTCGCTGTCAGTGACAGCACCGCTGTCCAAGGCGCGATTAAGATTTTTTACATAACTTTTCCACGCCAGTCTTTTTCTTGCTTCGGCCGATTTATCAGCGACGGGATAGAAAATAAGTTTTCCTCCGTCGGGTGTTTTTCTTCCAACGGCGATGTTGTGATGGGAAACATTCTTCGCGCTCATCCGGGACAAATCATAACTGATAAATTTGTCGTGGGTTTGCGCGACATTTTCAGGTCGATATTCAATGATGAGCCGATGTGCTTCCATGATATCTCTTATATTACATCTGCTATCTTATATCTAATAACGCTGACCGCGACGATTTCCCGGCGAGTATCAACGTCGACACAACACGGGGAAAGCGTGTACAATTCTATAAAATATAATGACTTTAGTACTTTTTCCCCCATTACTTCGACAAACAAACACTTCCCAGAGTTATCAACGACCAGCGAAGTGTTATTTCATTTGTTTGTCACCTCGCGGCGAGTATTTCGCGGCGAGTCAGATATCAGAGTTAACACATAAGGGGGAAAAAGTGTACAATTCCATAAAAAAATATTAACTTTAGCACTTTTTCCCACCTTACTTCGACAAACAAACCTTTTCTTGAGTCATCAATGGCCAACGAAGTGTTATTTCATTTGTTTATCACCTCGCCGAGATATCTCCGCGGGTATTTCATGTCATGATATCAACGTCGCAACAAAAAGTGTGAAAAGTGGCAGACTTACAAATATATATATATATATATATATATATATATATATATATATATATATATATATATATATATATATATATATATGTTTCTGCCACTTTTCACACGTTGTAATATATTCAGACAGCGACATGTCACGACGATTTTTTTTCATTGATACCACGGCGAGTATTTTCCCGACGAGTATTAGAGTTACAATATAAAGTGGAGAAAGTGGAAGAAAGCCTCAGATCAACGCGATAACACCAATATGAGAGTAATCCGGGCCGAGATAGCGACCTCAGATCACCAAAATAACGCCTCTATGACAAGTGGAGAAAGTGGCAAAATCCTATAATAATAATGTTTTTCTGCCACTTTCTCCACTTTTTGTTTGTCTTGTCATTCACTCGTATCAACTTATTCCTGTTCAAACTGCTCAAACCATCTATTGTACATCCATATGAAAAACTTTATCCACGCGGTCTTGTCATCAACTGCTAAAATGTCTTTGATAGACCACGGCGAATCATCTTTGATCATCATTTCGCGCCACTTCTTCAGGTCAAAACAATCTGGTTTTGGTCGTTGTAGATAACTTAATACATATTTTCCTCTGCCTCCGTGTTTTTTTGCTAATTGCTGTTGTTTTTCCTCCATAATATCTATACAATTGTTTTAGTCCTTCTCTGACTGAATTTATCGTCATTTCTCCTCGCGCGCGAATTATATCCTTGTCAATTAACACCTGATACTTTTCCGGCGATTTCAAAATTGTTTTCGCGGCCTTGTTAAGGTCGGCCTCGACCTGCTCTTGATAGCCCACACACGGCGGCAGTTCACACTGCGTTATCACCGCGTTGACGTATTTTCTTCTGAGCTTCAGGTGCGATATATCTCCGTAGCAAGTATTCGCGAAGTCAAACAAATTTTCGTTTGTTGTGTGATTAATCAATTTTTCTCCTGCGTCTCTGTTGCTGTATTTTGTGTTGTAATACGCGCGCTCAACAATCTCCGGTTTTTCATCGATGAAATTTCGCTGATAAATCCCGCAGGTGTATTTGAATTTATTTCGATAATTATTGCAGTCATCATCACGATTATATTTATAATATTTTATTGTTGGTTCTTCCGGCCCGGCGTTCAACAACTCTTCAAGATCAAATTCTTCTTCGTCTGATTCCTCGAGATTATCCAATATTTCGTCGTCGTCGTTCTGCCGCCGTGGTTTCATCGAGTCCAACATTCTCTCGCCGACACTCTTTAACAACCACGGATCAACGTTACTGTTGTCGCAGATTATATCCTCGATAAGTTTCTGTTGTTTGTTCTCGCGTTTCTCTTTCCATTCACCGTAACTGTCCGGAACTGCTCCGATATATTTGTATCCCGATTTCTCGAGTACAGCAAAGAATCTCTGATTGAAATACTTCTCTGAATTGTTCTGTTCTAGTCTGACACTGATAAAGGCCTGTCCGTAACCACTGTTGATATCCGATGCGCAAGGAAGACTTAATTCTTTCTTTCTGTCCTCGTCGCTCAGCTCGCTGTCGTTCTGTATTATTCGCGCCACGATATCATCGCGCGTCAACAATCTTGTATTACCTCGCAGTCCAAAGTAATTTATTTTTTCCGCTGAATAATAAATTTCATTAATATTTCTGAATCGATGAAGCGACTGAATCAACGCCTCAACTAACCCAATCATCCCCGAGAACACGTGCATCCTCGTGAATCTCTCATCGGTGATACTGACTCCCGCTTCAAGTGTGCTGTTAAAAATAACTAATTGTACATCATCAAATGCCGCAGCTACATCAGAGAAATCTTTTTTCTTCTGTTTTTCATCGGTGTCCGCGTGATAATACTTCAGTGAAATTCCTCGTCGTTGACCTTCTCTGGCTATTCGTTCTACTTGTTTCTTTGAGTGACAAAACACTGCGACGCGATTATTCTTGTCTTCGCCGAGATATTTCCACATCGCAGCCTCATTGTCATCATGTGAATTTATTTCTGTGACAGTTTTCCCCGTATCAATGTTGTAATCGTTGATGACAAACTTCGGATCAATCCCCATGGCACGAAATATCTCGACGTCGTCATCGCTGACATACACGTCCAGGATGATTCTTCGTCGCGCCAACAGCATCAACTTAGTCAACTTATCCCAGAGTAATTTACTTTCTCTCGGAGACTTGTTAAATATGTGGCGCATCATCCCGTGAACCTCATCCAACATAATGACATCAGGCTCCCCAGTAACACGGTTTATTGAATCTATTTGTGTAACTATTCGCTGTCCGTCATCATCAACAAACTTAATTTCTCGAATATCCGAGTATAATTTACAATTATTTTGTGCCGCAGTCCTCATCGACAGTGTCTTTCTGTAACTGATATACAGCACTGATTCCCCAGCTGATATTGTTCTCCATGCTGCCTCAGACTTACCCATTCCACAATAAGATCCATCGATGTAGTCGTCGTATATTTCCTTGCATCCTTGCCCACCTGCATAAGATGGCGGTTCAGTGTATTTAATCATAGCATTTCTCGCAGGAAATTCACCTGGGTATCTTCGCCGTCTAAATTTCATTAAATATTTTATATATTTCGGATCTCTTTCCGTCGTTGGTAGCGCGCTCACAATCTTTTCAACGCGATGATCTTTTACCCTGCTTGTTAAATATTTATTGATTTTTTCCCTGTCATCCTTGTTCACGGTGATATATTTTCCCGCGCCAAGGTTTCTCGGGCACTTGATCATATAAAAGTCTTCATGATTTACCACAAGAATATTTTCACATTTATCTTCGATGTAATTTCCATGACTATTCCAACCATGTCGCCGCTTGCAGATACCGCAGTAGTGTCCCGATTGTCTACGATAGCTCATCATGTCTCCGCTACTCCAAACCATCTCATGGATTTGTCCTCGTTCACCCGTCAACGCCACAGATATTCGCTCGATGTCTTCGCTGTCGATGTCACCATCGTCAACAACTCGCTCAGCCCGCCAGTCTATGTAATCCACAGTTTCATGAATTGTCGCCAATGAATCCCACGCCGATATTCCCGTCAATGATCTCTTTCATATACAGCCCGCTCCGATAGATTTCGTCGTCATTAGTTTCAAACTGTCAAGTCCAGCCTTCGCATCCACATATTTCTCCCCATACTTCCGCGACAACCCCATTAATATATTTTTATGACTCTCATAGTCCAAGATGATTCCCAACACCGTGACATGATATCCTTTCGTCGTTTCTGCTATCTCAATTCCAGCCCCAGGATACTCCGCAGTGAGCATCGCCTCGACTACCGCAATTGGTTTCTTTTCATCTACATCAACAACCAACTTCCTTCGGCAGCATCTTGGTATTATTTCATTAACAAATGTTTGTCCACGATAACACTCATTAAATTTCTCAATGCGTTCCCGATCAAATCCAGGAACTTCAGTTCCACTCCAAACATGAAATTCTCCCCATTGTTGTATAATCGGCTTCGATACAAATTTCCCATCTCGGATCAATGCCCGTTCTGCTTCACTCGTGTTTGATAGCACTCATACATCTTAGTCTGGTGCATCATTTCTTATAGTTATATATCTATATTCCTTTCTCTAATACATTGTTTCTCATATATATGCTCCCATTTCAGATCCCGATCTCATTTCCTATTCTTTTCCTTTCATTATAGCCCTTAGTTTCCCATTCCCGATATAAATTTATATAGAAGCATTGATAGCACTGTTGTTTCCTGTTTCTTTTCCTGGTACTACCCCCCGTGCCAGTTCTTGCCCTTTGTTTGCCAATTAGCTTCTGTGTTAGAATTCTCATTATCTTATACTACTCAATGCCTCTGTACGTACTGTCTGATGAATTATAAAGTTAATGATTAGTATTCTTGTATCCCGACACCAATATAACGGAAATTAGTCGTGATGGTATATGGAATGGAGCGTGCAGGCAAGGTGTTAGGTGCCGTTTACCCGCGGACATGGGTTTGAATCTCTGTAACAGTACGAGTTAAAAATACTCTAACCTGTTTGATAGTATTTTTATATTAAATATTAATTCTGCCTAGTGTTTTCAAGGAATATCCTGTAGAATCCATATATAGCATTTTGCGTTCTATTTGTTGTATATTTGTAATTATCTATGATTAATTATATACACCTTGACATCTGTATTGTGTCATCATGCTTTCTTATTTCAGTTGGTACAGCATTTCAAGAATTTCCAATTTCTCCAATCAACCTCCATTAGTCTGTTATGATATATATATGTTGTCTTGATGCTCAATAATTTGATATTGATTGATACAGTATATATCGAAGAGAAATAATTCGATATTGATTTATACAGTAAATATCAAAGAGAAATAATTCGATATTGATTGATACAGTAAATATCGAAGAGAAATAATTTGATAGTGATTGATACAGTAAATATCCAAAAGAAATAGTTTGATATTGATTGATACAGTAAATATCGAACAGAAATAATTTGATAGTGATTGATACAGTAAATATCCAAGAGAAATAGTTTGATATTGATTGATACAGTAAATATCGAAGAGAAATAGTTCGATGTTGATTGATACAGTAAATATCGAAGAGAAATTATTTGATATTGATTGATACAGTAAATATCGAAGAGAAATAATTTTAAAAGAAAACTAATAGAAAGTTATTAATTCAAAGTTGTTTTAAACGAGATGAGTCAAAACACAAACATAATATATTTATTTTTCATCAGCATAAATGATCCTGAATACAATGCGTATTACAAAGACGCTGATATAAAGCACGCCGTGCCAATTTTTAAAAACTATAAATAAAATACAATTTGCAGTTATTATGTTACGTATATCTGATTTAATTCATATTTATTTTAATTGAATTGTTTGTCATTTTTAAATTTGTTATTCTATTATATGCTATTATAATGTAAATGTATTCACTAGAGATTATACTTTTTCAGAAAATTGTTTGACCTTGACTGTTAGTTTATAAACACCAGGTGTTGATCTAAATTCTGACCTTGTTTCAGAGCTGGTAGCTACTTTCGTAAACAAGTTCTATTTTATTTTAATATGATTGGTTGTTTCCATGGTAAACAATGTTTTTATTTTTTATTTCTTGGAGTAGAATGGTTGGTTGTCGTCAGGGTCACTTTTGGTGTACGTGACATAAGCACGATGACGTGCCCGCCCCCCCCCCCCCCCCTTTTCGATTTCGCAATTCCGGTTTATCCATTACGCGCATTTGCTAGTTTTAATAGAGATTCTTTGAGGGATTTCTGTTTTGGGCTTTTTACACTGATGTCAAGTTATTTTGTTGTAGCCAGATTTATAGTTCTAATTTTTTTCAGATCATTTGGATTTCAAAAGGATATATTGTTTTTCCTTTCTGGAAATATTTTGAGGAGGGCTCACACAGAAATTTTGGAAAGACATTGCTTGCAAATTTAATTTGGATTTCCAACACCGGAATGCCATTATTTGTATTTCTACAAGGAACTGTAGATAATCACAGTACTGACTACAGCATATGATATCGTCATCCATCTTAGATTTTCCATCAGGATTCGAACTTGAAATTATTAGAACATTTATTACTGGGACTTTTGCAAATTAATTCTGGGATTATTCTTAGATTATTTTTGGATTTGATTCTTGAAAGCGTAAGTTCTCCTTCTTTTTTCTTTTTTACAGAATTTTTTCCAGGAAAATAAATTATTTGTTAAATTTGTAAAAGCTTGCTGTTTTCATTCTTTCTGTGTTACTGTTTATTCGAGCCTAAACACGTAACAATTAATACATGGTTTACATCAATTTTTTTGTTGCTGTTCTTAGTATATGTACATCGTTAGTTGATATAAACATATTTCTGCTTTTGTATATTTGTCATAGTTTTCTCTGTAATTGCTGCGGTGCGTCTACCACAACGCTTCTGACAGTTTGTCGTAATTTCGTCTGTTCGGCATTTAATTTTCGCCACAGACCATTTGCAAGATCGTGAATCCATCTATGCCATTATGGCTGTCAGTGAAGATGTTAGTGTCGTCTGCCGGACGTTTACATCACTAAAGACACATTTCTTGTCTCCTGTCGTTGAAGAGTCACAGGATTACATTTTGACGCAGGTGAGCAAATTGCAACAATATATCGGATTTACGTGCATGTTCGAGAAATGCTCGCTTTGTATAAATTACGGCGTGCGTAACGTCTTACTTTGTGCGTAAGTTACGCCAGTGTTAGTGAAACGATCCACGGGAATGACTGAAGTCAGTTGTGAGTGCGTGATTTGGACGTTTAACGTTAATGTAGCAATTTTTTCAGTCATGTTACTACGATGTCTGCCGTGTAGCAGTTTATAGTGATGTCTAGCACTGGGGCATCATGCCGCAGATATGTAGCGTCATGCCCCACCCAGTCGCAATATCCTTACAAAAGGCGGATCAGTCCTAACACTAACTCTTAATTCTGAGCGCCAAGCGAGGCAGCTGTGTACCATTTTTGTCTTTGGTCTGACTTGGCCGGTGTTCGAGCTCACGACCTAGTAGTCTGACGAGAATTAATTACTAGGTCGACAGGCGAGTGTGACAGCTACGTACTATTGCATATACTACCGACTTTGTACCATCACATTTAAACCATGGACCTGGGTTCTAATCTCCGTAGAGAACGAATTAAAAGTTCTCTTACCTATTTGATAGTATTATTTGTTTTTAATATTAATTCTGCCTACTATTATCAAGCATTCACCCATATAATCTAGTCGAATGAAGAGAGAAAATTAGGTAATAGTTCCATTAATTCATTTGACTGTTTTGTAACTATTGCCACCAATATATAATAGGTATTAGTTCCATTAATTCATTGGACCATTTTGTAGCTATTGCCACCAATATATAACAGGTATTAGTTCCATTAATTCATTGGACTATTTTGTAACTATTGCCACCAATATATAATAGGTATTAGTTCCATAAATTCATTGGACCATTTTGTAACTATTGCTATCAATAACAGGATACGGAAGAATATATTTATCTAACTTTCAGAATAAAAGTTCTTAATAACAGCAGAAATGCTTCTAGACTTTTGAAACATCGGAGAACATCTTGTTTTACACAATCCATATGCAACTGCATTTGTAAACGTGAAAATCTCCTCTATAATTCCATGCATGAAAGCATCAATATTACTCAACTTTTATTTTAATTATAAGAATGATTCTTCAGGAGAATCAAGATTTTTATAAACACACTCACACACACATACACACACATAAACTATCTAATATGATGGCATATCTTTGGCGTTTACACGCGTTACAAGAACGTCTTGGCAAACATATTATCTCACATGGAGAACTCAGTGTAAACATATATGAACTATATAACGATGTTGTACATCTTGGCAAACATTATATTATCTCACATGGAGAACTCAGTGCAAACATATATGAACTATATAACGACGTTGTACGTCTTGGCAAACATTAGATTATCTCACATGGAGAACTCAATGCAAACATATATGAACTATATAACGACGTTGTACGTCTTGGCAAACATTATGTTATCTCACATGGAGAACTCAATGCAAACATATATGAACTATATATAACGACGTTGTACGTCTTGGCAAACATTATATTATCTCACATGGAGAACTTATTGCAAACATATATGAACTATATAACGACGTTGTACGTCTTGGCAAACATTATATTATCTCACATGGAGAACTTATTGCAAACATATATGAACTATATAACGAAGTTGTACGTCTTGGCAAACATTATATTATCTCACATGGAGAACTTATTGCAAGCATATATGAACTATATAACGACGTTGTACGTCTTGGCAAACATTATATTATCTCACATGGAGAACTTATTGCAAACATATATGAACTATATAACGAAGTTGTACGTCTTGGCAAACATTATATTATCTCACATGGAGAACTTATTGCAAACATATATGAACTATATAACGACGTTGTACGTCTTGGCAAACATTATATTATCTCACATGGAGAACTTATTGCAAACATATATGAACTATATAACGAAGTTGTACGTCTTGGCAAACATTATATTATCTCACATGGAGAACTTATTGCAAGCATATATGAACTATATAACGACGTTGTACGTCTTGGCAAACATTATATTATCTCACATGGAGAACTTATTGCAAACATATATGAACTATATAACGAAGTTGTACGTCTTGGCAAACATTATATTATCTCACATGGAGAACTTATTGCAAGCATATATGAACTATATAACGACGTTGTAGCTTGAGACTGTAACAGAAGTCCTTAAATCATTAGACGAGACTTGTGTTTTCATATAATTTTAAACAAATAAAAGACTATCTATAATGTAAGCAAAATGTACTAAAAATAGAAAACACCGAAACAATGCCCAATTTGAATATCTTTGAGTGTCTAGGTTTTGGCTGCAAGGAAATCAATGATATTATTCGGCGTTAAATATGTGGAAAACATCCCAAAAGAAACCACGTTTTCAATTGGAGAGCACACTTTTATGATAGATGTTTTTATTTTAATTTATGCACGTTATGAAATTCCCGGACCTGGTGGGGTTATGTTTATAATCTGTTCTTATCAGTCAGAGCCAATAACTGACATTTACTCCATAAATTCAAGTGTCGCTACATTTCGACTGAGCCTGTAGAAAGCGGTTCATTGCCTTCGTATACATTGTACATTTAGGTAGCTGTCAGTAGTTTCGTATGATTCGCAATGGAGTTACGTTTTGTTTCAAGAGACATCAATACTTTATCACTCCGTTTCTCCCTTATGATTTACAGTGTATTTACAGGGGGAATATCCTAGCCAAGAAACACATTAGTACCTTCCGTAATTGTGATTATAGCTGCGCCTTCAATGTACGTGAGCAGTTGTAGGGAAATGGCAGTTGTTGATTTCTGTCACTAATAGCAGCACCTCTAACTTCATGACTTTATATCCATTTTCACTCGCGAGTGTTGCAAGAGTGCACGCGATCGTATGGGTATGCACAGGTTGTGGATGGACATCGAGCGCTCACCTTCTTAGCCTACTGATGCTATCGATCTCTGATCCGCCTCCAGCAGGCTCATAAATGCTGTCGTGCAGCAGTGGAGGTGAACAGACCTTTTGCTGAAACGCAACTTTGAAAACTAAAACCTCATACGAAAAAATTAAAAAAATAAGGTTGATACCGTCAAACCGAAGCGTCTAACGTACCGAGAGTTTCTATCCCAGAGTCTCTCTGGGGGGTTAGTTTTTTTAAACTTTATTTTTGTCTTTAGCGGTTTTTTTTTAAAATTTGTATGTGTGATTTCGTTTAACCACTTGACGTCTCAATGAGGTCGCGCCTCCTCTGCTGCTATAATTAGATCAACCAAAAATTTATCAAGACCTACACGATATCTTGTTCTGGGATCATGTAAATGTATTGTTATAAATCCGTGTGGGGTAGTTTGTGCTTTTGAGAAGAAATTTCTAAATCTGATTATGTCCATATCTCCGCTACACCAAGTCTGTTGAATATGTCTTAGGGTATGTGTATCTACTCCGTTAAATACAACTAAAATATTACAGTTATCTCTTATCACTTTTGGTATTTGTGTATATCATTGAGTGACAAATTATATCTCTATTTTGTATACCTGCCTCTGGAAAATATTATAGCTGGATTTGGTTGTTTATCCAGCATAACATCATCCTATACTACGAGATTATTAATAAATCCATCTAATTCATTTACAGACGGTGCTTCATCAATATCAGTTTTACAATTAATAATGTCGTCACCTTCTTCATTTAACAATCTTGCGTTTTCATTAAAATCTTTAAGTACATCATAACATCTCTGATCATCAACTGATGGTGCAACTAAATATAACTTGTCCCACTTTAACCATCTCATTATAAGATTAAACAGTAATTGTGTTCTACCTGATCCTGACGGGCCTATTATAATCATTCTTATAGAATTCGGTAGCGCTGGATGATGCTTTAGTGGCTTTTGTATTCGTGTTGCTGAGAAATCAATTACATCCATATTATAAATATACATGAATCTATATTGTTTACTTGTAGAGTTAAAACTCCAACAACTAATTTAGTCACGGTTACAACAAAAAATGGAAAAATAGCATATGGTGGAAAATGTGCAATAGGTAACAGAGTATTCTTTTTCGTTTTTACCTAAAATTGGTGGTGATATTGCTACCTTAATGTCAAAATTTCCAGGAACACCATGGGCTAAATTCCCAGGAGAAGAAAAAAAAACATCTTCCTGGATATAATTATTGTGGTCCTGGTACCCAACTTGATATCCGACTTGAAAACCATGATCAAATGAAACCTGGAGAATATCCGATAAATACAATTGATAAACCGTGTCATATTCATATGTTGCGTATAAAAGCAATGATTTACAAAAATGACATTGCAGCTGTGGAATCAATTCATGCATTAAATTCCATGAAAGATTTATCTTTTAAAGAAATATTAGCTAGATTGATAATAAAATCTGCAATGAAAGGTAAACTAGTATTCGGAGCCGTTAAGTAATCAACCAATTATTGAAACAATGGAATCGATTTATTATAATCCAAGGGGTCAACTGACATACAAGTACGCGTTGACTGTCGTTGACGATGAAAGTATGTATAAAGAAGCAGAGCCACTATCAGCTGAAACAGCAACTGAAGTTGTATCTGCTTTTGAGCGAATATATCAACGAGGACTCTTACGATGGACACAACTATTACAAGTTGATCCTGGCAAGGAATTTCTAGGTGCAGTATCGTCTCTGATGAAAAAACGTAATGTCGAAATCAGACGAGGACATACTGCAACATTAATGTATTACAGTTCGCACAATGTTTATTCTGTTGTTGTTTCAGCGTCACGATAAATTCGGCGTCAAGATCAAAGTCACGCTTTTTTTTGTCACACTGTTCATAGCTAACTAAAAATAGTATCATCTCCAGTGAATAAATTTACATTACAATATCATGCAATGAAACATATAAACAAATTAAAACTGACAAACAATTACATTGAAATAAATATATATTAAATCAGATATAATTAAATCAAATATACATATGTAAAGGAATACGGTAATAGACGCTCGCGTGGTAATTTAAGACCTGCCGCTGGAAGCGTGGTCAATGTTTTACCGTACTAAGTCAGAATTTACGCAGTGTGTGGATAGCCAGCATGATCTGAATAACGTGAGGTAATTTCATGTACGTCTAGAGAGTGGGGTATACAGAAATTTAGGGGTAATTTTGTCCTTTAAGGAACAGCTTTCTGGGAGAGAAACGGGACAGTCTGAAGACAGAAGTCCGAGGAAAAAGAAGGACGAGGTCAGAATAAAGGACCAAGAAGTCCATGAAGGGAAAAAGCATAAAGCTTAAGAAGCCGATGAACTAGGAAGAGGTTGATACAGTCAACGGAGGAAGGTGATGAAAATCAGTCGTGGACATTGCGCTCTTTTCTCCTCTCGTTATGATGATGAAATAAATCCAAATTGGA
Organism: Sinohyriopsis cumingii; assembly: GCA_028554795.2. Taxonomy (NCBI): domain Eukaryota; kingdom Metazoa; phylum Mollusca; class Bivalvia; order Unionida; family Unionidae; genus Sinohyriopsis; species Sinohyriopsis cumingii. Next base: position 443,902 of record JAPYKE020000041.1, read on the forward strand.
CGCTCATGTTAAATTTTACTGACATAATCTAACTTGAATTGGAATTGCCGTTATTAATTTATTCTGATTAAATTTGTTATTTTCTGGTCGAACGGGGCTCGTATTGCTTTATTTCTTCCCAGTATTCTCGCTCAGTTCTCTGTTGAAATTATATTCTTCTGTCCCTCCCGCTGGGCTATAATATCGAGGGAGGACATCATCTAGATAACGCCAGCCAAATCCAATTAACCACCCCTCTTACTAAGAGGGTGACGTTACACCCTTAGATTTTCTAATTAATTTTTGAATAATACCATTTATTATGCGTCTTATTATGCGTATAGAACATGGGTATGGTTTGAAGATCCCCACCCCACCCCACCCCAAAGAAAAAATAATTTCCGACGTATATTTATTTATACCTTCCTAATTTATTCGATCTATCATAAAGTGCGGGGAAAAGTAATCCATTAAACATGTTATATAGTTAACTTGACCTTCTATCATCGGTTTATTGGCTAGGATAATTATAGGTCAACATAGTTTTTACGAGTTTTGAAGAATAAGAATGCGTTACATTTTAGAAATTTCCAGTTTACTTTATCGATATTGTTCAAGCGGGTAAATTGACAGAATTACGGATCATTTACCAACTACTGTGTCCACGATCGAAGTTTCTGTAGAAAAATGCATGAAACTGTTTGGATGCGTTAGATTAAAATATCTTTATACCTATCTCCTCAAATTCAATTTCCTCTCAACAGCACTTGCCCATTCATTCAATCATCACCAACCCACCCCACTCCATCTTGATAGCTCTGTCATTTACAGTCATAAAACTGACCCGCGTTATACCCAACGGTGCCATTTACTGAGGGATGTTGCAACAAGACTGTACCCTGATGATTTATTAAAATAACAATGGAATATATGATTTCGCTGAAATCACCTTATATTTGATATTCAAGAGACAAGAAATCAAATAAAGCGAAATAAATTAAGCAGGCTTGAATCAAGAAACTTTAATCAATTTAATCGGATTCATAACCATACAAGTGTTGGCAAAGAGTCAGTAGTGCACATCGAGTGTTTATAGTTAATGAACACTGTATGTTGTGATAGTTTAATCAATAACACACTGAAAAGGATACCACAATGATCTTTATTTCCTTTCATCTCTAATCCATTCTTCGTCAAATCAATTTGATACAGATTTTCTGGTTTCTTGTTTAGCTCATTGGATACAGTAACCCAAATTTAATGCAAGTCCTGAAATAAGGTCGTGTGATCAAAGTGTTCCCACACCTTCTCTTTCGTTCCATTAGTAGCTAAAAGTAAAGCTTGATCCAAGGTTAGAAAGCTTAAACTGCAAGGCTGACTGGATTCAGCGAAATCAGCTGCTAATAATTTTTAACCATTTTAACCAATGTTAGGTTTTATTTCCTCCCAGTGCTAATTTTACTCGATTCGACAGCAATATTAAATGAAAATTGACATGATGATGCGAAGTTAATTCCTTTGAAATACCGATTTTGTGGGGAGAATCCCAATGGATGCTACTAGCACTTAAATCTGTTTTGTAATTATTAATACCTTCATTGTTCCATCGTCTCTGTGTATAACAATAAATGGCCTAATTTTCTCGTACATATGACTTCAAAGATTTAGTCCGCAAGCGGTTATTTCACTGAGTTATCCTTGTCTACAGCACAATGATTTGGTTACCTGCAAGTTCAGCGCGTCAAGAAGGCAGTGATGTCCAAAGAGGGAGCGTATTTGATTTGCTTTTACTTTTTTCCTTCTTGTACTCCTTTGTAAAGGCACATATTTCTCTGGCTTTCTAATTCGACCTTACCCTACTTTAAAAAATATTGTATGAGCAATTTAATTGTACTTCATAACTCGGTCTCTGGAATTTCTTGACCTATATACAGACTGCTATTGATCATGAATTCAATGTTCTATAGTACATATGCTGAATCATGTGTAAATTGCTTTCCATTCACATCTGACTTTATATATATATATATATATATATATATATATATATATATATATATATATATATATATATATATATATAATTAGAGAAACAGAGAGAGCGAGGTGTTCCTCGTCATCTTGACTCTGTAAAGCCGCAGGCAGATCGATATCTTAAACAGTGACCGAAGTTTTATCTTCGCCTGGAATTGAAGAAATGGTCCAATAATTTGACACCTCTAGGCCTTATCCACTTCGTAGACTATTCGGAATGCACTACTATTGAGACTATTCGTAATGCACTATTAATGAGACTATTCGTAATGCACTACTATTGAGACTATTCGTAATGCACTATTACTGAAACTACTCATAATGCACTATTATTGCGACTATTCGTAATGCACTATTATTCAGACTATTTGTAATGCACTACTTTTGCGACTATTCGTAATGCACTATTATTGAGACTACTCGTAATGCACTAATATTGAGACTATTCGTAATGCACTATTACTGAAACTATTCGTAATGCACTATTATTGCGACTATTCGTAATGCACTATTATTGAGACTATTCGTAATGCATTAGTATTGAGACTATTCGTAATGCACTATTATTGAGACTATTCGTAATGCACTATTGTTGCGATTATTCGTAATGTACTATTATTCAGACTATTCGTAATGAACTATAATTGTGACTATTTGTAATGCACTATCATTAAGACTATTCGTCATGCAATATTACTGAAACTATTCGTAATGCACTAGTATTGCGACTATTCGTAATGCACTATTATTGAGACTATTCGTAATGCATTATTTTTGCGACTATTTGCCATGCACTATTATTGAGACTATTGGTAAAGCACTATTATTGCTATTATTAGTAATGCACTATTATTGAGACTATTCGTAATGAACTAGTATTGAGACTATTCGTAATGCACTATTACTGAAACTATTCGTAATACACAATTATTGCGACTATTCGTAATGCACTATTATTGAGACTTTTCGTAATGCACTATTTTTGCGACTATTTATGATGCACTGTTATTGAGACTATTCGTAATGCACATTTATTGAGACTATTCGTTATGCACTAGTATTGAGACTATCCGTAATGCAGTATTGAGACTGTTCGTAATGCACTATTATTGAGACTATTCGTAATGCACTACTAATTAGAATATGCGTAATGCATTACTATTGAGACTATTTGTAATGCACTATTATTGCGACTATTCGTAATGCACTATTATTGAGACTATTCATAATGCACTATTATTGAGACTATTCGTAATGAAATATTATTGAGGCTATTCGTAATGCACTATTTTTGCGACTATTTGTAATGCACTATTATTGAGACTATTCGTAATGCACTATTATTGCGTTTATTCGTAATGCATTATTATTGAGAATATTCGTAATGCACTACTATTGAAACTATTCGTAATGCACTATTATTGAGACAAATAAATCAACAGTGAGACACAAAATCAAGAGTTAGACGAGAAATCAATAGTCTACACTACATTATTTGTGGTTTTCAAGTATTTAGGAAAAATTATTTTTGTATTCAATACTGTCTCGTCGTGATGGGTTATATATCGTTGAGTTCAAAATCTAGAATTTCAGTTACACATATCGCCGAGCAATTCGTGTGATATTATATTTTGATTTTCAAAATACTTTATGTCAAATTTATGTGCTAGTACTGTGTCCCCTACAACATAATACTACATTTTCATCGGGGCCCCGAGTGGCCGAGTGGTCTAAAGCGCTCTCCGTTACGGATCACTGCCATCTCACCTCTGTCTGCGTGGGTTCGAGTCTCGGATTCGGCTAATGTGGGTATGTGAGAAAGCTTGCCAGTAGCTTCTCGTGGGTCGGTGGTTCTTTCCGGGGTTTTCCCGGGTTCTTCCTCCACCATTAATACTGGCCGCCATGTATAGCCTATCGTGTGCTGAAAAATGGCGTTAAACCCTACAACAACAACAACAACAACAACATTTTCATCACTTCATTTGGCCAGCTGATAGCCTCTAGATCACCGCAATTTTATCGTTATCGTATCGTTCCAAGTGTGTCTGGAACGCACGTTTATTTGCTGAAACAAATTACAGGCGTCGATTATCAACATTTGCACGAAGTCCCATCTCAGTGATAGATTTCTTCCTCAAGATAAGATTTAAACAGAGTAGCATGACTATCGAGTGAATGCGCTTTAATCATATATAGAATTACATTTTGGAAGGCTTATATATTGAGTACCCTAAATCCAAAAATAATTACAGAGAATGTTAAAGAGAAGGTAGAATGGTAATATATCTATGTTTTAAGGGCGAGTGTTAATTGTATCCTGTTTAACTATGCTTTATGAATGAACTCAGCAAAGCTCTAATTATGTAATAAATCTTAATTACTTTCTGTTTATCTATATCTATCATAATATAATGGATCATTCTTTATACCAGAGGATGAAATAGAATGCTTAAAATCTATTCTCAAAAAAATAAACTTATTTTTTTAAACGTTACTGTAACATGTAGATAAATATTTACTAAAATGGCGCATAAACATACCCTGAAACATTTATATCTACCAAAAATGCATTTGAAATGCAATTCAAATTACGTTCAAATAATCTTGTCGTGAATTCGTCCTCATCTCTTTTGTATTTAAATCCATGAGTTGTATCATCATCAGTCGTCATATATACATATACATATATATATATATATATATATATATATACACACACACATTTATTCACAATAGAAACAGCACTATTTTTGAAGTTATTGTAAATTTAAATACACCCTTTCACCTATATTTTTATTTGTTAGAAGTCATCCAACGCCTATTAGTAAATAGATGCAAAATTGAAGGCAGAGGTCAAGGTACCAATCCAGGAATGCTAAATAAGTATTGGGTTGTGACTAATTAATTATCCGAAGGCGGCGCTGAAATGGTTCAAGAATCAATTGTTTTCATGACCTCTTGTAATAGAAAACGTTAAAAAGGCTCATTAGCAGTGTACCTACAAACAAAGTTGACCTAGATCTCCAGATTCATGAGTTAGAATTATCGCTGCACTATAGAAAATATAAAAATAACGACATAGTTTCAACACTTAAGCTTCACATATGAACATATCAGCACAGACACACGCCCACCCCTAGCCCCAACTACATGTGTATCATTCATTAATGGTTGCCGGCTCTTTGTTCTGAAATCAAGAAGATAATCTATACGAGATGATTACATAACAAATCTTATTTCCATGCATAACTTTTAGGATAGCAAACAAGGCAGGTGGCATCCATTGACAGCATGGTAAACCCGGCAGGTGGCATCCATTGGCAGCATGTTAAACCCGGCAGGTGGCATCCATTGGCACCAGGTAAACCCGACAGGTGGCATCCATTGGCAGCATGGCAACTCTGGCAGGTGGCACCCATTGGCAGCATGGTAAACCAAGCAGATGGCAGCCCTTGGCACCTTGCAGTAACTGGAAGGTCACCAATACACCGAGGGTCTGTCTTTATAATAAGAGACCAATGTAGGTCCGTCAGGGTTGGTGTTATTTCAACAAGTAATATGTGTAACATGCTACTAACTCCCAAGTATGTTATAATTCAAGAAATGATTCATACATGTTTTCGTTTGATGTAAATAAATGTAATGAGTGAACAAACACACCCCTAAGGGGTGCCAAGTTCCTCCTAAGGGGTGCCAAGCTCCCCTAAGGGGAATATACAAATATAATATGGTGCCTTGAATTAGAATGCTGTATAATACAACAGATCAGTCAATAATGATACAAGAATCGCTATTAACCTATATCTAGATTTGTGTGGTAATAATCCTTTCTCTAAGATGTCTGTTTCTGCTTTTCAGGCGTTTAACTCTTTTGACCGAGTTGATAGAATGTTTTAAATGTTTTTTCCTGCTCTATAGATTCCATAAAACATTTGGTACAAATTACATGTATATGTTTTGTAAATCAGGTTCCTCTCCTTGTCCAAACAGTGTAATGTCTGTTTTAGTCAATCCTATAGTCCATCTGTCTGTAAGATTCCAACATCATTTTAGCAATGTAAAGTTCCAGTTATTTCTATGCCTCGTGATCATAATACGGCTTTGTCAATTTGTGACGTTTGAGACAGTTTCCGGTGTAGCGACACAGCAAGTTTCTAAAGCATAATGTCGTTGTGACATGATCATAGCCTTTATAATGTGACTTTTCATTCTTAACAAATAATATTAGCTTTCGTTAGTTATTATCACAACACAACAAAAATAAGACAACTTCATCTGAAGCGACCTTCCCTGATCAGCTGGAATTGGAATAAGAACTGGAGCTCTCAACCCACCGATTAGTCCGCGCTTCCTCTGACCCTTGTCACTCCATTTTTTTATATTTGGACATCTACGTTTTGGTGTAGGGTCAGAGTCCATTCTCTATCGAAAATTTGGAATTCGCCGACACCATTTTGTGTCGTCATGGGGTGGCCGCTTACTAGCCGGCCCAGCAAATTTGAAAGACTTTTCATCGAGATATAGCTGCATGAAATCGATAGGAATATGATTTATTTTCTCAAAAATCGTGAGCATAGCATTCGTCATGTCTTTAATCCGCTGACACACGAAACGAATGTACATCGTTGCTGAAATTTGACCTGGATCTTGCCATTTGCATTCCGAGTCACATATCTATACAAATCTCGCAACCTAAATAGGTAATGGACTCTGACCCTACACCCAACATAAATGTCAAAATCAAAACTCGGGTGTAAAGGGCCAGAGGAACCTCGGACTACCCACGTCCGAATCGTCTCTAACTTAGCTATTACGAACCCTGAATAATCTTGTGACTTAAGTAGTTGTTAGGATGATATTTGTTAACATCCTGCCTTGAAGTTTTCCTAGGTCATTCGCTTGACAGCAATATGACAATTTAAACGCTAATTACATTTTAAAAACAAACTATCTCTTCTCAGAATTTTAAGTTATAATTTTACTTGTATGTCGTGTTGGTCTCAGTAAAAATGAATAAGATTTAGTAGAGAATGACTTCTGAAGGACTGTATAAACTGTTTGCCACACCTATGTTTTACTTATAATGCACGACATGTTGATCCTATTTCTTATTAAATAGAACGAATATACAAATGTGCAAGGATTCAAAGTAAGTTTTTACCTGAATAAATCTAAAACTATTCAATATTTGAAAGGATTTGTGTGGAAGTAAAGTTTCAAATACTTGAATCAATGAGCTGAGCAAGAGCTGCAGTTGAGGAAAACAATAATTTATCTGCCATAGCTAATTATAATACTGATACGCGTACGTACAAGATGGAAACGGTTTTAAAACGTGTTATCAATGGATGGGAACGACTCTGCATAGGTAGAAATATACTATCAACACTTTTTGTGTGTGATGTAATAAACATCACGTTTTGGGTTACGTAAGAGCATAGTTTATATGATAGATTAGGCGAAGGATCTCTTTCTATAATTAAATCTGCAAGGTATTAAGGCCAGACATAAAGTACGTACCACACTCATCACAACAAATATATACCAGGAACCTTTGGACTCCAGATAATTCTGAGATCATTGTGCCAGACTGTGAAGACACGCACAAAACAAATCAGTAAAATTATGCACGGAAATACATACCTCAGCTTGAATATAACAGTTCTTCTGTACAGTAGGAAAATAATTGTGAACGCAAGGTATATGTAGTGTATTTATTCAGCCATGTATTGCCATTAGTCCTACAATGTAAGGCATAGCACATGTTTTTCTTTTAGTGCTATGTCTTACTATCCAAATAACGGCCTTGTATAGCGTGCCCCGATGTCGTTGATTTCGGAATGAGTAATCAAAGTTTCAGGAACATCTCACACACTAAGCAGTCTATATCCACACTCTTTCCACTAATTGATGTGTAATTAATATACTTATTGTGCTGTCTTTATCCTGACGGAATGAACATATGATACTAACAAATGGACACATTTTCACGTTCCGTTTATATACGTTTGACTTTGTTGCAATGCAACAGTAGTAGAGGTATGCCGAAGTAAGTGCAAGTAGGTACATGTTAGGGATATGTTTTTTGAACGAAACGAACAGTTGCTTACAGTTCCAATAGGCATTATATATTTTTATTCGTTTCATTAAAGAATAATATTTCAACTTAACCCTATTTCGGCATTCGCGGCTTTCATCGCTTTCCGGCCAACTGAAACGTAGGCCAACAAAACTTGAAAAGAGGTTCATTTCTTTTGTGAGAATTTTGAATTTATTTGAGAAAAGACATCAGAGTAAGTAAAGTCTGACTAAAACATTATGACTATGCTTTGTAGAAAAGCGTCGTTATTTTAGTTGTCAGTTGTGTGAAATATTCCTGAAAATGTGACTTTTTTACCGATGTTAGTCGACATCAAAACACCCTAACAGCGCCGTTAGTTAGGCTGGAAGACCTTGACGCCTACAACACAAATATCAGCGTCCAGGTCTTACATGTAGTACTAGGATTTAACATACGATAAAGGGCTCCATAGCTGTACATTAAGTAAATATCTTGCGCTTGTGCGTTATTATTTCCTCGAACGTTTTCCTGTATTGTTCCGTATTAGGTGGCAGGGTCCAGTTTCGTAAAATTGGCCCCTGGCAAATTTCTTAACTTAAGGCTATGGTGTGACCTTTTCAGCTATTATTGTTTACTATTTAAAGATATGGCTATATTTGTGAACTATGCGTTTCGTGCGTGTGTTGATTTTGAAATTGATGTCTGGCATGTACACCTTCCATACTATGTTCATAGTGAAATACAAGTACTCGGCTAGGAAGAAGAGCTAGCCTCCCACAACAGTAAACACATGGGTTTGGGGCAAGTAGAATATCTAAAAAACGGATAGGATGACAACTATTTTCAGTTGCACCAGCATGTTTAGGACACACTGTTTTGCAGAACTGTTGTCTTGAACAAGGGCTTGTGTTTGCACTGTGAGCATCACAAGGTGTCAAAAATGACCTTCGGACATGAAAATTGCAAGTAGAAATTTGGGGTTGGGGTACATAAACTTCTTCTGTTATGAACTGCCATTGACTTCATTGGTCAAGTGGATAATATTCTTCTCCGTTGTTTTAATATAGGTATCCAAAAATATGGACCATTTTGACATCACTTGTGTATTTGATTTTGTATTTTTTTTTTATTTACTAGATCGCTGATTGTGGCATTAAATTTGTACATACAAACTATACACTGCCCCCTTATTACACCCTAATTTGTTAACGACATTGTTAACGCCCGAGGGGCTAAACAGTGTTAATAAATTTAGCCTTGACGACTTTAGCAATATAGGGACCGGGTGCATTCCTAGTGGCAGTTAACAATGTTAAGCCTTGGTGGCATATGACGTATACTGTATAGTATTTTCTAGGTTGTTAACGCTCGAAGGCCTTAACAGCGTTAACGAATTTAGCAAGTGATGCTTTAAAAAATTATGGAACAGGTGTTCAATGATGCTGCAAATTTGCGTGTAAATGTATTGTAGAGTTTGAAAAGAATCTGAGGCAGGGATTGTACGTTTTTCTCTTATGTCCTATAATTTTCTTTTGAACTTTAGTTATAAAATGGTCTGATTAACGTTCGATAATTCAATCTTATATGGTATATATTAAGGCGTATAATTCGCCATTATACTGGAACACAATTTCGTTGTTTCACACAACAATATAAATACATTTTTGTATTATACATATCTCTCCGAATAAAAGTTGACAGATAGTTTTAGACTTGATAAAAAGAATGTTGTAATACCATTTAATGAAAATATATGGAATAAAAAACAGTAATTCTTTATTAGTAGATTGAATTGACATAATTCCTATTAGGCAATTACTGTAATTGTCTGTATGTATGTTTTATGTCTGTCTGTATGTCTCTCTCTCTCTATGTATACGAATATATATATATATATATATATATATATATATATATATATATATATATTGTGTGTGTGTGTGTGTGTTCAGTTTTGGCATATATTTTAAGACAACCGTGAGAAACATGTTGAATATATTTGGACACATGCAGCTGAAGCACATATTGAATTACACGACACGTGTACATTAGATGACTCAAAAGCTTTTCTTAAAATTCCAACATGGATGAATTCTAATAATAAAGTTGGAAATTCTACGTACATGATACATGATTTAGTCTGTCAAATCTGTTCGTCTATTGCAGTAAATGTTTTTTTTTTCTTCTTCTTCCAAATAAGTTTGGAATGCTTGTTAAGATTTAAAGTTTCAGAGCCTACTCTGAGCCATCCTTCCATTTTTCTAATAAATATTATGTAAACACTTATCTGAATATGAGTGGCCATTTCTTACATAAATCGGTATTGTTGTTCATTAAGGAACAAAGTTGAAAAAGCATACCTATCAATTTAATAGCTAATACATCCAGACCAGACTTGGCATTGGAATCAAGAGTTTATAGATGAGAGTGACCAGACATTGCACCGGAATCAAGAATGTATAGATGAGAGTGACCAGACTTTGCATTGTAATCAAGAGTTTATAGATGAGAGTGACTGGAATGAATACTTTGTCTTTCCGTTTAAATTAACTAAGTGTTCAAAACTGAAACGGTTTCAAACTAAAATAATGCACTGAAGTTTAGCAACAAATAAATAATTTAACAAAATTGGAAATGTTCTTACAAGCATGTGCACTTTATGTTATGACTACATCATGGTTTGACCTCATCTTGCTGGATCAGTACTTCCTAATTTTGTTGGGTTGAGGATGAGGAAATGTAATCATCTGCACAGTTTAAAGGTTTCAACAAAAAGAACCTAATTTTGGTATAGTAGACAGAAACAAAAGACACGCAGTAATGAATGTCCTGAGCATAGTACACTTTAAAAAATAAAGAAATTTAACTACATGTAAGAAAACAAATCCTGTATAAAATATGCGCAAGAAAAAGTTTGTGGAGTAATGACAACTATACAAACATTTTTCTAATGATTTGTACTATGTTTGCAAAATCACAGTATTATTTCAGGAATATGAAATTAAGCACGTACGCGTTGATGTATGCATATATTCTATAATTTGGCTGCGTATATTATGAAGGGAAACAAGCCTTACAGTAATTGTGTGCACACCGCTATAAAACTGTGATTTAAGAGATGTTCATACATTAGATGGTTAGAGTAATATTTGTCTTAATTTATGACAGTATTTAATTATTTACTTTTTATTTGTCTCTTTCTTTATCTATTTATTTTGTTTATTTTCTTTCTAGGATATTGGTTGCAAACGAAAATATTTAATATGATAACAGTACACAATACATAGTACATAAACGTGTGCACAGAAGAGTATATCGATCGATCGATCGATCGATCGATCGATCAAGAGACTTTCAGACTCTTCTGAGATGTACTGCATTGTATTGTTTAATTTTTTCTGGTCAAAATTTCCTCTAGGATGACATAATCTTATCGGCAAGTCAAATATGTCTACAGTTATTGGTTTCATCTTGACGACAATCTGCTTGCTTCTGCTGTTACATGCAGCTGATTATAATAACAAGGCACAATCTTTAGCTAGAGTACACATGTATTAGGTTTACAGACTTGCAATCATATACAGGTGGTTGTACGGTCAAACATTGTATTTGAATCTGCGACGTGTTACCCGAACCAACATAAAAGGTTGAGAGAGAGAGAGAGAGAGAGAGGGAGAGAGAATCATAACTCTAAATTCGCGTGGAGAAAGTATCTGTAGATGTTGTCCTAAATGACAGGGAAAGTCATATGTCCACGACAAGGTCAACGTTGCAGACGATATGTATTGGACTTTACTCCATACTATTGTGATGTTAAAACAATTAGAAGTAGATAGGACAGGAGACACATTGTATTTAGAGTAGGACTTTCATTATATAATATGATACATTTTACCGACTCTAATAATAATATAACAACAATCTGACAAACATAAAACTTATTTAGTTTTTTGCTTCTTTCCTAGCGATACAGTATTACGTATTTGCTTAAACTGCAAATCCCTCCTCCATTGATAATTCATATTTGAATAATCCATGCAGGAAAAGCGAATTACGAGACACGAGTCTACTCTCTATCTTAAACACACAGGCGCAATGGCTGTCAATGCACATTCAAAATACCCCCTTCCCCAATTTATAATTTCTGTTTAAAACGTTAAGAGAGAGAAGTAAATTTACATGAATAAGAAAATACTCTACATTTACATGAGGTGTTAAAAACACTGAATAATATAATGGATGGCCAATACTTCATTAACACCATATTTACAGGCATACGGATTTAAAATATACAAGGACAAAGACTATCTATGCAAACCATACAAAGACACACATATATGATACGTGTTAATTCATCAGAAGCGCATAACAATTAAATGTATCATCCAAAGGGTGGACAATTCTGCTAAATTCGTGTGTAAGAGATCCAAACTACATTTAGGGAAACTAAATACTACCAGCATATCTGGAAGACTAGAAATTAACAAGCTAACCATGCTGGATTAAGGTACCTGCAGCAAAATATATATCTGTGTTTATACACGGAACGTTTACAAAATAAGCCCCCAGACCTGGTCTTTAAGAGGGATTTAAAATCATTAAAATCTGAGAGTGTTCATCTATTACTGGAAGAACTGTACAGTATTGCTGTGGCATACATAAACGATTGTAGTCCATAGCTGAATCTTCTTACTTTTGGAATCACAACGGTGTTCACATACCAGTAAGATCAAGGTGATTGTTACCTTTGGAATCACAACCGTGTTCACATACCAATACAATGAAGGTCATTATTACTTTTGGAATCACAACGGTGGTCACATAACAATAAGAGGAAGGTGATTGTTATTTTGGAATCACAACGGTGTTCATATACCAATAAGAGCATGGTGATTGTAACTTTTGGAATAACGACGGTAGTCACCTAACAATAAGAGGAAGGTGATTGTTATTTTTGGAATCACAACGGTGTTCATATACCAATAAGAGGAAGGTGGTTGTCACCTTTGCAATCACAACGGTGTTCACATACCAATAAGAGGAAGGTAGTTGTTACTTTTGAAATCATAACGGTGTTCACATACCAATAAGAAGAAGGTGATTGTTACTTTTGGAATCACAACGGTGTTGACATACCAATAAGAGGAAGCTGATTGCTACCATTGGAATCACAAAGGTGTTCAAATACCTATAAGAGGAAGGTGGTTCTTACTTTTGAAATCACAACGGTGTTTATATACCAATAAGAGGAAGGTGATTGTTACTTTTGGAATCACAACGGTGTTCACATACCAGTAAGAGGAAGGTGATTGTTACCCTTGGAATCACAAAGGTGTTCAAATACCAATAAGAGGAAGGTGGTTGTTACATTTGGAATCACAACGGTGTTTACATACCCATCAGAGGAAGGTGAATGTTACATTTGGAATCACAACGGTGTTTACAAACCTATAAGAGGAAGGTGAATGTTACATTTGGAATCACAACGGTGTTTACATACCAATAAGAGGAAGATGAATGTTACATTTGGAATCACAACGCTGTTTACATACTCATAAGAGGAAGGTGAAGGTTACATTCTGAATCACAACGGTGTTCACATGCCAATAAGAGGAAGGTGAATGTTACCTTTGGAATCACAACGGTGTTTACGTACCAGTAAGAGGAAGGTGATTGCTACCTTTGGAATCACAACGGTGTTTACGTACCAATAAGAGGAAGGTGATTGTTACCTTTGCAATCACAACGGTGTTCACATACCAATAAGAAGAAGGTGATTGTTACTTTTGAAATCATAACGGTGTTTACATACCAATAAGAGGAAGGTGATTGTTACATTTGGAATCACAACGGTGTTCACATACCAATAAGAGGAATCTGATTGTTACCTTTGCAATCACAACGGTGTTCACATACCAATAAGAGGAAGGTGAATGTTACATTTGGAATCACAACGGTGTTAACGTACCAATAAGAGGAAGGTGATTGTTACTTTTGGAATCACAACGGTGTTCACAATCCAATAAAAGGAAGGTGATTCCTACTTTCGGAGTCATAACGGTTTTCACATACTATTAAGAGGAAGGTGGTTGTTACTTTTGGAGTCACAACGATGTTCACATACCAATAAGAGGAAGGTGAATGTTACATTTGGAATTGCAATGACGTCTACATACCAAAAAGAGAAGGTGATTGTTTATTTTAGGAATTACATGGGCGTTCACATACCACTAAGAGGAAGGTGATTGTTACTTTTGGAATTGCAATGGTGTTCACATACCATTAAGAAGAAGGTGATTGTTACATTTGGAATCACAACGGTGTTTACATACCAATAAGAGGAAGGTGATTGTTACTTTTGTTACCTTTGGGATTACAATGGTGTTCACATACCAATAAGAGGAAGGTGATTGTTACTTTTAGAATCACAACGGTGTTTACATAACAGTAAGAGGAAGGTGATTGTTACTTTTGTTACTTTTGGAATCACAAAGGTGTTCACATACCAATAAGAGGAAGGTGATTGTTACTTTTGGAATCACAACGGTGTTCAAATACCAATAAGAGGAAGGTGGTTGTTACATTTGGGATGACAAAAGTGTTCACATACCAATAAGAGGCAGGTGATTGTTACTTTTGGAATCACAATGGTGTTCAAATACCAATAAGAGGCAGGTGATTGTTACTTTTGGAATCACAACGGTGTGCAAATACCAATAAGAGGAAGGTGGTTGTTACATTTGGAATCACAACGGTGTTCACATACCAATAACAGGAAGGTGACTGTTACTTTTGGAATCACAACGGTGTTTACATACCAATAAGAGGAAGATGGTTGTTACAGTTGGAATCAAAACGGTGTTTACATACCTATAAGAGGAAGGTGATTGTTACTTTTGGAATCACAACGGTGTTTACATACCTATATAAACAGTAAGAGGAAGGTGGTTGTTACTTTTGGAATCACAACGGTGTTCACATACCAATAAGAGGAAGCTGATTGCTACTTTTGGAATCACAACGGTGTTAACGTACCAATAAGAGGAAGGTGATTGTTACTTTTGGAATCACAACGGTGTTCACATACCAATAAAAGGAAGGTGATTCCTACTTTCGGAGTCATAACGGTTTTCACATACTATTAAGAGGAAGGTGGTTGTTACTTTTGGAGTCACAACGATGTTCACATACCAATAAGAGGAAGGTGAATGTTACATTTGGAATTGCAATGACGTCCACATACCAAAAAGAGAAGGTGATTGTTTATTTTAGGAATTACATGGGCGTTCACATACCACTAAGAGGAAGGTGATTGTTACTTTTGGAATTGCAATGGTGTTCACATACCATTAAGAAGAAGGTGATTGTTACATTTGGAATCACAACGGTGTTTACATACCAATAAGAGGAAGGTGATTGTTACTTTTGTTACCTTTGGGATTACAATGGTGTTCACATACCAATAAGAGGAAGGTGATTGTTACTTTTAGAATCACAACGGTGTTTACATAACAGTAAGAGGAAGGTGATTGTTACTTTTGTTACTTTTGGAATCACAAAGGTGTTCACATACCAATAAGAGGAAGGTGATTGTTACTTTTGGAATCACAACGGTGTTCAAATACCAATAAGAGGAAGGTGGTTGTTACATTTGGGATGACAAAAGTGTTCACATACCAATAAGAGGCAGGTGATTGTTACTTTTGGAATCACAATGGTGTTCAAATACCAATAAGAGGCAGGTGATTGTTACTTTTGGAATCACAACGGTGTGCAAATACCAATAAGAGGAAGGTGGTTGTTACATTTGGAATCACAACGGTGTTCACATACCAATAACAGGAAGGTGACTGTTACTTTTGGAATCACAACGGTGTTTACATACCAATAAGAGGAAGATGGTTGTTACAGTTGGAATCAAAACGGTGTTTACATACCTATAAGAGGAAGGTGATTGTTACTTTTGGAATCACAACGGTGTTTACATACCTATATAAACAGTAAGAGGAAGGTGGTTGTTACTTTTGGAATCACAACGGTGTTCACATACCAATAAGAGGAAGCTGATTGCTACTTTTGGAATCACAACGGTGTTAACGTACCAATAAGAGGAAGGTGATTGTTACTTTTGGAATCACAACGGTGTTCACATACCAATAAAAGGAAGGTGATTCCTACTTTCGGAGTCATAACGGTTTTCACATACTATTAAGAGGAAGGTGGTTGTTACTTTTGGAGTCACAACGATGTTCACATACCAATAAGAGGAAGGTGAATGTTACATTTGGAATTGCAATGACGTCCACATACCAAAAAGAGAAGGTGATTGTTTATTTTAGGAATTACATGGGCGTTCACATACCACTAAGAGGAAGGTGATTGTTACTTTTGGAATTGCAATGGTGTTCACATACCATTAAGAAGAAGGTGATTGTTACATTTGGAATCACAACGGTGTTTACATACCAATAAGAGGAAGGTGATTGTTACTTTTGTTACCTTTGGGATTACAATGGTGTTCACATACCAATAAGAGGAAGGTGATTGTTACTTTTAGAATCACAACGGTGTTTACATAACAGTAAGAGGAAGGTGATTGTTACTTTTGTTACTTTTGGAATCACAAAGGTGTTCACATACCAATAAGAGGAAGGTGATTGTTACTTTTGGAATCACAACGGTGTTCAAATACCAATAAGAGGAAGGTGGTTGTTACATTTGGGATGACAAAAGTGTTCACATACCAATAAGAGGCAGGTGATTGTTACTTTTGGAATCACAATGGTGTTCAAATACCAATAAGAGGCAGGTGATTGTTACTTTTGGAATCACAACGGTGTGCAAATACCAATAAGAGGAAGGTGGTTGTTACATTTGGAATCACAACGGTGTTCACATACCAATAACAGGAAGGTGACTGTTACTTTTGGAATCACAACGGTGTTTACATACCAATAAGAGGAAGATGGTTGTTACAGTTGGAATCAAAACGGTGTTTACATACCTATAAGAGGAAGGTGATTGTTACTTTTGGAATCACAACGGTGTTTACATACCTATAAGAGGAAGGTGGTTGTTACTTCTGGAATCACAACGGTGTTCACATACCAATAAGAGGAAGGTGACTGTTACTTTTGGAATCACAACGGTGTTTACATACCAATAAGAGGAAGGTGATTGCTACTTTTGGAATCACAACGGTGTTTACGTGCCAATAAGAGGAAGGTCATTGTTACTTTTGGAATCACAACGGTGTTTACATACCAATATGAGGAAGGTGATTGTTACTTTTGGAATCACAACGGTGTTTACGTACCAATAAGAGGAAGGTGATTGCTACTTTTGGAATCACAACGGTGTTTACATACCAATAAGAGGAAGGTGATTGCTACTTTTGGAATCACAACGGTGTTTACATACCAATAAGAGGAAGGTCATTGTTACTTTTGGAATCACAACGGTGTTTACATACCAATAAGAGGAAGGTGATTGTTACTTTTGGAATCACAACGGTGTTTACATACCAATAAGAGGAAGGTGATTGCTACTTTTGGAATCACAACGGTGTTTACATACCAATAAGAGGAAGGTGATTGTTACTTTTGTTACTTTTGGAATCACAAGGGTGTTCACATACCGATAAGAGGACGTTGATTGTTCCTTTTGGAATCATAACGGTGTTTACGTGCCAATAAGAGGAAGGTGATTGCTACTTTTGGAATCATAACGGTGTTTACGTGCCAATAAGAGGAAGGTCATTGTTTCTTTTGTTACTTTTGGAATCACAAGGGTGTTCACATACCAATAAGAGGGCGTTGATTGTTACTTTTGGAATCATAACGATGTTTACGTGCCAATAAGAGGAAGGTCATTGTTACTTTTGGAATCATAACGGTGTTTACGTACCAATAAGAGGAAGGTCATTGTTACTTTTGGAATCATAACGGTGTTTACGTGCCAATAAGAGGAAGGTCATTGTTACTTTTGGAATCATAACGGTGTTTACGTGCCAATAAGAGGAAGGTCATTGTTACTTTTGGAATCATAACGGTGTTTACGTACCAATAAGAGGAAGGTGATTGTTACTTTTGGAATCACAACGGTGTTTACATACCAATACGAGGAAGGTGATTGTTACTTTTGTTACTTTTGGAATCACAAGGGTGTTCACATACCAATAAGAGGAATCTGATTGTTAGTTTCTGTTACTTTTGGAATCATAACGGTGTTCACATACCTATAAGAGGAAGGTGATTGTTACTTTTGGAATCACAACGGTGTTCAAATACCAATAAGAGGAAGGTGATTGGTACAGTTGGAATCACAACGGTGTTCAGATACCAATGAGAGGAATGTGATTGTTACTTTCGGAATCACAACGGTGTTCAAGTACCAATAATAGGAAGGTGATTGTTACTTTTGGAATCAGAACGGTGTTCAAATACCAATAAGAGGAAGGTGATTGTTACTTTTGAAATCACAACGGTGTTCGCATACCAGTAAGAGGAAGGTGATTGTTACCTTTGGAATCACAAACGTGTTTGAAATACCAATAAGAGAAAGGTGAATGTTACTTTTGGAATCACAACTGTGTTTACGTACCAATAAGAGGAAAGTGATTGGTACTTTTGGAATCACAACGGTGCTCACATATCAATTAGAGGAAGATGATTGTTACTTTTGGAATCACAACGCTATTTACGTACCAACAGGAGGAAGGTGATTGTTACTTTTGGAACCACGACGGTGTTCACATACCAATACGAGGAATTTGGTTGTTACATTTGGGATCACAACGCTGTTTACATACCAATAAGAGGAAGGTGATTGTTACTTTTGAAATCACAACGGTGTTCACAAGCAGTAAGAGGAATGTGATTGTTACCTTTGGAATCACAAAGGTGTTCAGGTACCAATAAGAGAAAGGAGAATGTTACTTTTGGAATCACAACGGTGTTTACGTACCAGTACGAGGAAGGTGATTGCTACTTTCGGAATCATGATGGTGTTCACATACCAATAAGAGGAAGGTGGTTGCTACTTTTGGAATCACAACGATGTTCTCATACCAATAAGAGGAAGGTGATTGTTACTTTTGGAATCACAACGGTGTTTACATACCAATAAGTGGAAGATGATTGTTACCTTTGGAATCACAACGGTGTTTACATACCAATAAGAGGAAGATGAATGTTACATTTGGAATCACTTCGGTGTTTACATACCCATAACAGGAAGGTGATTGTTACTTTTGGAATCACAACGGTGTTTACATACCAATAAGAGGAAGGTGAATGTTACATTTGGAATCACAACGGTGTTTACGTACCAATGTGAGGACGTTGATTGTTACTTTTGGAATCACAACGGTGTTTACATACCAATAAGAGGAAGGTGAATGTTACATTTGGAATCACAACGGTGTTTACGTACCAATAAGAGCAAGGTGAATGTTACATATGGAATCACAACGGTGTTTACGTACCAGTTAGAGGAAGGAGAATGTTACATTTGGAATCACAACGGTGTTTACAAACCCATAACAGGAAGGTGATTGTTACATTTGGAATCACAACGGTGTTTACATACTAATATGAGGAAGGTGAATGTTGCATTTGGAATCACAACGGTGTTTACGTACCAATAAGAGGACGTTGATTGCTACTTTTGTAATCACAACCTTTGTTTACATACCAAGAAGAGGAAGGTGAATGTTACATTTGGAATCACAACGGTGTTTACGTACCAATAAGAGGAAGGTGATTGTTACATTTGGAATCACAACGGTGTTCAGATACCAATAAGAGGAAGGTGAATGTTACATTTGTGTGACAACGGTTTTTACGTACCAATTAGTGGAAGGTGAATGTTACATATGGAATCACAACGGTGTTTACGTACCAGTTAGGGGAAGGTGAATGCTACATTTGGAATCACAGCGCTGTTTTCATACCCATAAGAGGAAGGTGAATGTTACATTTGGAATCACAACGGTGTTTACATACCCATAAGAGGAAGGTGAAGGTTACATTTGGAATCACAACGGTGTTCACATGCCAATAAGAGGAAGGTGAATGTTACATCTGGAATCACAACGGTGTTTACGTACCAATAAGAGGAAGGTGATTGTTACTTTTGGAATCACAACGGTGTTTACATACCAATAAGAGGAAGGTGAATGTTACATTTGGAATCACAACGGTGTTCACATACCAATAAGAGGAAGGTGAATGTTACATTTGGAATCACAACGGTGTTTACGTACCAAGAAGAGGAAGGTGAATGTTACATATGGAATCACAACGGTGTTTACGTACCAGTTAGAGTAAGGTGAATGTTACATTTGGAATCACAACGGTGTTTACATACCCATAAGAGGATGGTGATTGTTACATTTGGAATCACAACGGTGTTCACATACCAATAAGAGGAAGGTGAATGTTACATTTGGAATCACAACGGTGTTCAGATACCAATAAGAGGAAGGTGAATGTTACATTTGGAATGACAACGGTATTTACGTAGCAATTAGAGGAAGGTGAATGTTACATATGGAATCACAACGGTGTTTACGTACCAGTTAAGGGAAGGTGAATGTTACATTTGGAATCACAGCGCTGTTTTCATACCCATAAGAGGAAGGTGAATGTTACATTTGGAATCACAACGGTGTTTACATACCCATAAGAGGAAGGTGAAGGTTACATTTGGAATCACAACGGTGTTCACATGCTAATAAGAGGAAGGTGAATGTTACATCTGGAATCACAACGGTGTTTACATACCAATAAGAGGAAGGTGAATGTTACATTTGGAATCACAACGGTGTTCACATACCAATAAGAGGAAGGTGAATGTTACATTTGGAATCACAACGGTGTTTACGTACCAATTAGAGGAAGGTGAATGTTAGTTTTGGAATCACAACGGTGTTTACGTGCCAATAAGAGGAAGGTGATTGCTACTTTTGGAATCATAACGGTGTTTACGTGCCAATAAGAGGAAGGTCATTGTTACTTTTGTTACTTTTGGAATCACAAGGGTGTTCACATACCAGTAAGAGGGCGTTGATTGTTACTTTTGGAATCATAACGATGTTTACGTGCCAATAAGAGGAAGGTCATTGTTACTTTTGGAATCATAACGGTGTTTACGTACCAATAAGAGGAAGGTCATTGATACTTTTGGAATCATAACGGTGTTTACGTACCAATATGAGGACGTTGATTGTTACTTTTGGAATCACAACGGTGTTTACATACCAATAAGAGGAAGGTGAATGTTACATTTGGAATCACAACGGTGTTTACGTACCAATAAGAGCAAGGTGAATGTTACATATGGAATCACAACGGTGTTTACGTACCAGTTAGAGGAAGGTGAATGTTACATTTGGAATCACAACGGTGTTTACATACCCATAAGAGGATGGTGATTGTTACATTTGGTATCACAACGGTGTTTACAAACCCATAACAGGAAGGTGATTGTTACATTTGGAATCACAACGGTGTTTACATACTAATATGAGGAAGGTGAATGTTACATTTGGAATCACAACGGTGTTCACGTACCAATAAGAGGACGTTGATTGCTACTTTTGTAATCACAACCTTTGTTTACATACCAATAAGAGGAAGGTGAATGTTACATTTGGAATCACAACGGTGTTTACGTACCAATAAGAGGAAGGTGATTGTTACATTTGGAATCACAACGGTGTTCAGATACCAATAAGAGGAAGGTGAATGTTACATTTGTGTGACAACGGTTTTTACGTACCAATTAGTGGAAGGTGAATGTTACATATGGAATCACAACGGTGTTTACGTACCAGTTAGGGGAAGGTGAATGCTACATTTGGAATCACAGCGCTGTTTTCATACCCATAAGAGGAAGGTGAATGTTACATGTGGAATCACAACGGTGTTTACATACCCATAAGAGGAAGGTGAAGGTTACATTTGGAATCACAACGGTGTTCACATGCCAATAAGAGGAAGGTGTATGTTACATCTGGAATCACAACGGTGTTTACGTACCAATAAGAGGAAGGTGATTGTTACTTTTGGAATCACAACGGTGTTTACATACCAATAAGAGGAAGGTGAATGTTACATTTGGAATCACAACGGTGTTCACATACCAATAAGAGGAAGGTGAATGTTACATTTGGAATCACAACGGTGTTTACGTACCAAGAAGAGGAAGGTGAATGTTACATATGGAATCACAACGGTGTTTACGTACCAGTTAGAGTAAGGTGAATGTTACATTTGGAATCACAACGGTGTTTACATACCCATAAGAGGATGGTGATTGTTACATTTGGAATCACAACGGTGTTCACATACCAATAAGAGGAAGGTGAATGTTACATTTGGAATCACAACGGTGTTCAGATACCAATAAGAGGAAGGTGAATGTTACATTTGGAATGACAACGGTATTTACGTACCAATTAGAGGAAGGTGAATGTTACATATGGAATCACAACGGTGTTTACGTACCAGTTAAGGGAAGGTGAATGTTACATTTGGAATCACAGCGCTGTTTTCATACCCATAAGAGGAAGGTGAATGTTACATTTGGAATCACAACGGTGTTTACATACCCATAAGAGGAAGGTGAAGGTTACATTTGGAATCACAACGGTGTTCACATGCTAATAAGAGGAAGGTGAATGTTACATCTGGAATCACAACGGTGTTTACATACCAATAAGAGGAAGGTGAATGTTACATTTGGAATCACAACGGTGTTCACATACCAATAAGAGGAAGGTGAATGTTACATTTGGAATCACAACGGTGTTTACGTACCAATTAGAGGAAGGTGAATGTTAGTTTTGGAATCACAACGGTGTTTACGTGCCAATAAGAGGAAGGTGATTGCTACTTTTGGAATCATAACGGTGTTTACGTGCCAATAAGAGGAAGGTCATTGTTACTTTTGTTACTTTTGGAATCACAAGGGTGTTCACATACCAGTAAGAGGGCGTTGATTGTTACTTTTGGAATCATAACGATGTTTACGTGCCAATAAGAGGAAGGTCATTGTTTCTTTTGGAATCATAACGGTGTTTACGTACCAATAAGAGGAAGGTCATTGTTACTTTTGGAATCATAACGGTGTTTACGTGCCAATAAGAGGAAGGTCATTGTTTCTTTTGGAATCATAACGGTGTTTACGTACCAATAAGAGGAAGGTCATTGTTACTTTTGGAATCATAACGGTGTTTACGTGCCAATAAGAGGAAGGTCATTGTTACTTTTGGAATCATAACGGTGTTTACGTACCAATAAGAGGAAGGTGATTGTTACTTTTGGAATCACAACGGTGTTTACATACCAATACGAGGAAGGTGATTGTTACTTTTGTTACTTTTGGAATCACAAGGGTGTTCACATACGAATAAGAGGGCGTTGATTGTTACTTTTGGAATCATAACGATGTTTACGTCCCAATAAGAGGAAGGTCATTGTTACTTTTGGAATCACAACGGTGTTTCCATACCAATAAGAGGAATCTGATTGTTAGTTTTTGTTACTTTTGGAATCATAACGGTGTTCACATACCTATAAGAGGAAGGTGATTGTTACTTTTGGAATCACAACGGTGTTCAAATACCAATAAGAGGAAGGTGATTGGTACAGTTGGAATCACAACGGTGTTCAGATACCAATGAGAGGAATGTGATTGTTACTTTCGGAATCACAACGGTGTTCAAGTACCAATAATAGGAAGGTGATTGTTACTTTTGGAATCAGAACGGTGTTCAAATACCAATAAGAGGAAGGTGATTGTTACTTTTGAAATCACAACGGTGTTCGCATACCAGTAAGAGGAAGGTGATTGTTACCTTTGGAATCACAAACGTGTTTGAAATACCAATAAGAGAAAGGTGAATGTTACTTTTGGAATCACAACTGTGTTTACGTACCAATAAGAGGAAAGTGATTGGTACTTTTGTAATCACAACGGTGCTCACATATCAATTAGAGGAAGATGATTGTTACTTTTGGAATCACAACGCTATTTACGTACCAATAGGAGGAAGGTGATTGTTACTTTTGGAACCACGACGGTGTTCACATACCAATAAGAGGAATTTGGTTGTTACATTTGGGATCACAACGCTGTTTACATACCAATAAGAGGAAGGTGATTGTTACTTTTGAAATCACAACGGTGTTCACAAGCAGTAAGAGGAATGTGATTGTTACCTTTGGAATCACAAAGGTGTTCAGGTACCAATAAGAGAAAGGAGAATGTTACTTTTGGAATCACAACGGTGTTTACGTACCAGTAAGAGGAAGGTGATTGCTACTTTCGGAATCATAATGGTGTTCACATACCAATAAGAGGAAGGTGGTTGCTACTTTTGGAATCACAACGATGTTCTCATACCAATAAGAGGAAGGTGATTGTTACCTTTGGAATCACAACGGTGTTTACATACCAATAAGAGAAAGATGAATGTTACATTTGGAATCACAACGGTGTTTACATACCCATAACAGGAAGGTGATTGTTACTTTTTCAATCACAACGGTGTTTACATACCAATAAGAGGAAGGTGAATGTTACATTTGGAATCACAACGGTGTTTACGTACCAATGTGAGGACGTTGATTGTTAGTTTTGAAATCACAACGGTGTTTACATACCAATAAGAGGAAGGTGAATGTTACATTTGGAATCACAACGGTGTTTACGTACCAATAAGAGCAAGGTGAATGTTACATATGGAATCACAACGGTGTTTACGTACCAGTTAGAGGAAGGTGAATGTTACATTTGGAATCACAACGGTGTTTACATACCCATAAGAGGATGGTGATTGTTACATTTGGAATCACAACGGTGTTTACATACTAATATGAGGAAGGTGAATGTTACATCTGGAATCACAACGGTGTTTACGTACCAATAAGAGGACGTTGATTGCTACTTTTGTAATCACAACCTTTGTTTACATACCAATAAGAGGAAGGTGAATGTTACATTTGGAATCACAACGGTGTTTACGTACCAATAAGAGGAAGGTGAATGTTACATTTGGAATCACAACGGTGTTCAGATACCAATAAGAGGAAGGTGAATGTTACATTTGTGTGACAACGGTATTTACGTACCAATTAGTGGAAGGTGAATGTTACATATGGAATCACAACGGTGTTTACGTGCCAGTTAGGGGAAGGTGAATGCTACATTTGGAACCACAGCGCTGTTTTCATACCCATAAGAGGAAGGTGAATGTTACATTTGGAATCGCAACGGTGTTTACATACCCATAAGAGGAAGGTGAAGGTTACATTTGGAATCACAACGGTGTTCACATGCCAATAAGAGGAAGGTGAATGTTACATCTGGAATCACAACGGTGTTTACGTACCAATAAGAGGAAGGTGATTGTTACTTTTGGAATCACAACGGTGTTTACATACCAATAAGAGGAAGGTGAATGTTACATTTGGAATCACAACGGTGTTCACATACCAATAAGAGGAAGGTGAATGTTACATTTGGAATCACAACGGTGTTTACGTACCAAGAAGAGGAAGGTGAATGTTACATATGGAATCACAACGGTGTTTACGTACCAGTTAGAGTAAGGTGAATGTTACATTTGGAATCACAACGGTGTTTACATACCCATAAGAGGATGGTGATTGTTACATTTGGAATCACAACGGTGTTCACATACCAATAAGAGGAAGGTGAATGTTACATTTGGAATCACAACGGTGTTCAGATACCAATAAGAGGAAGGTGAATGTTACATATGGAATGACAACGGTATTTACGTACCAATTAGAGGAAGGTGAATGTTACATATGGAATCACAACGGTGTTTACGTACCAGTTAAGGGAAGGTGAATGTTACGTTTGGAATCACAGCGCTGTTTTCATACCCATAAGAGGAAGGTGAATGGTACATTTGGAATCACAACGGTGTTTACATACCCATAAGAGGAAGGTGAAGGTTACATTTGGAATCACAACGGTGTTCACATGCTAATAAGAGGAAGGTGAATGTTACATCTGGAATCACAACGGTGTTTACATACCAATAAGAGGAAGGTGAATGTTACATTTGGAATCACAACGGTGTTCACATACCAATAAGAGGAAGGTGAATGTTACATTTGGAATCACAACGGTGTTTACGTACCAATTAGAGGAAGGTGAATGTTAGTTTTGGAATCACAACGGTGTTTACATACCAATAAGAGGAAGGTGAATGTTACATTTGGAATCACAACGGTGTTTACGTACCAATAAGAGGAAGAATATCAACCTGATTATTTAAGTATGTTGGACAGCACTTTGCTTAAAGTTTGGATACTTCGAGTGCTATGGTCTTTATCCTTCGAAGGCGGAGAGTTTAAACATTTGACTAATCCAAGAATTCAGAATAAGGTTTCTTGAAATCATTGAAAGGAAATTTAATTGGTTAGGTGCTTTCTGGAAAATTTCAGTGACTTGCTGAGTAAAGTTTAGCATAACTGCCAAAGTGATATATCATTTGTTTTCCTTAGTCCTCATAAAATATATGATCATGCTGGAGGAGAAAGTCGCAAGATGTTCGATAGTTTTCTTTCTAAGTGCAGTAGGTTGGAGTCTGCCTTACATTTCTCGCTGTTCGTAAACCAGCTAATTATATTAGTACACTCCGTTTCCAAAGTAGATTTCATCATATCAAAATCGTGGTGAGCGTAGCTAAGTGTGTTATTATCTGCAGAATTACATTGATCAAAACCATTATGATAAAGATGTCTTTAATAAAGATATTAAAAATGATCGGTCCAATAATTGACCATGGCTACCCCTTTATAAATATTTGCCCATGGTTGGATTTCTTATTTTAACATTTTTTCTTTTGTTTGGAAGGTAATATGCCATAGTGTTTACTGCCGAATCTGATAGTCCGTATGCTGCTAGATTCTGGAGGATGTGTTTGTGGGGTGTTACGAGTCTATGCTCTTAAGCAAGTAACAGAAATGAGTGAAAGACAAACAGCTTTGTAAAATTTAACAAATAATTTATTCCCCTTGAACATGATGTGAAATGAAGGACAATTAACGTACGTTATTGCGAATTAAATCTTAAAATAATCCAAGAATTATATTGGACACAAGTTCTAGTAATTGAAAATCCTGAATAAAACTCAGTATAAATCCAGAATAAATAAAAAACTGAAGACAATAATGTGTATGTGATAGCTTATAGAGTGTTGATATGTGAACTGTATTTATAGTGTTGATGTTTCAACAGTCTTCAGATGAATCACAGTAATATAATTCCAGTTTTGAATTCAGTATAAATTCCAGTTAATGTCTTTATCCATGAATGTTATCAGAGAAAATTACTTGAATTCAATAATTTGAACCAAAAAAGGATTCCAGCCCGAAATAAAAAAAAATTC
The DNA here is from genome assembly GCA_028554795.2 of Sinohyriopsis cumingii. NCBI lineage: Eukaryota > Metazoa > Mollusca > Bivalvia > Unionida > Unionidae > Sinohyriopsis > Sinohyriopsis cumingii. Next base: position 471,408 of record JAPYKE020000041.1, read on the forward strand.
TGGACACAACATACAATCTGATTCTGTTAAAATTTAAAGCACGAATGACCAAGTCCTCACATTTGCAAGAATATATAGTTCTATGCTTTGACTTCGGTCACAAATAGCATTTTCTGAAAAATATATTTCCTAATGGAAGACAAGCTTTCTAGAATGATGCTGATGTTAAAAAAAAAAACCAATAACCTTGATTATGGATAATTCATTTAGGAAATTCCAAAACTTGGACCCAAATAAACATCTTTACTTTATCCATATATATATATATATATATATATATATATATATATATATATATATATATATATATATATATATATATATATATATATAGAAAACACTTTAGCTATTTAGTAGTTGTTTACAGTGAATAAAATAAAACAAGTCATTTTGGGTCTAGCAGAAATTAACTCAATTTTGGACAATGCTAGGTCTATCATACAATATTACATTACAATAACATGTAATGAAATAAGAAAAGGTTAAAAACCTAACAAAAAATTAAATTAAATATCCATAACAGGGGAAAGCAATGAATAAATCCATCGAAATGTCTGCAGCACAATTGTTTTGGTAAGTTCTAAGCGTTGAGATATATATTTGATTTACTTATATCTCATAAATATATATTTATTTGAATTTAATTCTTTGTCAGTTTTAAATTTTTTTTAGTACAGGCTATTGTAATGTAAATGTAATCTCTAGAAATGACACTTTTTTCAGAAAATAGTTTGACCTTGACTATTACTTTATAAACATCAGGTGTTGATCTAATTCCTGAACTTATTTCAAAATTTTTAGTAATCCACGTAAACAATTTCTATTTTATTTTAAAATCATTGGTTGTTGTCGAGGTCATGATGGAACTTCGGCTTTAAGATGTAAACAATTTATTTATTTTTTATTTCTTACAGTAAGATGACTGGTTTTCGTCAGGGTCACACTGGGTAGACATGATCTTTAACAAGTATTTAGCTTCTATACACTTTTTCGAAGATGATCACGTGACCCGTTGTTTACGTTTACAAGACCATGTAACCTCTGTTTTGGAGAATTATTGTTATTTGCAGCTGGGCCTTTTCTTACACTATTAGTTGTATGTTGTACTTTTTGGAGTTATTTCAAATTATGTGGAATCAAAATAATTAATTCTGTTATTTGTCTGGAAAATATGTGCGCTCATGTAAAATTGTTGAACGAGGACAAATTGTTATAAAAAATTTTATTCAGCTATTAGAAACCGGAATGATAATTCTTGTTTCTACAAGGAACTGTAGACTTCAACACTACAGATTGCAGCATACGTCATCGTCTTCCATCTTGGATTCTTCGTCGTGATTCGATCGTGAAATCAGTAGAACATTTTGTTATTAGGACTACTAAAATTTTATTCTTGGATTATTCTTAGATTATTTTTGGATTTGATTCTATAAAACCGTAAGTTCATATTTTTTTCTTTCTCATTTTTACAGAATTTTTCCAGGAAAGTAAATTATTGTATTTTTAAAACTTGTTGTTTCCACTCTTTTTTGTGTTACTGTTTATTCGAGCTGAAAACGTGACATAAGAACGTAAACCTTCTGGAAGTGAAATTAGGTTAATTGGACAGCTGCAACCATTTGTGAAAGCAGAGGGATGTGGATGTAAGCTATTGTAAATTGGCCGCATATAGCTCGTTCGAAGTGTTAACATATAGTTGAAAGAATACCGACAGCACGGATGTTTTATTTATCAAATGGATGTTTTCCTTTTTATATCTGGACCACTAGTGCTTCATTGAGTCTTACTGTGAAAATCATTAGGTCTAGGCTGTAGTTTATGAGCTTGGTTATTGGACGAGTAAGAGCGCGAGTCCTGTTTGTTTAATACTTTCGATGAAATAAGATGTATCCCAACAGTTTTTATAATACCCAATTTGGGTCTATAAAGTCTTCAGTGACATGAGAGGAATCACATTCTATAGACATACCTAAAGCCTGTGTATTCGCATGTGTACTAGAAATAATATATTTTACCGTTGGCAATTATAACAATAATTATACGTAGCATACGACGTTGAGAAATCATTTTCTCCATCAATGACTACCCTGACATTCGATTAACAGCGTATCGAGCACTAGTGTTAGTTGATTCTTACTGAAGTTGGAAATCTCATTAGTTTACTTGAATTCTATTCCGTTGCGGATGTTTTTGGTAGATATGATATGAAGAAAGCTGAAAATGGAGACATCATAACTAATAAAATTAATCTTCAGTTAAATCTTAGTGCGACGGCTCCAGTGGCCTGGTGGTTAGAGCGTCCGCCTCGGATGCGGGAGGTCGTGGGTTCGATCCCCGGCCGAGTCATACCAAAGACGTGCAAAAATGGTACTAATATGTGCCTCGCTTGGCGCTCAGCATTAAGAGGTTAGTAATAGTACTATTCGGCCTGGTGTCAGGATAATGTGAATGGGTGGGACAACATGCTACATGTCTGCGGCATGATGCCCAAGTGCTAGACATCACTATAAACAACCTTTACTATTGTAAAGTTTATTCTCTAACCTTATTTACCAAATATTATTTATTATTATATATATTTTATAACATCATCAAACCATAACATCAAATCAAGACAGGTACACTATATAACCATGTCACAGGGCACCAGAGACAAAATTGCCCTACTCAACAAAAAGAGATTGGAAACTGCTAAGCAGAGTAGACAAACTAGAAAAATGGAAAAAAATTAACCAGCAAAAGAATAACATCACAAAAGAAGAAACCAGTAATACAATACGGAAGACCCCCCCCCCCCTCCACGGGAGCTTGTTAAAGGTTACTTTCTAACTTCTCCTACATCAAAGGAAGTCACGCAAAGGAAATTAGAAGTCCAAAACCAAAGGCACTCAACCAGAACCACTAAAGCGTCCACACGAAAGACAAATACCGAAATCACAAACCTTGATGATGCCATACAAACTAAAACCACCAAAAAACGGATTACCATACAACTGCAAGTAGAACAAAGAACTGAAACTGAAACAAAACACCAAGACCCTGATCACGACAACATAACTACAGCAAACAAGAACACAACTGAAAACAAAGAAATCGACAACAGGGTAACGACAGCAACACCAACAACACCCATAGTGGAAGACAAAACCAACAATAATAAAACAACAACCGCTACAGCCCCAATAACACCAACTAACGAATACACAACTTACACCCCACAACACCAACAGGAGACACCGGAAGACAACACAACTGAAAACAGAAAGACTAACAACAGAGTAACAGCAGAGTTACCAACAGTACCTACTGACAACATAGTAGCAACAGTGACACCAACGATAACCACAACAACTACTTCCAATCAAACAACTTACATCTCACAACAAAAACAAGAAACCCAAAAGGACAAAACCACCAATGAAAAGGGGACCGACAACAAAATAGCAACAATACCACATGCTTCCCTTGCAAAGGATGTTAAGGTTGACAACAAGACAACAGCAACTGATACAAATACAACAACAACCACAACATACAATACACACCAACACCAGGAGACACAAAATGCATCAGAAACAACGGCGAGCAACAATCAAAGGATGAGAGACAACAATCTAACAGCAACGACACAATCAACGACGCCTACACAAACAACACATAGCACACTACATCATCAAGATATAATGGTAGTACTTGGACAAAAAACTGTCAACAATACCACATCATCCACAGCAACAACAACAACAATCACTAGCACAACACACAAAACCTCACGCCCGTCCACTATCCCAAAATACACCATACATAAAAGTCAGCAAGCGGGTCCATCGGAGCACATAACGGCCAAGGAAATGGCGGAAATAGAAAAAGCCCTCCAGGAAGAAAACCAAGAACTACAAGAAACAACACAACATACCCACCATGATATACCAGAATACGAAGAACAAGCATCAGAGGGAAGGGGGAAAAAACCAATCAAAGGAACTCAACATATAAAAAAAAACCAATCACAATCAACACACAGCAACCAGACGAGAAACAACATCAGGTCAAAAAACAACATGACAACAATAAAACCAACGAGGATACAAGAAACAAGAATAACAACAACACCAGCCACCTAAGATCAAAGAGAAATAACAACACAACATATGGAGAATACCAACCTAGGGAAAAATCTAAACCCGCGAAATACCACTATCACCCACCAGAGCTAACAATATATATCAGTGGCACCAATGAAAGATTTCTACGAATAAGTAGTAAGAGTTTAGCAGTAACATTAACACAACACCACAGCGGTACCTTCCAAATTATTCGACCAGAGGCCAACTACATAATTATCTGGTGTAACTCTGCACGGCAGCTTGCCAAATACCTGGAAATAACAAACATAGCGGGCATCCCTGTCACCATCAACAGACATAAAGCAACGAATACTATCAGCACTAACAAAACAACAACGCCCAATCGTGGAGAAGAGGCGAGAGACAGGGACCCAAATAAACCAACCAAGACCAATGAAAACGAAAGGAAAGAAACCCCAAGCTGTGGATTCAAAGCTATCTTAAAGCTTATAGGCCAACATCTATGGAAGACAACATTGGAAATAGAATATGATCTAACATACCACCATATTCCATATAGACGAATTACGAAACTAAGAAATCATCAAGGAGTGGAAACCTCTACAGTAATGCTTGAATTTGCAGAACCTCCCCCAAACAGTACCAGGCTCGGTCCATATGGCAAGCCCATAACACTACAAAAATACATCAACAAGCCTCGTTACTGCAATAATTGCCAACGATGTGGGCACTTCACCTCCCGATGCCGATATCACACAAGATGCAATAAATGCGGAGGAAAGCACAAAGGAAAATGTGCGGCAAATTCGTATAAATGTGCAAACTGCAGAGGAAAAAACACACCATACTCTAGGGAGTGCCCCTACACAACACAGGAAATACAAATCATACAAATCATGGAAGACAGGCAAATCTCCTATAACCTAGCCAAAAAAACTGACCAAGAACAACAACCCAACACAAGCAGCGACACAAACACGCGAAGGGAACCCTACACCAACTACAGCGACTACCTCTCTTGGATCACGCGCTACGTACAGTCGACCTCAATCACCCACAACCAAGAGGAATGACACACATAAATTAGACAATACACAAAAAACAAATACTACACCCAAACGAAACATACAAGAACCAGCACGTAGTCAACACATAAACAAGGAAAATACCACCCCTAGTGCTGGAGAAGAGGAAAAAATGGTAAATAACACAACACAGGACTATATCGACCCCGCCTTAATAACCCAATATTTCACTGACCTGCGGGAGGGTATACAACACAACACGCATCACAATCAAATTAAAAAGCAAGACTTCATCCTCTTACTCCTACAACTACTAGAAAAAATCTTGCCGAAGGACAAATAAAAACTCCAAACTTCCCTGTATCTTATTAAAAATCATACTAAACAAATAAATAACAACATTGAACAATGGATACACATAACGACAAAGAGTATGCAGACAAACTCATCATATGGCAATGGAACTGCAGAGGATTAATTCAAAACCATGGAGAACTAATATCAGCCATCAACATAGCCACCAGCAAACCGAAAATCCTATGCTTACAAGAAACACTCTTAAATGATAAAAGTAAGACTATCCCCAAAATACATGGTTTTGATACAAAGTTTCTTAAGCATAGGAGTAATGGAAAAAAAGGAGGAGGACTTGCCATATATGTTCACAACGATATCACAGATGCAGTAGAGATAGACACTAACATTACTTTAAATGGAAACTTAATTGAATATCAAACAATCCATATTAAATTGGGACAAACAAACTTACATATTTATAATATACATGACCCTGGAGGAAATAATACAAACCCCACCCAAACTTATTCGGTGCTATTCAAAGGTAAGGGTATAAATAGCATAATTTGTGGGGACTTTAATGCACATCACACTGAATGGGGTGGTGACCATATAGACACAAGAGGGAAAAGCATTGAAAAATACACCAGAGAGAATCAACTTGTAATATTAAATACCGGCACACCCACCAGAATAGATCCCATCCACGGAAAACTGACACCTATTGATTTAACACTCGCAACACCAAACCTTGCACTTATCACGGACTGGGAAGTGCTACAACAAAGCTCACTTGGCTGTGACCACTTCCCGCTATGTATAACAATATACATACAAAGTCCAAAAACGCAACAAGTAACCATACAAAAATGAAAAACAAAGCAAGCCAATTGGGATCTCTTCCAACAAGCCTTGAGCAAGATACAACTAGAAGAACTTCAAAGTAACGATGCAAATCAATACTATCACAACATAACCAAGGCAATCAATGAAGCGGCACAAAACGGTATACCTAAAACTAGCGGGAAATCCAACCACAATGTTATACCATGGTGGACAGACAATTGCCGCATAGCCATCAAGAAAAAAAAGAAAGCCCTCAACCGCTTTAAACACACAAAACTAGCTTCGGAATTCATAATATAAAAGCAAAAAGAAAACAACACAAGAACAGTAATAAAGGAAGCAAAAACTAATTCATGGTGAGCATACTGCTCCACACTCAACCATCATACCACTCTAAAGAAGTCTGGGCAAAAGTCAAAGCCATGAAAGGGAAGGTCCCGTCAACATCACCAAAAATATCAGGAACCGACACCAATCAGAACAAAGCAGAACAGCTGGCACGACATTTTGCTAATTCCAGCAGTAATAACAATCATACTCAAAAATTTATGGAGCAAAGACGGGCAATCGAAGAAGAATTCCCTCACATATTCACGGACCAAACCAACAATGACTCACCACTAAATGACTCATTCAACCTCAATGAATGGAGAAAAGCACTACTTAACAACAAAAAAACCCCACATCCCCAGGTGAAGACAACCTCGGCTATGACATCTATAAAAAATCTCCCGATAAATATCCAAAGAATTATACTTGACATGATAAACCTAATATGGCACACTGGAAACATAACCACATTACGGAAACAAGCAGTGGTTATAGCCATACCTAAACCAGGAAAAGACCCCAAAAACATAACATCATATAGACCCATCTCCTTGACTAACACCATCTGCAAAGTCATGGAAACAATGATCAACAACCGGCTAAGGTACCACCTGGAACAAAACCACCTACTTACTGAAAATCAAAGTGGATTTAGAACCAAACGCTCCACCATTGATCAGCTAATTCGACTAGAAGCCAGCATTAAACTTGCCTTCAATGCTAAACGGTAAAAAAGATAGGCACTTAATTGCGGTATTCCTAGACCTCGAAAAAGCGTTTGATATGGTCTGGACTAAAAGCCTCATTTCCAAACTCAATCAGTTCAGCATAACAGGAAGAATGCACCGTTGGATCTCAAACTTCCTAACGGGGAGGCAAATCAAAACCAGAGTAGGCGATGCACTCTCTGCGACTTACACTCTGGACAATGGAACTCCCCAGGGAAGCGTAATAAGTCCAACACTGTTCAACCTCATGATCAACAACCTCTGCAACAATATTACCAACAACCTAGTCGAACTGTCCCAATTTGCTGACGATAGTGGAATATGGAAGGCAGGCAACCTCAACAGCCAAAACAATATCAAGCAACTACAGCAAAGCCTAGACGCCATCGGCAAATGGGCAGACAACTATGGATTCAAAATATCTGATACTAAAACAGTTGGAATGCTTTTCTCCCCAACAGACAGAAAACCTACTACATACCCAAAACTCTACATCCAAAATACACCAATCCCATTCGTAAAATAAACATACTTTTTGGGAATGCTACTTAACGAAACACTTAATTGAAAAACGCACATAACAAACCTAATCAAAAAATGCCAACAAGACATCAACCTCCTAAAAAATATCAAGGGGACAACGTGGGGAGCTGACCAACAAACCATGCTCATGGTCTACAAATCATTAATCAGGGCTAAACTGGACTTGGGTTGCCAGGTGTATGCACTTAGACTATGTACGTTGACCCTACCTAACATCTCACTCGAGGAGCTACAAATACTGACGGGAGATCTACCGCTGAACCTCAGACGAGAAGAGCATATATTGAGATATGCTACCAGAAACTCAATACATCAAGACACCAACCCAACCCAAATGATGATTAAAAAGTGCAACATTCCGTTCAGGCAAAAACGAGCTCTAAACCACCCAGCAGGTAAGAAAGTACACACACTCTGTGATGAAATTCAACTATCCGGAATTCAAGCAGAACAATACAAAATCAAAGATCCTACCCCTTGGAAAAACTGCACGCCCAAAATAAACCTGTCTGCCCAGAACTTAGGATCCAAACTACAAAACCCACCAAAAATACTAACAGAAATCCAGAAAATCATCGAAGAAATTTACTCTGGATTTCTTAAAATCTACACAGACGAATCTAAATCGAAAGAACTAAACAGAACTGCTGCTGCAATAGTGATGCCGCAACAACAAGTTGAATTTGGTGCAAGACTCCCAAATGGCTGCTCCATTTACACAGCAGAATTCTGGGCAATAAATGAAACCCTCAAATGGACCAAGACCCAAAATCACAGCCAGTACGTCATTATAACAGACTCTCTAAGCGTACTCAAATCCTTAGAGACTGGCACATCAAAAAGTAGAGCAAATATGCTAGAAGACACTATGTTATCCATCAGAGAGATGGAGTATGAACAACAAACCATCGAATTCCAGCCAGATAAGAAGCAAAATGAACAAGAAATGGCAGCAGCTCTGGGACAACACCAACAAGGGCGGACATTTATACCAACTGCAAAAAAGAGGCCACAAGGGTAATCACGACACCTAAAATTCTGGAAATCGTGGACATCAGAATTATCAATAGGATCAAAACAGGAAAAACTTTACTCCGAAACAGCTTTGGGAAACGTCTCAGGAAGGAATTGAACCAAACTGCTAACTGTCCCCATTGCCCTGCTGCAGAAACACTGGACCACGTATTCAACACCTGTCCCAGATACCATAATCAACGAGTCGGTTTCCAAGATTACCAAAAGAAAATGAATTCCCCTACAACATACCCTGAATTTTTGGACAAAGTACGCAACAAAAACATCGATACCACATACATGAACATAATAAGGTTTCTCAAACAAATTAACAAACATGGCAACATATAAATCCAACCACAAGTAATTATAATAACAATTAATAGAAGGGCTAAAGCAGTAAGGTAAGACTGCTAGCTGAAGCGCACGCCCATGGTTGTTGTTGTATGTGGGTTTTTTTATATAAATATTTTTTTAAATTTTTTATTTTCCTCTCATGTAGGCATGCAGCTAACACAATACTAACCATCATGGTCTGAGAAAAACAACACATATATTCTCATAACTATGTATACATATTATAAAGGTGGCAAACCCCGGCCATCAGGCCCAGATACACACGACAACAAGAGTGGTAAGATACAAATAAATACAAAATATACTTAGGCCCCAACCATCTTAAAACTATAAGGTGACCTAAGCCAAGTCAAGAGGACACACACACACACACACACACACACACACACACACACACACACAGCCCACTGCGGAACTAAATAAACAACAAGAACAACACAGTCCCCAATTATTAACACGACATGTAAATCTAACACTTATATTCAGACCAAACATACTAATTTATATAACAAAAAGGGGCACAATATACCTTCTAAATTCAGTATAGCTATTAAACAAAGAATCGTGGCGATAAAAGACCACTCGCAAAATCAAGATCTAAGGCAATGGAAATCGAGTCGAAACAGAACAGCAAACTCTAGCAAAACAGCAAAACACTACAACAGCATGAAGAAGAAAGAAAGAGGGTATCAAAGAATGAAGATGGAGTAAAGAAGAAAACGGACATCGACTTTCAAATTGCCAATTTATATGAGGTTCTTCCTTCTACTATTGAAGACCTCTTTCGATACAAGCTCTATACCCACAACCCGAACTCGATCCTTTGTATACCACCAACAAAATGAAAACAGAAAGTAAACACAGCGTGACCCAAACATGTATAGGGTGCCTGACACCCAGCTGATTGTCAACATTTCGGAAAATCAAAAGTACACCATGTACACCAAATTCCAACTTTAATTAAAAATAGTAATGAAATTACACAACTCAAAGGATTAGGAAAATTACACGAGTGACTTACATACCATTGGAATAGATTTCTGTCCACTAGTACAACTGGACTTGAGTCTCGCGGGCCCCTTGTCTCCTTTCCTCGGCCGGACATGTTCATGAATTAAAAAGTGCGACATTCGCACATAAAAGCGGGACTGTAGTGGCTCCATTCCTACTGTCCCGATCAATTGAAAAACTCGACCTTCGAGATTTAACCAGTCGCGAAAGCACTAGTTGCGTAGGAGACTTAAATCCTTTAATTGATTGACTATAAACTGTCACACTGCAGACATCGTAGTGATATGACCAAATTTTTTTTAAAGCTACGTTAAAAATCCAAATCACACACACACTCACACACACACACAAATCTTAGTGCTGATAATTAACTATTTCCTATAAGTTCTTGAGCATTTATTCTGTTTAGAAACATTATATACAAACTTTTAACCCTGAAAACTGAGTAAAGATTCATAGCAAGTGAAGGATATATGCTCGGTTTGTATGTGAAAATTTTTATGAAGAATTTGGATAAAGTGTCTATATTATAACATACTGACTACCTAAGTTGAAAACGGAAGCAGTGTGAGGGTCGGTGACAACGTCCCATTATATAATGTGTCCGTGAGAACAATAACTTCCATCACAATCGCTGTTGTCTGCTACCGTCAGTGTTTAGACCTCTTGTCAGTGACATTTTACGGCACAGGTCACATTATAATTGGTCTGTTTGACTGACACCTTTCACAACATCAAATAAGTAATTATGGGATTATACCCCGTGTCCAAAAACATGCCGAGAACAAAGACTGATTAACTTTAGATTAATCTATATTTTCCCATTTATAAAATTGCTGATTAGCACTCTTTCTTGATGAGTACATAAGTTGTATTTTTTCTAGGATAACAAGGTCTTATTCAATAGATCTCTTTCAGGTTTGACAACCAAAATATTACTTTTTAATCAATCGACGACTTTTAATAATCTGAATAAAAATCAGAACTTGTTAACGATAAGTGAGTTTGAATAATATGGTTTAAGAGGAACATTTTCTCAACGGTGTACTGACAACATAAATCTATCAAATTATTTCTGTAAACAATAATTTGGTGACATAAAAGACTACACAGTGATATTATTCATGAATTGTTAAACTGATAGAGCATTTTTCATAATGACTAAGAAGTAAACACTTTTTGGTAAAGGATATAATAGCGAATTGTCACTTCGCATTATTGCAAATCTCGTGCGAGCTGTTCTATCATTTACTATTGCATGTCGAAAGTAGTTTCTTATTAACGAGAATTGTCATACATGGAACGGATATCAGTATCACAGATGGGTTGCACGTGTGATTTAGACATTGTTTGATATAAAGTAATAACATGACTAACTCTAAGAAAAAGAATAAACAAAAACCATCAAAAGGGATAGATGAATATCTTCAACATCATCGTCATTGTTTTTATTCACTGCTGTACTCATGCAATTGAGCGCAGTTCAATAATTATTTTAAATATTTAGTTCTCTTAGCGAAAAGACTTTTGCTGGTTTTGCCAGCAATTTACTAAACGATTTTAACAACAAAAGGAACTTTGTATGCCTCATTTAGCACACTTTACGCGTGTGCTGACATCGTGCTTAGCTGCTTCATTCAGCTGAATCTGTCAGTGACTAAAACAAAGTACTTCGCCTAAATAGATATATCAAAGCGTGATGAGTCGGCTTTTCGACCTCAGTGATAAATCCAATTTATATGAAAGAGATTGATAAATCTGGTGACATGAACGTTGACATGAATGCAAAATACTTTTGAGAAGCTGTCAGGAAATAAACTTTTAAATTAGCTTTGGCTTTCGTAAGGTCGCCATCGTGGGTTGAAAAGAGTCGAAAACTTGATTAAAAACTCAGCGATTGCTACGACAGTCAGAAACTGATTGCTTGATTGAGCGATCTAGCTAATGAGAGTGTGTAGGAAACGTCACCAGCATAAATCTCTCAATGAGCATATAAACGGCGGTAAAATAACAGTGTTTCGGTCTATTTGCCAGGAGATCACTGGGATTTTATTCTCAAAGGTATCGAAAAGCTCGGGTGGACTAAGCGGTTAAAGCGTCCACCTCGAATGCGGGGGAACGGGGCTGGAACCCTGGTAGAGTCATACCAAAGACAAAAATTGTACTGGCAGCTGATGCATTAAGTTAGTGTGATGACTGGTCGGGCTGGTGTCAAGATAATGCGACTGGGTGGGAAATGATGCGATATGTATGTGGCAGGATGCCACAATTCTACACATCACTATTAACTGACACAACGCAGTCATCATAGGGATAAGTCGCACGGATAACACCGACTCTGTAGCATCACTTTTGTTGATGTGTGCATGGATCTGATGGTATATATATATATATATATATATATATATATATATATATATATATATATATATATATATATATATGTGTGTGTGTGTGTGTGTGTGTGTGTGTGTGTGTGTGTGTAGTATGTAGTATGTGTATAACACGAGATTATAACACATTTCATCAGAAAGGAAAGTATCCTTGCCGAGTTTCCTATTAATTAAACATTTATACAGCTTGTTGCATATTAAAGATGCGGCTATTTACAATCCTCTTCATGAATTGATAAGTTACTTCTTTGTTTGTTTGTTTGTTTTTTTTTTTTGTTTTTTTTTTAACTTTTATTTTCATCCATTTTGCTTAAATGAATATTGAAATACTAATGATTTAAACATGAAAGTTAGTTTAAATAAAGAAAGCAGAGTACTACAAATAAAGCATGGTTACTGCGCATCCATTCTCTTGCTGACAAAACCACATTGCAGACATCGTAGCGATATGACTGAAAAATTGTTAAAGCTACGTAAAAAATCAAAATCACATCACATCACATCTTGCTGGCAAATGTACTGAAACCAGTCTGGAATATAAACTAAGTCAAATGACGAACCAACAATAGGTAATTCAAACATCCAAATGTATCTGCAGTTGATCTAAGTCATTATTTTGCTTTAATTAACACTGCCACCAGCGATACAATTGTTTTTATCTTACACTCTTTCCTCTTTTCGTAATTTGGTTTGACTAACTATTACTATCATTTGACATAGGAGATGATTCGATTCACTCGTTTATTCACAGATTTTCGCCCGGATCTCGCTCTACGATGGTCGATCGATCGATCGAGAGAGAGAGAGAGAGGACTTTTTTGAAATGGTGTACCATGTTGAATTGATTTAGATAACGGGAATTATTATATATTTGCTCCCTACACTGTGCTAATATCCATGGGATTTTAAATTGGGTTGCCAACATTGTTACGTTGGGAAATATATTGTATCATCCTCCCATTAGGAAGGACGAGACAAATTTAACTTTCCGTATTTCTTTACACCTAATGAAAATATCTTCTGACATTACTGCTCTAATCCTCAATAATGAAACAGTTGCTTCTAAAAAAAAGAAGACAAAGGTTTAAGCAATTTATTTCAGCTTTGTTTTGGTTTAAAAAACCTCCAATACTTCAGAAAGAAAGTATATGGACCATCCGTGGAATATTCTTTGCGACAGATGGATAGCATTTCAGGGTTCTCGTGAAATATATCTACTTAATACGGGATGATGACCTATCTCACTGTACACTAACCGTTATCAAATGCGTCTTGACACAAAGATGCATAATATTGATTTGAAGATGCATGTATAGACTTCATAAAAACTTTACACTTCTGCCCGGACAGTGACTCATAACGTACTTATTTACCTTCAGGTTTGTTTTCTATTCTACTTAGAGGAAAAGTGGAGGTACTCTTCTGGTTAGGGAGTATGTATACACGGCAAAACATGTCTTAGAAATTCACGTTCACAACATTCCGATGGCTACTGATAACATGATGTCGAAAATGAATAATAACCAGAGAGAGAGAGAGAGAGAGAGAGAGAGAGAATGCCTAAAACGACAAATAAGTATTTAAGTTGGTATATATATATATATATATATATATATATATATATATATATATATATATATATATATATGATATACCACGAGATGTATACATTTTTCATTAAAAGGAAACGAAGCTTGAAGAGTTTCCATTTGATAGAAAATTTATACAACGATTCGTATATCATTGATTCAGCGTACATACTATACATATATTTTATTTATATCACATACAAATAATATTTTTGCACTTTGAATGGAGTTATGATATGCTCCGGGTAACCGTGTATTGACCGAGTGAATGAATGAACTCACCTCACTGCGAGTGTGTCCACAACAAAGCATAGTTCTACGATTTGTCTTGTTTTTCACAATCACTAATGCAAATTGATAAGCTGATTGTTTTCTTTCTGAGTTTCTATTTTTATTCAGAATTATTTAATCAATATAAGACACACTCATGATTTAAACATGAAATATGGTTCTATGAACAATGTAGTACACTACAAACACGGTTAGCCTCTTGTACACTGAAATTGAACTGTCAGGCATTCACGTACTGACGTATAGAAATTATCTTGGAATAGAAACTAAGCGAAATGACGAACCAACAACAGGTAATTAAAATATTTTAATATATTGACAGTTCACCTAAGTAATTTACCTGCTTTCTTTAACATTTCCTGAGACGATACAATTCTCTCTGTCTGTCTGTCTCTCTCTCTCTCTCTCTCTCCGAGTGGTCTAAAGCGCTCACCGTTACGGATCACTACCATCTAACTTCTGTCTGCGTAGGTTCGAGTCTCGGATTCGGCCAATGTGGTTACGTGAGAAAGCTTGCCAGTAGCTTCTCGTGGGTCGGTGGTTATTTCCGGGATTTTCCTGGGTTCTTCCTCCACCATTAATACTGGCCGCCATGTATAGCCTATCTTGTGCTGAAAAATAGCGTTAAGCCCTATAACACCAAAAACAACTCTCTCTCCTTTGGACATTTTGACTAAACTTTACCATTATTCATAGGTCCAGAGACATCGTCGTATGACGCAAGCGAAAATCCCCAACGCTCGTATTTTCATAAAGTTTCGCCCGTATCTAGCGACGATAATCCAGAGAGAGAGAGAGAGAGAGGGGGGGGGGGGTGAGGTGTGGAGGGAGCGACCATTTGAAATTTATTATATTTAATAACTAATGATCGAATTTTATAGCATTATAATAGGTTTAAAAAACAAAGACAACAAAACATTAAATACGTTACGGTATGTGTTCCTCGTAACCGACAAATTTAACATATAGGCCTAGTGTCGACTGGCAATAGCAACTATGTATCATTGATATTATGAACACTGTAGATAGATCCCAAAGGAAAGTGTATCATTAAGACGATCCAGATTACTGTAGGTTACTTGGTACAAGTTCAGTTTTAATGTTTTAGTCCAGCGCCATATGTTTTTCTGTCTCACTCCAGATTTTTCTTTTTTTTTTTGTCCCTTACGTAAGAGAGGGAAAGGGGAATGGAAAAAAGAAAGGATACCGATGAAAGTGTGTTCAATTTTAATTTCATTTAGAAAACAGACACAAAAAATACTTTTTATCGTTACTTTCATGTATCATTTATGATTAATGAACGAGTAGAAATTCATCATTGATCTATAGAGCTGCAGTTGAAAGAATGTTTATATATTCGTATTATTGCGCCATGGACGGATCACAATTTGATATAGGGTGTGTATTTTGGATTTTTAACGTAGTTTTAACAATTGTTTAGTCATATCGCTACGATGTATGCAGTGTGGCAGTTTATAGTGATGTCTAGCACTGGAGCATCATGCCCCAGACATGTAGCATAATGTCCCACCCAGTCACATTATTCTGACACCAGGCTGACCAGTCCTAAAACTAACCTCTTAATGCTGAGCACCCAGTGAGGGAGTTGTTAGTACCATTTTTGTAAGTCTTTGGTATGACTCGGTCGGGGTTCGAACCCAAGATCTCCCGCATCCGAGGCGGACGCTCTAACCACTAGGCCACCGGAGCGGTCTTGATATACCAGTAGTATTGGTACATCAATTTGCTTTATACCACGACTTTAAATGCCATCGCAAAAAGGAAATTATTTATTATTGATTTTTATTAAACGAGTTGAATAATGTCCAGCTTTTCCTAGCCTTGAGATCTGAGATTTTCTTTATCATATAGTTTTTTTATTTATTGTAATGGAAACAGATAGAAAGAAGAAATAATTTCATTCATTCTGACGCAGAGAATGTATGTTTAAGTCTTTGATTAGTTGCGCGTCCAAAAATAGTACCAAACTATTGTCGATTTTTTTGTGGAAGTTTGTAACAAATAAAATTTAAAAACAGATTTCCTTTTGCAAATTAGAATTAAAAGAGCAATTGTCATTCAGAATGAATGGAACAATCGACTCAGAAAATATCGTTTCTCAGCACAGAATGTGTATGGAACTTTCGTGTGATGTCAGATAGTGTGATTCATGGAGATTGGAAGATCAGTGTGACAATGTTGATACCTAAGGTATGTCACTTTCAGTACTGGAAATTGTTGGATATTCATGTGAAAGGATACTTACTGCATGGAGAAATTCAATATTTACTGTAACGTATTTGTTACGGGATATTTGCAGTAGTTGATTAGGAACAGGAGACAGTGGGAATTGCATCACATAGGGGAAATTAGAACCCTTTTACTGCGTAAAAATACTGTGGATTGATTAACCCAACGTTCTGTCAATTTAGAGACCGATATATGTCGACATTCTTTTATGAACAGAGGTCAGTTTATTTGTTTCTAGAAGTTAACATTTAAACCACACTTTTATGTATAAGGCAAATTCCTTGTTACAGGATTACTGCCCATCCCTCCCCTCATGCACGCTATCAATGGACAAATACCGTTAATTTTTCTTGTTCTTGTTGTTTTTGTTGTTTGGTATTTAACACAATTTATGTTCAGCGCATGATAATATCTGGCATAACGAGCCCCAGTGGTGTGAATTCGACATATTCAGAAAGACCTTACCTTTTCTCAGTTCCCGTTGGCAGTCGAATCGAAACATGGCCGCCAAAATATTCGTAGTGATAGCAAAAAGAAAAAGTTCCATAAGGCGGGATAAAGAAAAAGTTTCCACGATCGCAGCCAATCAGTAATAAGAATAATGCGCAAGAATTTCATGGGTTTATTTTGACCATTCTGAATAACGTAAAGTGATATGTTAACGTGTTAACATACCTAAATTATTAAACTGCACACTCAATATGTAAAGTGTACAGACTATGTGACAAAGACTATATATACGCATACGAATTCAACCGATTGACGAAACTAAAATACTACTCACCATATGAAAGACGTTTGATACCAGAAGATTCTTAGAATAATACTAAGTTTGGATATACGGGATTCCACCATCGTGTTTTTATGACTCGCATTATGCCGGCCAATTCTGAGCATGGGCTTGAAAAGATGTAATGTTAATGCACTGGGCTATGGAAACGAAATGTATTACTTTGGACTCTTTCTGTCATCATTTCAGCCGAGGAACTAGGTCAGGTTTATAGCTCGTTTTACAAAACAAAATTAACTTAACAGTGCCATTAAATGGCAATATAAATTAAACAACTAAATCAATTTTGATATATCATTAGTTCAAGAACAACATTTTATAAAGAAATAAGATGTTATCTTGAAGAAAAACAACAAGAATTAAGATGTAATGTGTTTACACTGTCTCGCTTAAGGGAAATTAGAAAGCTAAAAGAAGTTAGAAACAGATTAATATACGCCCAGGAATTTCTTGAGAATCCGTTCCAGCGGTAAGTTGACTAGTTGGACATCAGACGATAAAGTAGGTGTGGGGCAACTTGCACAATTAGAAACTTGGATTAAAATGCAGTATTGTTTTAAGGTAAACATTTCCATATTTTAAATGATTTATTTATTTGAATGATTTTTAAAGATAAATATTAACTAGGTTTTTCTGGCTTATAAGTTCGAGAAGGCCATGGAGTGGATACGTTTCATGTTGACGTTTAGATATCACATTATCATATACATTGAGATTAGAAATGTTAGATATTTTATACACTTAGTGAGTGTCACTTTTCTTAATTAAAGGACAATCGTTCTTCTTAATATTGAGAGGAGAAATACGCACACACTGACACATATTTGTAGAATTATTTAGCCAGCCAACCCACCCATCTTTACATGCAACTACAAATGCAAATATAAGAAGGAGAAACAAAATTATGCTTTTATTCATCAACATTTTGCACACAGGGAGAGAGCTTGAGTAGTGATAAGGTAAATTTAAAAAGAAGACTATATATGTCAGTCATTTAGAATGTTTATAGACTACACACGTATGTCAGTCTTTTAGAATGTTTACAGACTACACACGTATGTCAGTCATTTAGAATGTTTATAGACTACACACGTATGTCTGTCTTTTATAATGTTTATAGACTACACACGTATGTCAGTCTTTTAGAATGTTTATAGACTACACACGTATGTCAGTCTTTTAGAATGTTAATGACTACACACGTATGTCAGTCTTTTCGAATGTTCATAGACTACACACGTATGTCAGTCTTTTCGAATGTTCATAGACTACACACGTATGTCAGTCTTTTCGAATGTTCATAGACTACACACGTATGTCAGTCTTTTATAATGTTTATAGACTACACACGTATGTCAGTCTTTTAGAATGTTTATAGACTACACACGTATGTCAGTCTTTTAGAATGTTTATAGACTACACACGTATGTCAGTCTTTTAGAATGTTTATAGACTACACACGTATGTCAGTCTTTTAGAATGTTAATGACTACACACGTATGTCAGTCTTTTCGAATGTTCATAGACTACACACGTATGTCAGTCTTTTAGAATGTTTATAGACTACACACATAGTCTTCTGATCAATAGAAGCTTTACAAAGGCCTTATCGTAAATCCGTTTACGTTGGAGGACGTACTTAGATTTGTGTTGATTTGCAAAATTATTCTTGTAGAGACAAAGCACCAGTTTAAAATATTTGCGTCGACAGATGTTTCACAGGAAACAGTTTTTAAAGAAAGATAGATCGCCAGAAAGAACTTTCGGTACATTTAATTCTGCCATCAAATTTTAATGGGTAAGAAAACTAAGGCAGTGTGACGGAGACGTCGTGCTAATTTGAATCGATACATCGTTCTAATTTGAATCAATACTTCATATATGCACCTGTCTCCAAACATAAATAAATGTCTCGAGCCAGCTGTTGTGAATGAAAACAATGGCAGGAATCAATATATTATAAATTGTTTCCACATACTCTTATTATGATGGCTTTAAAAAAGTGCAAAGTGTGACCAAAAGTATAGAAAACCTGTGCCAATGAAAAAATATGAAGAAATATTTTGTTTTCGAAGTTGTGATTATCCGAGTAAAACTGATATAAATTGTGTATAATTGTTTCAGGTTTTGGAGCGACAACCACCTTAGGTTTTGAAAATCTAACAAGAGGCAAGGTTCAGACGAAATAAAAATGGAAACTGCATCATTTTGGTACGTTTTTTTTGTGACTGATTGTCATAGAAATTATTTTCATCTTAAAACATATTGGATTAAAGAAGTAAACATTCATGGATACAACATCTATCTATATTTGCCTAATTTTGGGTTCCTGACAACATGTTATCGCATAAAGGATCGCAGACAAAATGTGATCACAATGAAATATATATTGAAACAATTGCTTTTTAAGTACACGCATTAATGATACAGAGGTCAGTGTCTGATTTTCATATCTCAAAGCAAGTGTGAAGAAAATTATAACCAGCTTTAATAGGTCTTCTGACTCAGTGCAAATAAGGAAAGACTTAGGCATCAAAAGAACTGCAGATTAGTACAGAGATTACCGTGGCAATAATCAAGACCATGAATGCTTCAATGGTATTAAATCATCCTTGCGGAAAGGCATTATTCCGAAAATGAGACTATTAGGTTCCCTACAAGTTCAATCAGTGACTAATGACCCATACACAGTGTAACGGTGCAACATATTTGTATATTTAGTCGCAGTCAGCGTGACACGTAACAATTAACATTGATTTATAAACTAGGCCTGCAACAAATCGCTAGCTGTGATTTATGTGATGCTCTTTTGTGGGGGCATGATTGATTTTTGATTAGAATACTCGGCGATAATGGTTGGGGACAGATTGGGGTTACGTTGTGATAATGGAAGGTTACATAACATTGTACCGTGTTGACCATGGAAAGTTACATACCGATGTACCATGTTGAGCATGGAAGGTTATATATCAATGTACTAGGTTTACTATGGAAGGTTACACAACGATGCACCATGTTGAGCATGGAAGGTTCTATATCAATGTACTAGGTTTACCATGGAAGGTTACACAACGATGCACCATGTTGAACATGGAAGGTTACATAACGTTATACCATGTTGACCATGGAAAGTTACATACCGATGTACCATGTTGAGCATGGAAGGTTCTATATCAATGTACTAGGTTTACCATGGAAGGTTACACAACGATGCACCATGTTGTGCATGGAAGGTTACATAACGTTGTACCATGTTGACCATGGAAAGTTACATAAAGATGTACCGATACTTGTATCTAGCCACATCAATAAACACAGCATTATAATGTGTCACAAATGTTTGAATTTTTAACACACCAAGGAAAGCATTAATTACAATAATCAATGTCAGATATTTACAACTCAAAGGAAAAATAACCGATAATGGTGTCAGCTGTAAAATGACTATTAACATCGCTTAAGCTATGCATGGTTTATTTACTGAGACTTTCAATGTGTATGTGTGTGTGTGTGTGTGTTCAATTTGTATTATTTGTTGGCTTTTCTTAATGGCTGTGTTATGTATATATGTATTGTGTACTTGACTTTGTCCAAAATCAGGTCCATAGTGTACCTGTTCACTGACATCTAGTTTGAAAACATACTACGTAGTTAATATTTCTCTATGACGATGTGGATTAAATATTTAGAGGTTTAGTGTGCTTGATATAGATATCATTCAGTTTTTTTTTAATAAACCAAATATACTGTATAATTTACATTTCTAATGTATTATTTATCCTGTAATAAAGATTTATTAATCTTCCAATAGCAATTCTCTCTAATATGATCTTCAAATGCCATTTCTAGAATTATTACTGAAAGTGGAGTCCGTCTGAAGACTATATGCATATATCACACAGTAAAGATTGATTGGATTACACTTTCAGACCTATATCAAAATCAAGAAACATGCATATTGACATGAAAAAAGTCGCCAATAACAAGCAACTGGAACGAATGCCACTAGGTAACAAAAGACACTGTCACAAACAACAGCATACTTTAATATTCTTTTGATTATGTTATGTGTGGTAGGAATGTTACCATTCTGTTTTTATCTGCACTGTCACAAACAACATAATGATTTAATATTATGTTATGTGTTGTAGGAATGTTACCATTCTGTTTTTATCTGCACTGTCACAAACAATATCATGATTTAATATTATATTGTGTGGTAGGAATTTTACCATTCCGTTTTTATCTGCACTGTAACATTCCTGCTTGGGATTTAATAACTCTATTAACTTTGATCCTGTTGATCTCGTTGACTTTCTTTATTAAACTGATTATCTAAGATGCAGTTTGCATAACACATTATGCCTTGATGTATTCGATATAATTTTGCACCTGTTATACCATTATCAGCTTGTAAATTGCCGTATTTCTAGGCAGTAGATTAATTTATATTAACTTTTATGTTGCAAACTGTGTAACTTTGCTTGATTTTATCACGCAATCTCCCCCATCTTTCATTTCTTTATCTAACATACAATCCTTTCGGTCGTCTGTTACATTGTTTTTTTCTTCTTTTCAAGTAACACGATAATGCATGGTTCTTTGATCTATTCTGTAACGGTATTCATAGTTATGATGTGGTTTAATTTTGAATTTTGCGTAGATCAATTTATTGTTTCCATATCGTTGATATTGATATTTTTTATTATAATGTGTCGTCAAGAGGTAAAGATAGTTTACAATCAGATCAAAGCTTTCAAGTCTGGATATAAAGATGAAAGTTAAATTTGAAATTATTAACTCTGGTACAACGTTTGTCTATCGAATGCAAGGGTAAAATAACACGATCAGCTGTTGCCATTGACACTGAATAGTTTAAAGGATTCTGTCTAAGTTTTATGTCACACGAGGCTGTATATATTTTCAAAGAGTTATAAATGTCAAAGTTTAAAGCGCTGTAATGCAAAATATCAAATTGCTTGTATGCGAAAAATTAATTTTCAGTATGGTAATTATTATATCGTTAAATCTTTCTGTAGCATTTAACTGAATTGAAGATAATGATCTTTAGTATCTTTATTCGCTCGTTTTTCAGTGTCAGGTCCAATTATTAGTGTTAGCACTTGCTAGTACGGCTATCGCACGCAAACGCAATGTGTCGGACATTTAGTATCTATATTTAAATACATTTATCCTCTTTCCTTTTTCTTCCACATTCACCTGGAATTCAATGACGATCTCCCCTCTTCTCCTCCTATTATTTGAAATAGTGTATGATATACTCAGTTTTGCTTTGCTTTCATATTGTATATTAATTCCTATTTTTCTCCAAAATATCAGTACATTGACATAGAAAAACGAATAATAGGTTTTGCTCTGAAACTGGTTTGCAAAATAAATGCAATAAGCTAATGAAGCCCTTCTCCATTTTACAAAGAAAGGAATCTGCTTATTGCTAAAATACAATTAACTATTTTGTATTGAAAAGTATGTAATTAAGTATTACAACATGTGACATATGTCGTCCTTATATATATATATATATATATATATATATATATATATATATATATATATATATATAAAAGGACATATTGTCATTAATGCTGTATATTATGCCTAGCTGGGTCTGCTTTAACATTTCATTAAAAAAGTTTTACATGTTGTGAACTGTTATTCTATTAAGACAAGCTTCCATCACTGGCGAATAAAATGATCTAATTGATAATACAGAAAACAAATTATACTTTAAGATTATATTTCTCTTTGAAACCGTAGCGACTGAAAAACATAATCGTTATTTTCATTATACATAAAATCAGGTAGAAATGTCATGCCTTCATCATGCGATTTTTTTTGCAGATAATTTAATGGTCAATCGTAATGGAACCTTATTTGAACCACTGGGCTTGTACAGTAACCTCATCAACAGTTGTAAGTTCCTTTACTACCAAAAACGACTCTACTTAAAAGAAACAAACAAGAAGGCATTAACATAATGTGAACTCGGGCAACTCAGTGATGTCCGTTAACATTCGTCAAGATGGTGTTTATAAACGTTTGTAATAGCGGTCCACAGTCTGCATTTTGTATTTTGGCTTAATCTATATTTTTCAACAAGATGTTAAACAAACTTGAGATTAACCAACGCCTTGCGTCAAATATTTTCTCGGCGTTTTGGATCGTCATATAGGTTAATCTAGTTTAATCATCCTTTCAAAATTAGACCATGAGCATTTGGGACAGTGTTATCCAAATAATGCATGCAGAAAAGTATTCACGTAATATTCAAAACGGGTTGAATAATCTCCGAGTTTCTGCCATTAATTTATTTGATAAGTTACAATGTTTCTGTCGGATATCACTTCACATTTGGATTTCAGCTTCCTTATCTCTTCCAGCAAAATATGGAAAATAAATGCCACTGTTGGAATCAGATTAACTCAGCTTCTGTACATACTATATTTGCATTATCTCTTCGGAATCTCTTCCGAATGGACGATATAATTATATAGGTTTGAAATACGTATATACATTAGCGATAACAAAGTAACTAGAGGGCGCTTCAGTCGGACCGAGTGCCACTATCTTACTATTTTTCTACAGAGATGGTACCTCTCTTTAAGGGGCTCCCATTCTTTTGACTTTGATTGGATAATTTCATGAATAGCGGGAACATGTTACGTTATAACTGCGCAAAGGAAGCCATTTGGCTTTTCTTGTAAACTATACGTCATTGGTAGAGTTTGATACTGCTCAGAGAAAATTTTCATGAAAACTTCACAACATGTGTGGATCATGGATGGTTTCACGCAGGAGGTTTTATTTATGTATCTAAATATAGAATGTCCCAAGAATATTCTGGTACTTATCTTCGTTCATGGGAATAATGTTGTATTATAACACACCCTCCACTTTAACCGGAAATGCTTGTCAGTTCTCTCCCTTGAGCACCTGGTATAGGTAGCAACCACAGTCTTGCGTTGTATCAGTAAAGTACAACGAAATCTGTGACAACACGAAATCACATTATCTGTATAATATATATATACATATATTTATAGTACAATAAGATGATTTATTGTAAGGTACTTGACTGACAAACATCAGACTTGTTTGGTAGCAACTATATAATCAATGAATATAAATATCGTTGCTACTGCTACCAGTAACAAGCAGTTTGTTTTTTATTAGTATTGCTACAAAATAGTATAAAACCTGCATGACATCTTTGGATATGAAATTAATTAGTAGTAAATATGATTAATACGAATTTATATTTGTATCTTCACAGATGAGATGTGATTGTTTTCTGTTAGAAGATTAACCCACCCCTGTAATAATTTAAAAGAAACTTGTAAAGTTTTTAAGGTTACTCACAGCTCCGGCTGTTGTAGCATCCATACCCCTCACGTACACATCTTCATCTGTCTGTGATTTTATCGTTATTTACACTATTTTATTAAAATAAGTCAATATTGTTATGACAACAAATGTCAGCACAATCCAACTATGTAATAAAGCAACTTCAAAAAAAAGTGTTTACAGTGCTGTATTTAACTTTTCATAGCTTGCAAAACGTTTTGATTTTCGCTCTATTCTGCTACTTACGTTAATACCATAGATTCGAAATAATGCATACGCCATGTATCGAAAAGGCCCCATGTAATATATCGATACGATGGCACAGACGGATAATGGTTTTAGGTATAATACATGGAGTAGTTCTCATATATAGAAGGAAAACAGGTTGGAGAAAAATCCTTTAGTGTACCGGAGTTGGGCGGATTGGGGATGGGTCCACTACAGGGCGAATATTCATAGGAAAAATTGTCTTGTGGTATTAACAAAACAGGAAACATAGTTCGCATATGGGACGCGGAAGTCGTTTTCGAGTCGTTATAATTGCGCTACCCTGTCAACATTTATATTTCTTTTTCGTAGCTTTCCTGAACACTTGGCATTTTGTTCTGTTCTGTTCTGTTTAATGATTTCACCTGGACAGATATAATATAATAACAGTAAGCCGCTTGCGACATACAATTTAAAACAATTTACCATAAAATAATTTAGACGAAAACATTATCTTAATCCGCATGCTTAGCAATATTTATAATAGAAAGTGTGGAATTTAAACATATGATTGATAGGCCTGTTTATTTCAAAAATATTTTTAACACTGGTCTACACGTTTTTAGAAGTCGCCTTCTTCAGAGATAAAAAGTGCTATTTATTATGGAATTTAATGTGCTTAATTCAAATGTGACAATTAAAACAAGTGATTGGCTAATCTTTCCCAGCTATTTAAGGTTTTATATTTTACGTCTATCTATATTGTGTACTTAGTAAAGTTTTAATCATAAATTGCAAACCAAGGTCTTTTCATGTGTTTATGGTTGCTTTACATGACAATAATTCGCCTGCCGTTTTTATGTAACACTTTATAACAGCAAAAGGGTTGAGTAAATAAAAATTATTATGAAACAAAATGCATGAGATTCCAGTGTTGTGTCTGGAGCCCAGTATATATGCCTTACCCATAGAAAGTTCCATATCGCTGACAAGGTCATTCAGTTCACCTTGTGTTATGAGGTGTGGTTAAGAGGAAGAGGATGGGAGAAAATACTTGTCATGTGACATTAATGGTTCAGGACTAGAGGTTTCATCTTCTTACTCTTCCTCGTCTGACTCAAGTGAGAATGATTCTGGTGCATCAGGAACGGCCGTCCTTCTCTCTGGGGAAATGGGTGTAAGGCTGATGGAACGTTTGGATAATGTACAGTCCACTTTTTCGTCCTTGACAAACCTTTCCCAACTGGAGGTACCATATAGAAGTAACAAGTGCTGATATGATATGTTGGTTCTCGCCACACCATTGGCGCTGCAAAAGGCATATATTTCCTTTCCCTATTCAACCACTGGTGAAGATTTGTTGCACAAGTATTTCAGTATATATGTGTGGCCCACCTCTTGTCCTGATCTCTAATTCTGCTTCCAAAATAAAGGTGATATGCTTTCTTAAGCATAGTGGTTATACTGCGCTTTTGTGTTGCAAAGTCGCTTAACATACCAGACGTTATCTGTAATGTTCACATAAGTATGAACCATCTTTGCTCTGGCGAAACAAAAATGTTTTTCTTTGTAAAATAAAACACTGATAAATACGAGAGCACGACACTGTATGATTTCTAAAGCTGATACAGGGCAATTTGTTCAGCAGAGGGATGTAAGCCTAGTTATGATTGCATCATCTATGACTTCTAGGATTAACATTATGCAATTCATATCTTGTATGATGCAATATGACAGCTTCAGATTGCATAATTCATTGTTTGCCTAAAAAGCAAGTACTGTCCAAATCCAGTCAAAGATTTATTCATAGATCCAGTCAAAGATGTAACTGATTCGGATTTAAATTGAGATCCCTTCCATTTATAATTCACTTATTCTTCGCCATTCCCAAGTCAAGGGTATTATGTACTGACCCAGTTTCATATCTTTAAAACTAGTGCTAATCAACAATTTTAACATCATTTTCGTTCTCAGCGACCCAGAAGTAGTAAAATTTGACTACATTTATTTCGGAAGCAATTTGGCTGAAGACCAGTGCCATTACTCTGAAAAAAAAAACTAATTCGCATATATTTTAATAATAAACTATTAGCAAACTATGCTGCCAAAGTGAATTAGACTTAAAATAAAGACCATTTTCTGTTTATATTCTGAGCGTATGGTTGCATGACAAATTATATGACAAATTATATGCATTGTTTTTAAAACTCTCATTGTGACGTCCTAACTTGGTGGGAAGTGATTTTCATATATTAATGTGGTATATTCCTCAGTAGATTGATTTAACAGATACAACATAGGATTTTTTGTTCTGTTCTTTTCTTATTGTTTTCTTTTTTTTTTTGGCTGATAGAGAGCTTTCAATGGGTTGGAATGTTATAGTTTAAACTGAATAAGCTCGTAACAAAGCACACGAGATGGCACGAGAGGCACCACAACCAGCGTAAATGCGCAAGAGATTGGGCACATTCACCAAGTGGGACACACAAATGTTAGGCTTTGGATACGTTTGCCAAATCTATTTCTCTTCAGCAACATCGTATCTATGTCAGGTTTAAAGCTCATTCAGCCAGTGAGCTGACCCACATTAACTCAGACAAATTCAAAACACTTGCTTAAATGTCTATTGATCTTGTGACGCAAGAAGTACGTACCATCGCGATCTATTGGCGAATTCTTGAGGGCCTAACCGAGGAATGTTTGGCTGCATCGTATGATTTTCTGGCTGATATATTGAGGTAAGTGATCGACTCAAGTGAGTCGTAGGCAAATCAAGGCTGCTCTTCTTGACAATCAAGATGTCAAAATTAAAAGCTACCTCAGTTTGTATCAGTCGCAATCAATTTCCATAAGTTTTGGAAACCCAGAAATCGCTATTTCTTGACATTAACATTTTCACATTTAGATTCGTCACATTTTACGACTCTGTAAAGTAAAATCAACACCTTTAGTTAAATCCAACAAATATTTTATTTCCCTAGAATACAAAGTGAAAATTGAAAACGAATTTATAGGATTTGGGATTAAATCCCAGATAATCATAAACTTTCTACCAGAAGTTGAAACTATAGAGCGTTCCGAATTAATGGCAGCATTGAATTTGATAGTGTGCCAGAAGCCGTGAATAACCTGATTTGCTAAAAATCTTGATGTATCACAGTGATATAATCCAGACTATCCTTGAATCAGTTCACAATAATCCCCAAATAGTGATTTAATGCGAAATGTTAATTAACACTTTGTAATTCCAGGAAATATTTTTTTTTTAAATAAATGGCTTCTCCCAAGTTATACCTGATAACAGCTGACGATGATTTTAGAGCTGAACTTAAAGTAGCAATCAAAGAATCCTTTTTACTTCAAACTATAAACAACTTGTCATCTAACTTACGACACAACCAACTGTCCCGGATCTAGGTCATATGCAATGGAATTTCCATCACGCGTAAATAATGTTAATCTGTTTAGTTAAAGCTTTGCAAATGTCCTAAAGACGATCAGGCAGACCATCGCGTTCCACTGGAAAAACCAATACCCTGAACTCAAATCCGAGTAAACACCTTGTTGCGTATCAACTTATCTTAAAGAATAATCTTCAACCATGGACAAAAGTTAGCTATGAAATAAGGTGTTTACAAATGAAACTTGCAGTCCCCAGTCATGGACAAAAATAAAACACACAAGATAGATAAATATGACACAAATATAAATAGTGTGTTCTATGCCAAGCTATTAGTACACTTAAACCCGTTCAACGATATGTCCCCGTCTAGCATTTAATCATTCGTCGCTATAGACTGAGCGCGAACGAGACGATAAGGAATAGCCGCCCCTCCCCTCCTCGATCCCACATTTTTAGTACCAAGCCAATTCCTCAGTGTAGGATGAGCAGAAAATGCAATGAACACAAGCAGCTCTTAAGAAACGGTACCGGATAGTTCGAGTGATGACGATATAAGGGGACACATTGATAACGCGACGAACGTTCCTGAAACTGTAAAATCTGATCGCATTATCAACGATTATAAATGTGCTCACAACAAAAATCATACTGCTGATGTTATTGATGCTGATGCCGATGTTTGCCACGTTCGGTTAACCTTCTGAAAAGACGAATATCACCACATCGATAAGGGTGCCTAAGGACAGATCAATTGCTCAGTCTAATGAAATCCTGTTCGGACCCTGACGGAGCTCTTCCTTAGAATACACAATAGATGAAGATAGCTTTCAAAGCAACGGCGTGTCATCAGCATCAATGAGACTTAGACATTCAAATGACCAATTTTCGACTCAAAAATATCAAATCTGCTCCCCTAAATGTGTGTTGTCTTAAAGGTAAAATTCATTATCATCATTTTTGTAAACTGATTCAAAACCACGAGAGTTTGCGTAGTTTTGAAAATAAATATGATAGTATCGATTTGGATAGATATAGAGTTTTTGTCAAAACGTCGTTTGCAAAGATATTTTCAAGAGCAGATGAACTGGTGCAAAGAAGACAAATTACACAAATAAATTAAACGGAATCCGTGGCTGATTATTAAATTGTCTCCTGTCAAGCCTTGAAATATATCAGTGACTTTAGCAAACTTGAAATGAACCGTCATTTTACGGATTCCGTTCTTTGTTGCCTTCCAGTCTTAACAGTCTGTATTAGTTAAGAATAGAAACTTATTACATCGGCAAAGATGTCAGGACAATGGGGAGGGTGAATTGTTTCATAATATTGAAAGAAATAGAGTCCGTGAGCTGTTAAAGGACACATTTGGTGCAGGCATCAACATAAAATCTGTTTCAGAAAGAGAATTACACGCACACAAATTTTCTTTAAAATTCTTCTTTTATTACATACAGACAATGCAGGAATTGACGAATATTTGTTTTAACAATAATTTGAATGCTTTGTATCAATAGTCAACTCAGTGAACATTTATGTAAACTTTGTAAAAAAGCAAGCCTTTTTGTATTTGGAGCACGAAATTAGCGCTAGATATAAATTCAACATTGGAAACAACGTGATTTACATCTGTGCTGATTTTAAATTTATGCACGTTATTTGTTTCTAGCAATGGAAGATTCCATAATGCAGTAAAGCGTGCTAACTAAGCGAAACAATTATATGCCTTTACTGTAGCAAAGAATTAACAACTTTGGATCTGAGATAGGGATAATTCTTTATATTGGGTGTTGGATTGAGATTTGTATTGCAATGCATAAAGTACCCATACTCGTCTTGATAAAGTGTACTGAAGAATCATACAAAAATGAAATAAGAAAATCGGTGAAATTGTCTAATTAGAATTTCGTGACATGTGGTCGTTAGGTTACAAGAGAAAAAATTATTTAACTTGAGTGCGTTTAAGAACATTTTAATTGAAAACTATCGTTCTTTTACTTCGTTGGAAATAGGGAAGCAATGGATGTCAGGATGTTGTTTGATTCGTTCTGCAGTGGAACACATTGCACGTGGAAATATGTTTTGCCCTGTGCCAGGTAATAAGCCAGTGTATATCATTACCACATCTTGAAGGATTGGTTTCTAGATTAAGACTAGTATACACATTCATATACATAATACATTTTCTTCCCAGACTAATGCTAATTTAAACACACAGAAAGGGATGAAATGTATCAACATTAATATGATATATGTAGTAAGACCAGATTATTTTAGTTATGAATTTAGTTTTGAAAAAGCCCGAAGGATCAAAACACTATTACTGTTACGAATCTACGTTCACAAACTAAGTCACAGAAAGAAGCAAGATCAAAAAGGTTTTGAAAACTTACCAAACAATTTAATTATCGATTTTATAAATGAAATGTGAGAGGAAAAGCATTATGAAGTGAATCCTAAATTAGCCTGGAAAGAGTTATATTAAAGTCCAAAGGAATAAAGAAGTCCTCACACTTTCCAAACTCCTTTGATTAATTCACAATAGTTACATAATAACAACATAGCAAGAAAGAACACTTTCTATTTCCACTGAACAGTCTGAACAAGTGTTTTTACTCTCAAATAATTTCTGAGTACAACATAAAACACATCTGCGGACTTGAAGTTATAAGAGGGACAACAAGCAGGAGTGAATTTGATTGATTACTTTTCTCCCTAAATACACCTATTGTTATAATATTTTTACAACATACCCCAAACTAACAAATCAAACATACCCCAAACTAACAAATCAAACATACCCCAAACTAACAAATCAAACATACCCCAAACTAACAAATCAAACATACCCCAAACTAACAAATCAAACATACCCCAAACTAACAAATCAAACTGCTCAATAACTATTTAGAAATAAATTTTCACGTGACCTGGCCCATCTGATGGAAAATTACTACTTCTCCCATGTGAAATTAATCCAAATTCGTCATCAAGTCATACGACCGATATTATTATTAGTAAACACATGCGTAAACATGTATCTATGGATCCTATGTAATTTTACGCTCTTAATATTTTTAAAAGAAACCCTAGTCACGTAGGCAAAATCTAACTAAAGATAATATGTACATGTTTTGAGCTATGATTATTTTTTTAAATATAAACTTTATATAAAATGATGTAACACAAGTTTAAAAGAAAATATCAATATATGTAAAGGTGCTACTGGTGGTGATGATGTGAGGTTGTACCTTCTTACAAGGTGTCCGCTTGATTTGGCTATCGTTATCTAGAGTGTGATCGCCCTAAGAATTGTTGCCCGGATCGAGTAAATATAAAAATAAAGTGTGGAACTTTGAGATGGAATAAATAGAGATCTGCTTAGATGTATAGAACAGAATGACACATGAAAACCAACACTTTAATCAATGACAAAAACAGCTGTAGAACACATTAAATTAGGAAGATACAGTTCTCTTTGAAATAAATCATTCGGCGAATGTCAAACACAAATATATTTATATAAATAGCCGATCTTTTTTTACATAATAGCGGTTCATCAGTGAATCGAGTGAACAATCGATGTCATTGTGTTGTAAAACTTCATAACCTTATTTTTTTCCGACTCACTCCAATTTCACTGCGGCTGTTCTGCTCGGTCCATTCGCATTTTGCCTTCTCCGACATCCCTACTGTTTCCCCTCTTTCGGCTCTCAAACTTTGTGTGGGTTGCTGGATATGTAATTACGTAGATACGTTAATACTTGGATCAGTAGGTACCTAAATCTTCTGTCAGATATTCTACTAGGAATAGATCATTATTCCCCTGTCGTTATGTCAGATATCGTTCTATCGTAATTCAAACAGATACCAAAGGCTATCTGGTCAATCTAAACCATGAAGACCATAAACAGACCTAGTTTCATAATATGAACGTGATTCCTAACGGCTATTTAATCTCAGACTCGCATTAATATCACACGAATCATAACAGTTCCGTTCTCGTCTCAATTACACAAATGAACGAATGAAATTCATTACATGACACAACTACGTTATTTTTAGCAAATACACACATTCGAGTCTTTAGTATACGTGAATCATCTAAGATCGGTGAATTCACACATATTTTCGTAACTCATATCAACTAAAGTAATGCATGAATTTATTCCTATAGCAATCAAGACGACAAATTCAAACAATTCGTCAAACATATATAAAGAAGACCATTGTACGAATTCAGATAGATGTACTCAAACACAGTTATACTCATATCAAGAGAATTCATCTATGGATTTAAACAAATAAATTCATGCAAATATAAGCAAAATATTGAAGCAAATCATTATACTGGTATCAGCGAATTGCATGAAATTGATGCGAATACTTTGTGCTTTCAAGCCTTGTTCGCGTTTACCGCCAAAATTGTGTCCGTCGACTTTCCAGACGTCTAGTCGTTTTGACCAATGTTTTACGAGAGAATTTCTTCGAATTCAATCTCGGTGTCCCTTATATTTTCACTCTTGCAAGAAAAATGCAGACTGACTAGATTTTCGACGGGGCAATATCAAAGGCCAAGAAATTCATGTGGGAACTACTCCCCTTATTTAGAGTAAACAACCAGCCTAAATATATATACAGCCTTTTATAACAGGCGCCAAAATTGTGGTCAGCCTGACTTCTAGATTTTTAAATAACTGATTCTGGTCAATTTCAAATCTGACATTTTCTATACAAAGATCGAAGTTAACCTCTTCATTCCAGCTTGTCTGACGGTTAAATAAACGAAGGCTTAATTAAGAATCACTTTCTCTCCCGACACAGAAATTAGAAATCATTGCAGTATACAGATTTAACAAGCACCTGTCACCATAAATCTAATTAATTACTCTCAGGCCCAAGTTATTGTGCTCTTTGTAGATCGACAGAAATTTGCATCCTTACAATATACATAACATTACAGAAACTCTAAAAGAGTTTAGCGTTCAGCAGTGGTATCCCTATATAGCATTACCTTCCAAAGGAACATTGCCTTGCAATATTAAACAGGATCTAAGTTTTTAGACTTCATGCTACATTTACATAGAAATGTATATCTATTTATACCACTGATAAAGTTTAGGGCTTTTAATTATAGACTTTTGTTTCTACTACTAATAAAGTTTAGGACTTCTGAACACATGCTTCCCTTTGAGACTGATCGAATAGAAATATTCCAGTCTAGCAACAATCTAATTACTATGATACAAATTATATTTGGGACGATAATCATTATTAATTATTAGTCTTCTTTTTCGAGCTGAAAGAGCAAGACTTGTGGATCGCTTCTCAAAAATATAGACTTAATATCGTAAAATTGCGACAACTGTTGTCTACACAGACCTTTATCACGTGATCTCTTTTATAATGCGATAAATATATTAACGTATAACTCACTTAACTATAGATATTTATTTATATCCACTAGGCTTTACCAATACTGGTTTCCATTTACTTTGTACAGTCAGTGACCGTTAATCTTGTTAGTTATAGTTATCTTTAACTATGGAGAGTGTTGTTTACTTTTACACATTTGTACCATAATCACCATCTTTGACAAAAACGTTTTCTTTTATCAATTATAATACTTGAAACTAATAATTGTGGTGTTTTTATTCGGATCAACAACACCATTTCAACTCGTTACTCAATGTCTATTGGTAATTTCACATGAATATTTAATAATCATTTGTAGCGGTTTCATATGCAGGTGCCACAGGTGGTGAATGGCCTGGAAAAATGTTTACGTGTTATCAAATATTCATCGGACTTGCCTTTTCGAGGTATATGAATAAAGCCTCCCTGTTTTGATGAATTGTTTCATTCATGTCAGATGTTAACCTCAAACCTACTCATCTCGCGTAAATGCATGCTGGGAATTCCACAGCAAAACATATGCATGGTATCAAATAATATAAATACACAAAAAATTGGTTTCCTTCTATACCAGATGTTTAAGGGATGTTTGTTAAACCAATTAAGCAAACATTTACATCATAAGAGCGTCTTTAGTTAAACAACGATGCGTAATTTGCACGGAATGGAGCTTAATTTGGTATATTTATATTATATCAGGTGTAACAGACACGTGCGCTCTCCTGGTTATCGTAAGAGGAGACTGATAAAAACAGGATCAGCGGAGTATCAATGGATGGCGTTCCAGATTCGCGCCCGAAGTTCGAATCATACCATCGGGTCAGCTTGGATCGGCTACCATGGTATAACCTTGGGCCTCAACAACAAATGACCTATTTCATTTCCGACTCGGTGAAACTCCAAGTCAGTCCTATTATATCACAGCTTCATATTTGTTCAGTACTTTTGCAAGCATCATTTTTAAGCCTTAAGGAATGACTGTTTCCTAAACTCCCTCATTCCTCCCAATCCCAGACAGCTGATGCAGTATTTTAATCACGAGTTATATAAGCTAATCTCAGCTAGGTGCAAAATATCCTAAATGAAAACATATCCTGTCTCATTCATCAAAAAAACCCTCTTAGCTTATGCTGCATTTCCGTCTTGAGCTTTATAATTTAGACTAAGCTAGGAACAAAAACGCAAATAGTGAAAACAAATGCTTTCAACACAGTCCCATTGGTAAACATTTGAAGCAGAGAGAGAATATATATATATATATATATATATATATATATATATATATATATGCAGCAGTTCGAACAATAGTATTTATTCATTATATGTCCATGTTTGTTTCAATAATAGATCGTATGTAATCTGGTTTCTTTAAAAATTAAAAAGTATGCAAATGTTATTGAGACTCTTCTTTTAAATTATTTTTATCACTAAATATTACATGTGCCGATTCTGATTCCACCCAGCAGTTGCGATCCATTGAACCTTTACAAAGTGAAAGTTATTTCTTAGTGAACAGTACATTGGTGGACCCTATCAAACAACTTCCCATGCACTTCAATCACTTCCCATGCACTTCACACACCTTCTCAGTCTGATCGTTCAATTATTTAATTCCGTTATGTACTCGTTTTTGGTACGCAGGAGAAATGTGTTCCCAATCGCACGGTGGCTTTCACATTGTCGATATGCCAACAAATATTTAATAACGGGATCCAGTTTAAAAATACTCTGGAACTATATTAGGGCAGTATGGAAGATGTTACAAATTTTAGACGTTGTCCTCCTTCAGGAGGTCTGTCACAAAAACTGAATTATGTGATGGCGTGCTGATCTGGAGTAAATGAAAGCGATGTGCCGACAAACTTACTTTGGCGATATCCAGTGAACGGTGTGCTGACCAACTTACTTTGGCGACGTCCAGTGACCCGTGTGCCGACAAACTTACTTTGGCAATGTCCAGGTACCGGTGTGCCGACACACTTACTTTGGCGATGTCCAGTGACTCTAGAAGAGTCCAACATATTAGGTCAGAACGTTTCATAAACCATGGCTTAGCAGCCTTCTAAAAAAGATGAAACCACGTTCAAATTGTAGGATATTACAGATAACTGCGTCAGCAAAGCTTATTCAGTCGGGCTTGAAAACAGCGTGAGAGTATTCATAGAGTGCCAGGGTTTTACAACATGCTCACTGCAGAATTGTTCGTCTTCATATACATTTTTACGTCACTGTCTATCTATGTAACGTGACACTCATATATCTGTAGGTTTTCTGTACGTGCAGCTACAGACCATTTTACAGAAGGTCATTGTGCTGACTGAGTTGCATTACATGTATCAACAGGTACAACAAAATAAAAAACCGAAACCATATATTCAGAATTTTCCAAAAATACCCCTAGTAGAATAAAAGATACAACTAGATGTTATATTTTAGTGTAGAACAGAACAATCCAAAATCATGAAGAGGTTTTAACTAAACATACATAATCAAATAACAAGACATAACAAAATGATATATATTGATCTATTATATATAATTAAGGCAAAATACATTTTAATGCAAGCTATTAGCCTAATGACACTATAATGCTTGACGTTATCTAGTCAACAATGTCTTTGCGAGGTGATCATTATTTTTAACCGGCGCTACATGTAGCGGTGAATTACATCCCGGAACTGAACGCCGCTGCGTAATAATAATAATAATAATAATAATAATAACAATAATAATAGTAGTATTATTAATATTAATATTAATAATACTATTAATATTAATAATAAATTACTGTCGCTGTGATTAAGTCAGGTTGAGTGAACTTATGAAAATAAACCGAAACACAGTAAGCTAAAACAGAAACCTACATTTCTGGTTTACGCCAATGTAGCTTTATGTTCGCATCTGCAGTATCTGCTATTTCTCGTTATTGCCACTTTCGTTGTCAGTTCATCTGTTATTAAACTCAGAATGTACCATTTGAGGAACTGGAGAGAGTTGTTGGCGAAATGTTTGTTGACCATAATTATGACATGGCTTTTGTGGGTTTGTTTTCATTTTTTCTGTAAAGTCATCTGTTTTGCAAACACATAGGATAATACATAAACAAAACTACACATATGTTTTGTTACGAGTGGAGAAAAGAACGAATTTGATACGGTGTAGAAACATGTCCAGTCCGTCAAGCCGAGACATATATTCATATGCCATATTAAAAGAGTTCTTTTCCGCGATTCGGAACTAACCACTTATGTGGTTTTGTATATTACATATCCCCTATTTAATCACACATTATTTTCGAGTTTGCAAATACGAATGAGGTATTTGGTGTTTTATGAAAGACATTGTACAAAACATTTTTTTATGTACATAAACGGGGCTAGGCCTAAATGTATACTGTGCAGTTGTGTCATCAGTCTGTATGCATTGCTTATGTGAAGATTTACTCTGCAATATGCTCGTTAATTACGTTTCTTACAGAACATAGGCAATATGATCTTTAAATACGTCTCTTACAGAACATAGGCAACATGATCTTTAAATACGTCTCTTACAGACCATAGGTAATATGATCTTTAAATACGTCTCTTTCAGAACACATACAATATGTTCTTTATTTACGTCTCTTACAGAAAACATGCAATATACTCTTTAATTATGTCTCTTACAGAACACATACAATATGTTCATTAATTACGTCTCTTACAGAAAACATACAATATGTTAATTAATTACGTCTCTTACAGAAAACATACAATATGCTTTTTAATTACGTTTCTTACAGAACACAGGCAATGTGATATTTAATTACGTCTCGTACAGAGCATAGGCTACATGATCGTTAATTACGTTTCTTGTAGAACAGCTTTTGGACCAGCAAATTAACATTTTCTGTACACACAACTTACTAAATATACATACATAAGCAGCAGGGAAGTTCTACAGACCAGACGGTTCCAGCAAAATAAAGCCTCCTACGAGAACTTTCTCCGTAGAAACCTCAGATTTCAAAAATAAGCCTTCCTACGAAAATTAATTTGCGTAAATTCAACCCCGATTGCAATTTTTGTGTGCAAATTCGATGATTCTGGACAAGTAAAAAACAAGGATTTTAGGGGGGGGGGGAAATTTATTCCGTCGACGAAGTTTGCGAAGTTTGGCTGCTAATTTATGAATAAATTTGATCAAGACCGATTCGATATCTACTACGCGGATCATGAAGATTAATCGTGATGAAACCGTGCGGTGTTGCCTGGGCGCGACTGAAGAAAATTTTGAATTTGTTTATGTCCATATCGCCGTTACACCAAGTCTGATGAATATTTCTCAACGTGTGAGTATCGACGCCATTGAAAACTGATAAGATATTACAATTGTCCCTAATTACCTTTGGAATTTGCGTATATCGCTGCGTCACGTAAATCACATCGGTGTTCTTGTGTCGGCCACGCGAGAATATCCTAGCCGGATTAGTTTGCTTATCCAGCATAACATCATCGAATACAACAAGATTATTAACATCGCCATCTAAATTTTCCACTGATGGAGTTTCATTGATGTCTGTGATGAATTCGATTGTGCCTTCGTCGGTATTGTCGCTAAATTCCTTTAGCACTTGATAACAACGCTGATCATCAACGGACGGTGCAACCAAATACAATTTATCCCATTTTAGCCATCGCATTATCAAATTTAGCAACAATTGCGTCTTTCCAGAACCGGACGGGCCAATAATTATCATCCTTATCGAATTTGGTAACACCGCGTTGTGTTTCACCTGCTCGCGTTTCTTCGTGGCTGAAAAATCAATTACATTCATGTTACTAGAATACATGGATCTATATTGTGTTAAGTGTCGCACGCGCACAGCTACGATAAATCCAACCGAAATCGTCACACGCAATAACAGGAACGCAATTGCAGGAGAATGCGAAGTTTGCAAGACACGCAAATTCAGATTTGTAAAAAAAAAAGTAGAAAAATCGGAGGAGACATCGCATCCCTCTTGTCAAAATTACCCGGAACTCCCTGGGCGAAATATCCCGGAGAAAAACATCTGCCAGGATACAATTACTGCGGACCCGGAACAAGGCTCGATATAAGACTCAACGATAATAATCAACCAAATCCCGGCGAAGATCCAGTAAACGCCATCGATAACGCGTGTTACTATCACGATCTTGCGTATCGCAGTGGGGATTTACAACAACGGCATCTCGCTGATGTCAGGCTAATTCATGCAATAGACGCGATTCCTGACAAAAGTTTCAAAGAAAAATTGGCAACCTGGTTGATAAAAGGCGCGATGAAAGGTAAATTAGTATTCGGCGCTGGTAAATAATAATGGAGCAAATATATTATTCTCCGCGAGGATTCTGGCGAGGAAAATCAGCAATAGCCAAACTCGCCAAGGCCGCTAAAGTAAAACAGTCCGTTGCTGAATCGTGGCTATCGAAACAGGCAGTCTGGCAAATTTATCTTCCTCCGCCTAAAAAAATACCATATGCAAGTTTCACCGTCAGTGTCCCTAATGAAGTCCATCAGGCTGATTTAATGTTTCTTCCTTACGATACCGTCGACGAAGTCACATATAAATATGTCTTGACAGTCGTTGATATCGCTAGCAGATACAAGGAAGCGGAACCGTTATCGAATAAAACAGCAACGGAAATTTCAAAGGCATTTGAGAAAATTTACTCGCGATCTCCATTAACATGGCCGAAGCTTCTCCAGGTTGATCCAGGTCGAGAATTTCTTGGCGCGGTTACTTCACTGATGAAAAAGAATAATGTTAAAATCCGTCGCGGTATTGTAGGTGTTCATCACAATCAAGCTATCGTTGAGAGATTCAACAAAACTCTTGCAGAACGATTATTCGGATACCAATACGCGCGTGAATTCATCCAAGATAATCGATCTCATGATTGGGTATCGAGGTTGCCTCATGTGATTAACGCGTTAAATAACGAAGTAACTCGAACAATAGCAATGAAGCCTGCAATTGCAATTACAAAATCGAATATACCCCTAAAGCGAGATTCCACAATTCCGCCTGTGCTAGGTAGCGTCACGGTCAGGTATTTATATAAAG
The DNA here is from genome assembly GCA_028554795.2 of Sinohyriopsis cumingii. Taxonomy (NCBI): domain Eukaryota; kingdom Metazoa; phylum Mollusca; class Bivalvia; order Unionida; family Unionidae; genus Sinohyriopsis; species Sinohyriopsis cumingii. The sequence goes on from JAPYKE020000041.1 coordinate 511,435, forward strand.
AAGGCGAGGCCGAAGGAGGAAGAAAAAGAGCAACCGATCCAAATTGGAGCGTTACGACACACAAAATATCAGCCGTAACAAGATCATCGGGAAGACCAGCAATTTATTTCCTAGATTCGCTAGCGCCACAACGCGGATTTACCAAGGAGGAATTACAAATAATACCGAAAGATACTCAACTACCGCCAGCGTCATTAATGTGAAATCGAATTCTACCTAACTGAGATAATTTTCTTACTCTCGACACGGCCAAATACACTAAATTTGACCATGAAATTCTATCATCGACGATCCAAACTTGGCCATCGACGGTTAATCCCTGCGATGAATGTATCGTTGTTGCATATCCTAGTTTCCATGGCGATCTTTCTGCGTTTATCGCGTCATTGACAAGATTAATATCAACAAGAATAATATCGTTCAGTACCAAGATCTTTTCCTCTCCGCAGGGTAAAGTAACACTGATATTTTGTTTCCTGGTATCAGCTGGCCTGTAACACAACGGCACCTGCAGCGTTGGAAATTTCTCGTAATGAAGTTTGAATAATATTTCCTGAATAACATCACGAACAATTTTCCTACTAGCAACGATCAGATGATCGGGACGCCACAAATTTAGAAAAATATCCATCGGAGTCTCGTCGATTATTCTTCTCATCACATCGCATTGAAACTTATTCGGTTGTAATCGAATTATTTTCTTAAATTCAGTCAGTAAAATATCATCGGATCTATAATCAGCGTCGATTTCCTCATAATAGTCAACGAAATTCCTGAGCCATTCGTGAGGAGATTCACCATCAATCGGATCAGGCTGGCCATGATCTCCGCACATTACCACGGCGGTATTTTTCCCCTCCAGCCAGATCAGGAATGATTTTAATACAACTAAATTTACTGTGCAAATTTCATCAAATATTATAATTCTGTTGATATATTTATTTCCCATACGAGCCGAATCCCATAATCCACCGCTGTATTTGAAATAACTATGATACGTACCAGAATCAACGCCGCGTTGCCTTATTTCTCGCGCTAATCTGTGAGTTGGAGTCAACACTATCATATCAGATTTCGCAAATAAATTTATCGCTCGCGTTGTTTTACCGCTACCACCAGGACCATTCATGTAAACGAATTTGTTACGTGAAATCGGGTCAAATGCAGATGCAGCCATCGATATTTCCTTGCATTTATCTCGATGAAATTTATCGCAATCTTCGACATCGGCGTCCTCACAGTAATCTAGGATATCTTCGTTTTTTATCCTCCAAGTGCCCCAAGAACCATCAGCGATTAAATTTTCTAGCCTATACTGATATTTCTTATCGATATAAAACGAGTCCGTTGCGACCCTTACCGCGATATCAGAAAATTTATTTATCATCGACAGTAAATTTATACTAACATAAGCGAGCATCGATGATCTCAAATGCGTATACTGCGCTGATTCTCCATCGAGATAGCTAATTACGGTACCCAACTTTACTCCGTCAATGATAATATTCTCTCTGTTGCAGAATATTCCTCGCGATACCGTATCGGCAATAATAAAGTCCATTTCGGCATCGTTGATAAACAATCTAGCGTGTCGGTGTTTATGATCAACGGATCCTCCTTGAGTAAATTTGCCAATTATTTTTCTTCCGATATCCTTCGCGTTTTCACAATCCGTCGGCAACCACACTTCAGTTTGTTTTCTATACGATATAATCGCCTCGCTAACCGTCAACGATATTAACATTGACGAATCCAGCATATATCTCAACAACACTATAGGGACCCATCTGCGTTGAGATAAATGCCGACCAAACCAAATATAACAAATTTTATGTAAATTTTCAGCAAACTCAAATGAAGTGACACAAGCGAATCCGGTCATGACAAAATCAGGTAACGGTCCGTTAATTGCTACCCTTGTCATCTCGCTGGTGGGATGGCCGAATTTAGCAAAATAATTCGCACAATCGCCATATCCGAGGAAACTTCCAGGATAGCACGCGTTCATATCAACGGATATCATGTCTTCGAAATAATATTTGGTATTCCACAATCCGCCATGGCCGTATTCGATACAACTAAGTTGAATATCAGTGAGAAATTCATTTCTTGTAGGTTTCCACGAATTTCTTTCTCTGGCAGCGTGAGCGGCAACAGACGGAACAGTAAAGCAGTTCGTTAATAACTGATCGGGATTTGACGAATATTTCTCCGCGATATTTTTCATAGATTCATGTAATTTTTCATCACGGTAAATATCTCCTCGCGGCAATATAAACTGATCATACTTTTCTTCGCTCGAGAATAACCAAACTGATATCGGATCAGATGCGGCTAATATTTTGATATATCGGAACATGGCATCGGAATTGTCTTTTGCGCCTTCCACGGGATAAAATTTAACAACCCGATCTCGTGGAAATATCATTACCGACTGCGACCACGCATGTGAATTATGATCAATAATTTCGATTGGAACTCCTCGAGATCTATACGGCGACGAGTATAATATTTCTCCCGATAGCGTTTTCACCGTGATAGGAAATTTAAGTTTCTTGCTCAACACAGCAACATCGTCAATCGATGCGCCATCAACAACTGTCTTCGCCCATGAATTAATTTTATTCAACCTCAACTGGGTCAATCCAGATCCACGACGAGCGTTTTTCATGTGCTCGATAACACGCTCAGCCACGCAGTTTATCATCGGTGATTCTTTCATCGCAGGTAGATTTTTCATGTCGGGATTATTATTCAGCCGATAAATTCCATAAACAACAGCGCTAGAAGGATATGCCCTGGCATAATAAGGACCGTCAATTCCCAATAATAATCCTGGCTTCGAATTTTTATCGAGAATAACATTTTTCTTACTGCCACGTATTGGATCTCGTTTATCGCGAATAATCCAAGTGTCGTCAGGCATTTGTGCGATGAATTTTATTCCAAAGATAAATCGCTCTTCCTTGTGTTCGAATTTTATATGCTCGATTATCTTCTTGGCCCGTTCCAGATTCATCGTAGCATCAACAGAGTTAGTTTTCCACGTTGACCAAACATGAATCGCTCCATCATCGAGGAATTCTCTCTTGGCACGATCGACCTCAGGAATGATATATTCTGCCTCATCAAGATCAAATGTATCCATTATTATATTTTAGACAAATATTTAAATTATAATATGCAGTGCAAATGGATACCAATCGGATCAACAAAATCATGCGACAAATCCTGCAGAGGTGATTATTGTGGCGCTCACATATATGCGATTCGACGAGGCAGTAAAGGACCACAGCGGTGCTTAGTTTGTCAAGTTGTCACTCGAGGAAAGACTCGATTGTGTTTATCCTGTGGAGGAAAGAATTATCGGGAATTACGGCGATATTACGAAAAAAGATCCTCATCGGTGATAACTTGCGAAGAAGATTATATTAATCGATTCAAGGCAAATTACGATTTAGACAAATGGAATATTGTATATGGAACTGAAATCGACGATTCCTGCAATGAAAATCACGCACGAGTATAGATCTCATCCAACGATCGAGGGTTACGAGGCATCATCGGATGGTGTTGTCAGAAATATCAAAACAAAGAATCCTGTTGGTAATATTGATAACAATGGATATCTCAGATTTACCGTCAATAAAAATAATAAAAGAAGATGCGCAAAATACCTCAACCACAGATTCATATACGAATGTCATCGCGGACCAATAAAAATTGGACTTGTCATCGATCACATTGACGGAAATAAACTCAACAACAAGCTATCTAACCTCCGAGCAGTGTCTCAGAAGGAAAACTGTAGATCCGGCAATGCTGGTGGTACAAGATCAGCTAAGGCCGTCAAATCGATAAATCAAGCAACAGGCGAGGAGATGATATTCGAATCGATGACTGCAGCTGCGAAATATTATGAAATTAATTCAGCATCGGTGCAATTTGCAGCAGAAAGAATAAGAGCGACTTTTTCCTACAATCTTGGCACTTGGCTCAAATTCTCCTATATACCAATAATATTCGATTCGGAAAGTGACGAAGAATAATTGAATATTTACAAAATTAATATAACATGGATGAGCAAACCATAAGCAATATTATCGAAGCTATCGATGACCTGAGAAAGAAAAATATAAATCTTCCCTCGGAGTTGGACACGAATAAAATCCGATCCGAATTCGAGACGATTGTTCAAGGGAAACTCGAATACAAATACACGCTACCATCCGAATACAAATTAATAAAGAAAATCCAAATCGCGATGTATCAATCACTTTCGACAGTCAGCGATGATCGCGTCGAGGATTTTGTTAAATTATCTACGCTAGTGGAAAAAGCTAGATTGATTTTATCAGAAGCATACGAATCAAGAAAAATTACAAGCTCGCGTGTCAGGCAGCTAAAAAAACTTGTCGATGAAAGTAAGGCCAAGGAAATATCTTCCTGAAGATTTCTGCAACAAAAAAAAATAAAAATTAAAAAAATCTTCCAATTTTGAAAATTTCCCTGGATTTTATTTATTTTTTTGGCCTATTTTACTGAAATTATGCAATTTTCTTTATTTTGACGGGTATTTACCCCACCAAAAAACATAAAATTATATAAATTGCACAATTTGACGGGTATTTACCCTAACGGATTTACGAAATTATATAAATTGCACAATTTGACGGGTATTTACCCCCATCAAAAACATAAAATTATGCAATTTTCTTTACCAAAATAATTTATTTACTGAAATTATGCAATTTTTTACTAATTTTGAAAATTTCCCCGGATTTTATTTATTTTTCCCTGGTAGATAGATTTACGATTTGAAAATCTATGATTTCACCAGCAGATTGATACTAACAGTTTCCCCGCGTATATCAAGCAAATTTCCTTTCTGATCCGTCAGTTTGAAATTTATCCTTGACAACAATCGATTATGACATCGCAGATAAAACGGATTCACCGGCTCTTTTATTATCAAATAACCCGGAGAGGCGCTAGGTGAAAACGAATACAAGATAAATCCCTGTTGCGCCTGATTTGACTCTGACGAATCAACATTGTAGCTACCCTCGACAACATCCGCGTGAAGATAAATCGCGATAACTTCTGTTATATTAACGATACCTGGCGAGATATGCCGCCCCTGCCCGGCGGGATCATTATCGTGTCTGAGAATCGATTCTGATTGTATTTTTTTAGTCCACGCGGCATATAACTTCGGAAATAAATCATCGATGGTATCAGTAACAGATTTTCTCATTTTATCAACATCATAACCGGGAAATTTGAAATTTGGTAGCGTTTCCTCGGTTAAACTAAATACTCTCATAAATTTTTGTTTTTCTCCTGAATTTTTGATCAACTCGAATTTGCTAATAGGAAGAACATAATCGGCAATTGATATATCGTCGATTATCGCCCGAATGAACATGTCGTGATAATATTCAACATCATTCGCGAGTTGATTTAAAATCTTCACGCGTTTGATAATTTCGCTACATGAGCCCGATTTATTTAGGATGCATTCATGAAATGATCCCCGCAATAAATTTAATTGTATTGTATGTTCTTGAATAAATTCGTCGAGGGTTCTTCTTACCAAGATACCGTCTATGGGGGCTATTATCATGTTAATGTTGGTAGCGTCGAAGATTTCCACGCCGGGGGGGATTTTGGGAAGAACCAACCACGAGAGAATTCTTTCGTCCCTAAAAGTAAAAGCGAACATTACCCAGTTAAATTTGTGGTTATTTATGAGGTTGATGGCGCTGTGGATCAGAGGCTTGTGTTTGTTATCTTCTGTCCATACTTCGTCAGTGGTAAAATCTGATTTTTTTGGCTCCGGTAGTTCTGGAGGAGCTTCCTCGTACCAACCTGGAATAATAAAATCTGATTTTTTTGGTTTTGCTAGAGGTGCGATTTCAGGCCAACCTAATATGGTCCTAATCGATGATTGGTAAATATCTACCATGTACGGCGATTTCACTTCTATCATCGATGACAGTGTTGGTTCATGCGCAGATATCTTTATTCCCGGAGTAGCATCGCCGGTTATATTTGATATTCTACTGGTAAATTCCTTATCTAGCTGATCAATTTCGTAACTGCCTGTTGGTATGCCAACGACGATCCAATCAGGTGTTCCATCGGGTTTGTTTTTGTTGGCAAAAACAAGTGAATTGTTTGATAATAATCTGCCAAATGATTTCGATCTAACATTGGGCCAGCTATTGTAGACACGCAATTGTGTTAACGCAATTTCCTTGACGCTAATTGGTGTTGGAAAATTGATGCTAAATTCAGGTTTGGTGGAGCTTAACGATATTAACGTCGTTGTCGGCGGTGTCGTGTTTGTCACGATCTGAGCTAGCTCGGACATTATTAATATTCATTTGTTCAATCTCCGAGTAAATACCGATCATTACCGAAAATTCTGGATCGGAGATAACACCGTCATTGAGACTCTCCGAAAGCAGCGATGATAATTTCGAATACGCGTCATTGATTTTAGTTAGTTTGTTTTTGTACAATGATAACTTTTCACTCGTGCACGAGGAGATTTTTTTCGCTACGATATTGAGAACACCAGCGATTGTCGTTGTTGACGAGATTATTATCGTTGCTACGATCGGCGCGATTGTTGTTACCGCGGATAAAATTATTCCAGCACCAGCGACTACCGCGGATACCGTGTACACGGCGACGTCAATGATAACTAATCTACGCTGGTATTTCTTTATTTTTGTTTGATATTCGTCTAGGAGCTTTTTTAGCGAATCCTGCCATGATCGCGCCTGATTGTAACGGTAATCCGATGCGGTCATTTATTAGTTAATTTACCTGACTAATTCTTGGTAAGTCAGTTTTCCGTTTTCAAATGGTTGGGGGTTTCCCTATCTCGACAACTGCAACCGGCTTGGGTTGACCAATTACGGCCCAAACCGATAAATATTCGAAAATTACAAAATAATACACTGGTCCCATGGTGGTTCTGTCTTGTGGTTCTAGTGTGAAATTTACGATGTTATTTTCATCTATGGAAATAACGAAAAATCCAGGATAGTATTCATAAATTTCATGATTATCGGCCGTCACGTTAAATTTTATTGACTTCGAAATAATATATACTCGATATACACCCTGAATTGGCGCGGTAAAGTTAAAAGAATCATTATCAGGTGTCCAGGTAATATTTTGTGTCCTCAGCACAAATGATACATTGCAGGAAAGATCTTTTGATTCTACCTGATCTGGTATCGAAATACGCATCAACGCAGGAATATCCAACGATGATATTTCTAAGTTAATATCACTAATTTTTGTAGTTGCGTCGAGAAGTTTCGCGTTGATATTTTGAATTTCTCCGTCGTACACTGATGTATCGACTTTTTTATTCGCTAATTCTCGTACCACGTTAATTTCCTCGGATATTTTAGTAACATCTTCGCTGATTTTTTTTGTTTTCTCGTGGAGATCATCGTGTGATGTTTTATCGACTTTTTCGTTTACGATTTGGCGTACCGCGGAGGTTTCCTCGGATATTTTAGTAACATCTTCGCTGATTTTTTTTGTTTTCTCGTGGAGATCATCGTGTGATGTTTTATCGACTTTTTCGTTTACGATTTGGCGTACCGCGTTAATATCATCGTTGATGGATTTTGTTTTCTCGTCGTGTGATGTTTTATCGATTTTTTCGTTTACGATTTGGCGTACCGCGTTAATATCATCGTTAATTTTAGTAATATCCTCGTCGATTTTTCTTGTTTTCTCGCTGAGATCGTTATGTGATGTTCTATCGGCTTTTTGAAATATTAATGCACGTGACGCTTCAATATCTTTGTTGATTTGGGCGATATCCTCATTGATGGATTTTATTTTCTCGCTGAGATCGCTGTGTGATGTTCTATCGGCTTTTTGACCCATCGTGGTATTTATTTTGGTAATTTCCTCGTTGATGGATTTTACTTTCTCGTTGAGATTGTCGTGTGTAGTTGAGGAGGTTTCGATGAATTTTTTTATATCATCGTCGAGTTTTTTATTGAGATTTTTTGATACCTCGTCGAGTTTTTTAAGATCGTTAGTTAGTTTGTTAAATCTTTTTGTTATTTTATCCTGGAAATCGTCAGTTGGTACCTTATCGGACTTTAGAAGCATCGCCGCTGATAGCTCTTTGTCGGATTTTTCCACATCCGCGATATTGGCCTTTAGAAGCATCGCCGCTGATAGCTCTTTGTCGGATTTTTCCACATCCGCGATATTGGCCTTTAGTGGTAATACCGCGATAATATCGGTAATATCAGCAATAGATTTTAATACCATCTCCGATTGGCGAGTAAACTGACTGATATGATCATTATATTCTTCTCGCTTGATTATATCAGTTATTTTCACGTTGCTGGTTTGTAATCTTCCTTCGGTATTTTGAAAAACAGCAACTTCGCCAGGGTCCACCTCTGACAGCGATAGAAGATTGTTAATATCGCTCTTGGTTGCGAACTTTGATAGATCGACGTCAGTCACTTCTGCTTTTTCCTTCCTGTAGATAAATCTACCGTAAATATCAACCATGATATTTATCTACGGCGTATTCAAATACAATTTTGTAATACGGACCGGATGATTTTGAAATTGCATCAAGAACATTAATTGACTCCGGGCCGCATATCGGTGGATCAGCTAATGTTTGTGTTGGAAGAGTCGAATACCAAATCGGAATTTTTAGTTTTGACACGTAATTGATAAATTCATTTGGTGGCGCTAATCCATATGAGTCAAAGTAAATAACTTCGCGAGGATTAATCGCGTAGGCAACCCAATGCGTGCCAGGGCCGGTATTTTTATCGAGATTTATTATTCCTGTCTCGGTAGGGTTTGGTTTTTCTGGTAGTTGATCCCGCATAAATACGCCTCTAAAAAATTTTTTTTTTTTTTTCTTTGCTTCGTTGATTAGATCTAAATTTGAGGCTGGTAGACTCGATTTAGGCCGGATCCGTATGGGGGGCGTCTTAGATAAAGGCCGGATCCTTTTCGTTGTTTTTGCATCATTTTCTCGATTAAGGGATAGAGGACGGGAAGTAATCCTCCCTTTTTTTTACGGTATCCACTTCCTGTAACTTTTTCTAATACTTTTTTAACCCCGAATCCACCCAAGGCCGATACTGCGCCTGTTATTAATGGAGCTAGTAAAGGAAGAAAAGGAAGAATTCCGCCTATTTTGACCATGTCTCTGATTGCGCCTATTGAAAGATTCACATGAACACCGGAATTCGCTGATTTGGCTCTGGTAAATCGTTCACGTTGACCTCTAGTTAGCGATAGTTTGTTGGGCCCACCGTGAATTTGATTGTTTTTCAAGGTTAATTTTAAACCACTTCGCCTTGCTGTTGCCGCTTGGAGTTTTTTTATCTGACCCGGGGTCAGAGTTACGCTGACGTGTTCGTATGGCATATTAATAATCACTTAGTCTAAATTTGGAAATTTGTCACATATTCTCGACAGGAGCATCAATAATTCTCATTCTGCCGCTGATGCCTTCCAAGATCATTGTTCTATCGCTGAGAATAACCGCGATGGCTCTTGCTACTTGCCCACCTGTGTCAATTCTGGCTTTAAAATGAATATCGACAACGGATTGTTTTACCAGATCGAGATGTTCCAGAGAAAAGTAAAAGATAGGATAGCGAGTATTAAAATCTATCTGTGATATTTGTAATCCTGTATCGATATTTTGATCGCGACCCATGAAACTTAGCAAGCGATGATACGCACGGGACGTCGAATAGGTGGGAAAATTAATTGATATTTCCTCGGATGGTTCTTGTTGGCCGTTTATCCTTAATGAAACGTTTGTTGCTGTGAAATGATCAAATATCATATGACTGTGAGTTTGATCGTATCTGTTTGTGTTTTGGAGAACAATGAAGATGTGTCTAGGTGCCGAAGCGCCCTGTTGTGACGCAATTCGCCAGGTAAATATTCCGTTGATATTAATGTCGGTAAAGTCGGTCATCGTTGTCAGCCAGGACATAACAGATTTTCCGCCTTGATTCATGAAGGATAATAATTTTTCTTCCACAAGTATCGATGGAGTTATCGCTGGCATCCACAAGGTAAATTTTTTTAGGATTACCTTGCCTGCATCAGGAACAGTATTATCTCTCCAGATAGCTCTATCATTACTCGCGGGGTCTCGAACGAAGGAAATTGTGTGTTTCGCCCCGTAAATAACTTTTCTGAAGTGTCTACAAAATCCAAAAATGTGGGATAGCGGAATTGCACAAGAGAATCTTAAACTAGGACCAACTAACATTGTTTTCCGCGTGGCAAATCCAAGGTTGTAATTGTCATTGGTGCTGATAATTAGCGCCAGCAGGGTGGCGTCAGCATTATCAGCGGCATTTCTCGGTATAGCGATATTATACGGGGTATGATCTGCGCTGTCGTTAGTATCCTTGGCGAACATCATACTAGGACCAGCTGACCTGGTAAAATCATCCGAGTATCTGGCCAGGCCTATCACCGTCGTTGCAACATCAGCGTTATCTGTAATTGATTCAATTTCTCTTCCATCAATCGTGTATGTGACGCTCTTGAATAAAGCCATAATTCCGTTATTGACAAATCCAACTTTGGAATTAGCTGGATAATCGGTATCATTAGCTCTTCTTATTTCGCCACCAAATTCGATATATGCCTCTGATGGAAGAAAATATCTCGTTGTGTCGTGAACTTGAATTTCAATGCGATTAGGTGCATTTGGTGTCACTGCGTCGTATGAAAAATACTGGAAATCTCGCACGGATGTGTCTCTGCCTACGGGCTCGTCCATGTCGAACACTTCATTTGACACTTGTGCGAACATTTATTATTAAGAATATCATCTAAAACGAAGACCACTACCTGAAATGAAGCTTGTATTTGCTAGATTTGTATTTGCTAGATTTGTTTTAGCAATTTCATTTGCTAGATTTGTCCTAGTAATTTTCTTTGCAAGATTTGTGTTAGTAATTTGCTTTGCAACTTCCTGTGCGAGGTTTGTGTCAGCAACTTCCTGCGCTAGGTCGTTTATTTTTTTATTTGCTGCGTCGTTTATGACTTTGCTGATTTCGGGTGGCATTTCACTGGTGATAGGCAATTTAACTGGCTCTCTTTTTCGTATTAAATTTGATATTTTTTCTCTGACAAAATCATAGCCTTTACTGGCTATTTTTTTGATACCAGAAATGGCAGCAGTCTCCCCGATCTTTCCTATTGCCTTTAACCCAATCTGTTTAATCATGGGTCCAATTTTAGGTATTATTCGCGTAAAGAGACTTCCAACAATATCGCCGAATCCATTACCGTGGATATATCTGTATACGGGCAATCGAGAATTTACTACGCGGACCTGTCTGGGTCTGCGTTGATATTTGTGAATAATCATGTTATTTCAATTGTGTTGTTTTAATCGATGAGCTCATCGATAAGTTCCTTGTAAATGTAAGAATTAATGACACCACCGCGGAATAACCGCTGACAAATATCTGAGGCTTCGTTGATTACTTCGCGAGAGTTATTTCCGGCTCGTTTTCCTCCGATTAATACCTCAAGGCGAGATACATCGTTGACAACACTATCAGGGCAAATGGTATATCCGCTACCTGTTTTTGGTTCTGGTGTTGATGGTTCGCTAAACCACTCCGATAACACGTCCTCCTCTTCCTCTTCTTTTTCTTTTTCTTCTTCATTTTTTTGTATTATTTTTTTGATAAAATCTTGGTAACCCGGGTCATCAAGATTGACGGATTTTTTCTTTGAAGCAAAATATACCGCGGGAGCCCAATTTTCATTAGTAAATTTATTAACGCGTCCTGACTTCAAATATTTACCTCTATCATCGAAGCCAAATCTGGCAATATCGATTAAAATATCCTCGCCTTTGTTGAAAAAATCGGAGGAACCTTCGTCGAAATGTGTGCGCGGAAAAGTTCCTGAGATATTGGTTCCCTTATCTGTTGGAGGAAGTATCTGAGATGTATCAGAGGATTTTATTTGGGATATTTTCTTTGGTTTCGAAGATTCAGGTTTTTCTTCCACCCTCTTAGGTTGACTCATATTATACGTGAATCTATCCCGTGCCGATTTACGAAATTCATTAAAAATCGCGTCGCCCTTAGGTATCCTGGATAAATTAAATTTAGCTCGGTATAAATTTCTGATCCAAGATTCTCGCGTTTTAATTTTATCTAATCCATCCTTCGTTAAAAACTTCGATCTAGCATTAAAAGAATCCTCAGCAAATGCGCCAAATTCATCAATATTATTACCAAATAATTTAAATTGCTTTTCCATTGTTGTCCAACCATCATCAGTAAATTTATCTTTTATTTCTTCACGAGGCTCTCTACCGCTTTCCTCTTCTTCTTCTTCCTCTTCTTCTTGCTCTGGTTGTTCTTGAGGTAATTGTGCTTGTTCTTGCTGCAATTGTTCTCGCAGCGCTTGTGTTTGTGCTAGTATTTGTGCTTTTGTTCGTGCCTGCTGTATTTGTCCCTGTAGCTTTTGTGCTTGTGCTCGCACTCGTGCTTGTGCTTTTTCTTGACGCGTTTGTGCTTGTTCTTGATGAATTTGCTCAAGACGACCCGGAACCGCTCTAGTATGTTCCTCAATATCTCTCGTCATGGGAATAAGCCCGCGCTTCCTAAGTTCCTTATCTTCCTTTTTGTCGCCGTATGCTACCTGTTCGATTGCTCCAGTGACTGGACTCAACAACTTTGACGATATCTCACCGAGATGATATTGCGAGTCTTCGTAACCACGAACATTTCTCTTAAATAATTGTTTTGTCGGGATAAGCTTCTTTAATGCCGCTAATTGCTCTCGCGCTAATCTGGCAGAATGAGGCTCTCCAACTCTACTAGCTTTCCGACTCATATTATTTTCAACTATATTGTTTTAATGCGAGGTAAAATTAGGATCAGCAGCCAAACTTCGCAAACTTCGTCGACGGAATAAATTTCCCCCCCCCCCAAAAAAAAAATCCTTGTTTTTTCCTTGTCCGGAATCATCGATTTTGCACACAAAAATTGCAATTGGGGTTGAATTTACGCAAATTAATTTTCGTAGGAAGGCTTATTTTTGAAATCTGAGGCTTCTACGGAGAAAGTTCTCGTAGGAGGCTTTATTTTGCTGGAACCGTCTGGTCTGTAGAACTTCCCTGCTGCTATACATAGCTTCCAAGCTAATTTCACGTGACATTTCGCAGGATACATGTAATCAAATATATTTAATTTTATACAGAAAACTCATTAATATAAAGTACTTTTAAACTCTCTGTTTTGATGTTCTCGTTACAAGACACACTGAACTTAAAGTTGTTAGTTTAAGCATATAGTTTTAATAAAACCACGATTCTGTATCTTTGCAACATGCAGACTAGATTTAAAGTAATCATTTGGATTTTTTAAACAAGAACATTCTAAACAAGATTGTTTTGTTTTTATTCTCTTTATTCTCTACTTGAACAGTAGTAAGAATATGCAATGTAATAAACATACACTTCCCTGTTTGTGTCCCAGTGCTAAAAAGCATGAACAACGTTGTTCAGTGATGCAATACTTCTAAATTTACGTCACAGTAAAAACAAATGCTGCTGTCTGTGATACGTCTACCTTAATTTTGCAAATATTCATCACTATTTCCACAGATTTTCCACACGAATCTGATTTCTCAGAAATATTAATACACAAAATGAAAGTTCATCCACTTAAACTTGCTCATTAAAACAATTTTCAAAAAATAAACGCAAATTCATTAGAGCAAATTCATGAAACTCTGAAACTGAAATGGGTTTCGGGTGATTACGTATTATTTATTTTTTTTAGATGATTACAATTGTAGAATGTGTCTCTTCTGTCATCATTGCTGCAGCTGGGAATGAGATCAAAGGATGTTCAGTTCGCTAGATTGTGTTCTAAAAACCTTTCTGTCGAAGGTCGTTGCATCCACAATTTAGCTCTTTGTGGCAATTTGCAAAGTCATTTGAAGATCCAATGCTGTAGCCGTAGTTACTATCCCTTAATCATCACTCTATTGCTGTGTTGTAAGAATTAAGAATATCGGGTTCGTGATTTGGAGCATTGCGTTTCATTAAATTAACCAATTAAGGCACAAGTGTAAGTGTCAAATTAAACAGGTTTATGTTTCCTCCAAACGTGATGAAATTTTGAACCATGGCTTGAAACTTGACATAACTATCTGAGTCTTGCGTATTTTAGATTTTTTAAATGTTCACTCCACGATTTCAGAGGCAAAGTAGTCTTCCCATCTATCATATTTGGTGTCCGTTTGCACACCAACTTCATCTACGAACCCATTGTCTAACATTATGTCCCAAATATTGCTGTTGACGTCAACCAATTCCAATTTCTCGGCTGTAAATACAGTGAAATGCCCATAAACTGCCCGTCGCTACTTACGATGCTCTCCCATTATCAGGAGCAGCATGAAAGGCCATTGTTACCCAATATGGCTGCATTTCTTAATATAGCAAACGCGTGATGATACGTTTGAACAATGTAAAATTTATTGCAATAAATAATTCCCTATTTTTAATAACTTGACTTTTTTTTTTAACAGATCAAGTAATCAGTAAACTGTAGTTCCAAGCTGGGTGTGTACAATACGAAATTCCAGAATGAATATCCGTATCCAACACCTGTTTAGCCATGTAAAATGTCAGATTAAATGTTATATGTATACACTCACATAGCGACAAAGTAATTATTCACTTCTGTACCCACATCCCGACAGATATTAAGTCACATGGAAGTTAATGAACGAGGCTGCCTATATTCTCCAGACATAACGGAAAGTGTTACCACAGGATGCGTGCTAATATGAAGTGAAATTATACGGAGGACGCATATTATCATACAGGACAGAATATTTTTAATTCGTCCCCTACTGAGATATGTATGTATGTATGTATGTATGTATGTATGTATGTATGTATGTATGTATGTATGTATGTATGCATGTGTCTGTGTGTATATATCTATGTATGTATGTATGTATGTATGTATGTTTGTATGCATGCATGCATGTATGTATGTATGTATGTATGTATGCATGTGTGTGTCTGTGTGTGTATGTATGTATGTATATATGTATGTATGTATGCATGTATGTATGTATGTGTGTATGTGTGTGTAAGTGTGTGTGTGTATGTATGTATGTATGCATGTATGTTTAATTTCATTGTTTGTTTGTTAGTTTAATTTTTTATATTTCATTACATGCTATTGTAATGTAACAGTGTATGTCGGACTTGACCTTGTCCAAAATTTAATTAATTTCTGCTTGACCTGATTGACTTTTAAAAACGCTTTGTTATGTCAACAACTAATACCTAGCTAAATTACTCATTGTGATTTGGGCTTGATATCAGGATCTTTATTAATATAATAAGTAAATATGTTGATTTGGGTCAGAGTTTTAGACTTTCCTAAGTGAATTGTACAGATTATGGTTTGGATTTTGTAAACATCAGGACCACTCTTGAAGGTTATTTTCCATTTGGTAATGTTTTCTTTTAGAAAATGCTGATTGTGACCTGAGGTCAAGTAGAGAAATATATATAATATTGTAATTGTTAGGACTTTGTCATTCGTGCTTTAACATCTGGCCTTTTTAAATTATATTATATCTTGTGACCAGGAGTTTTGGGCTGGAATCTTTTTCTGTTCAAATTATTGAATTCAAGCTATTATTTTCTCTTGAAAAACAAAGGTATTCTGATAAAATTCTTGGATAAAGAAAAGACATTCACTGGAATTTATGCTAATTCAAATTTGGAATTATATTTCTGTGATTCATCTGAAGACTGCTGATACATCAACACTTCAATAACTACTACAGACACACCATCGACTTCTGTTTTGGGATTGTTTCTGGACTTTTACTGAATTTTATTCAGGGTTTTAAACTACTATGAATTCTGTGTGTAACTCTTGGATTATTTTGGGATTTAATTTGCAACACCATAAGTTGTTTTTCCTCATATTCAATTGTATTCTAGGGAAATAATATTATTTGATAACTTTTACAAAGTTTGTATGTCGCTATGTATGTATATATGTATGTATGTATGTATGTATGTATGTATGTATGTATGTATGTATGTATGTAACATATTTATGCACAATATATACATTTGCAATGATTGTAAATTCTGTAACTTAAAGGTTTCTCAATCAAGTATTTATAAATATTCATACCGGTTAAAGTTCAGCCTTCAAAACTACTAATTAGCTTTTCGGAATGATAGCGTTTATTCAATATTTTAGTTTTCACATGTTCCTGTTACTTTGGGATTTTATTTGAATAAAAATTTTCAGAGGCCATGTGCATTGTGTTTACATGAGTTTTTAGAAGTGTTATGCTCTTCGATTTTTGACTTTTGATATGAGTGGTTTCTTGGAGCTAATACAGTATTCATAACGCGTCTGACTCCCTGACACATGGAAAGCATCATACTAGCTATGGTAAATTAATGCCCCTTATCCCTCAATGGGGTTTTATGTTCCTGTCGTTGCTCATTTCCCCAGAGAGGAAATATTTAAAAATTGTAAAGTTTTCCTATTTATTGTTGGATTACATGCATTGCAATGCAGCATTTCTAACTCTTTGATGCAAACCATCTCATGGACATGTGACATTCCGCAGGCATATGAATGTAGTCCCCTTGGTCGAAATATTCAGCCTCTACTCTTCAGCAATCTATGCATAGACAAATATGAAATAAGTGGCGTTATCCCTAGTGTCTAGAATTAATATTATTTTCCTGAACATGTGTGCAGGCATTTGTGCGGAAGTAGAATTGTTTTGCTCTAGTAGAGATTTGTGGAGAAGAGGCAAATTACATTTCATAAATCCGAGACATACTATTCCCAAGAAGACCGTTTCAGCTTTGTTAGAGTAAAACGAGCTGCATCACACCGTCCGAGTGATTGATTATTATTATATGTGTGTGTGTGTGTGTGTGTGTGTCGTGTAAAGGGATAAATCGTTGTTGTCAACAACAGCAACATCATCACCGTCAATAGCAGCGACAACAGCATGACCATTAGAGAATTGTGATAAACAAAAATGATTGAAAATAAGGGAACAACTTTAATCTGCAATAATTAGAATTTCGTGTATTTGCTCCAGATTTGACTATAATAAATTAGCACAAGAGGCATTCTTATAAGTTGCATAACAGCTAGGTGATATACACTTTCCTCTAAGTTACGTATCACCTCGATAATACATATTTTCCTCTGATATACACTTTCCTGTAAGTTACATATCACATAGTTAATATACACATTCATGCAAGTTCTATAACAGCTAGGCGATATACACTTTCCTGTAAGTTACCTATCAGCTAGGTGATTTGCACTTTCCTTTAAGTTATGTATCAGCTTGGTGATATACACTTTCCTGTAAGTTGCATATCAGCTAGGTGATAGACGTTCGTGTAAGTTACATATCAGCTTGGTGATATACACTTTCCTGTAAGTTGCATAACAGCTAGGTACACATTCGTGTAAGTTACATATCAGCTTGGTGATATACGCTTACCTGTAAGTTGCATAACAGCTAGGTGATACACGTTCGTGTAAGTTACATATCAGCTTGGTGATATACGCTTACCTGTAAGTTGCATATCAGCTAGTTGATAGACGTTCGTGTATGTTACGTATCAGCTTGGTGATATAGCTTTCTGTAAGTTACTTATCAGCTAGGCGATTTACAATTTCCTTTAAGTTACATATCAGCTAGGTGATTTACAATTTCTTGTAAGTTACATATCAGCTAGGTGATTTACAATATCCTATAAGTTGCATATCAGCTGGATGTTTTACAATTTCCTGTAAGTTGTATATCAGCTAGGTGACAGACGTCCCTGTAAGATACATATCCGCTTGGTGATATACACTTTCCTGTAAGTTTCATGTCAGTTAAGTTACGTATTTCCTGTATGTTTCTTATCAGCTAGGTGATATTCACGTTCCTGTAAGTTTCAAATCAGCTAGGTAGACATACGTATTGTAAGTTGGATATCTAGTAGTTGATATACGCTTTCATGTAAGTTACGTATTAGTTAGGGGACATAAACTTTCACATAATTTATATTTTTCTTTCTACTATAGATATTCTTATAAGTTATATATTAGCTAAGTGTTATACACTTTCCTGCAAGTTAAAAAAGCTCTCTGATAGTATTGTACAGATTGTGTCGAAGAAAAAGGGTATGGTAAACTCTTCCTCTTCACTCGATAGTAGTGACATTTTAAAATAATATGATTGCACTTTCATTAATATGTGAATACTGTTTGAAATATCTCATAATCCTACGCTGAGATTATAGTCTGGTGATTTACATTATTTTTATTTAACTGATTAGCAAGTTACGTGAGTAGGTTTTGTTTAAATCGTATATAGTCTGGAATATAATTAAATGAAAGAAAACACACGTGTGAGAATGCATGGATTTCTCAAGCCTGGTTTTTTCTTCTTGAATTTTCCTTTTGCGTTCTTGTATTTTCTGTTGCTGTTAAAGTCTGTGCTTCGAACTTTTCCTACTTTAATCAATTTTCCAAGCACTTTTCTCATTTCATGATGTAGTGTTTCAAGCCCACTTTCCTTCCAATACGGTTTCACTACGATCGTAATTCAGATTTCGGACTATATGTCTATATGATGCACTCTTAGTTATTAGCTCATTATACTTTTCAAAATCTTCTAGTGATGACACTTTGCGGTGAAATTAAACAACGCATTAATGTTAAGCTTTCGCATCTGATGGGGAGGTCGTGGGTTCCAACCCTGACCGAATCATACTAAAGATATATAAATATGGTACGAGCAGCTGCTTTGCTTGGCGCTCAACATAAGAGGTTAGTATTAGGACTGGTCGGCCTGGTGTCAGGATAATATGACAGGGATATAATGCTACATGTCTGGAGCCATATACCCCAGTACTAGACATCACCATAAACTGCCATAATACAGATATCGTAGCTATATGACTAGAAAATTGTTAAAGCAAAGTCAAAGATATAGATCACACACACACACACACACACACACACACACACACACAATCAATGTTGTCACTTTTATACATGCTCACTTCTACTGGATTCGCAAAGATCTAATTAATTCTTGAAAATACACGTGACTTCTTACTTTCTTTCAAAACATCGATACATGGCGGCCAGTATAACTGGTGGAGGAAGAACCCTGGAAAACCCAGAGAAGAACCACCTACCCGCGAGAAGCTACTGGCAGGCTTTCCCACGTACCCACGCTAGCCGAGCCTTGGACTCAAACCCAAGCAGACAGAGGTGAGATGGCAGTGAAGCTGATAGGCTAAATAATTTGATCATTAACCAAACTTCCTGAAGAAAAACGTAACTATGATTAAAGCAGAAAATTTTAACTACAGTCATCTTATTGTTTTTGACAATAGTTTTCTTTGGCCCACTATATGGCATAGAATTGTATCGTTGTTTTGTTTTAAGGTTTAACACCATTTTTCAGCACAAGATAGGCTATACATGGCGGCCAGTATAAATGGTGGGGGAAGAAGCAGAGAATACCCAAGAAAGAACCACCAAAACATGAGAAGCTACTGGCAAGCTTTCTCACATATCCACATTGGCCGAAACGGAGACTCGAACCCACGCAGACAGAGGTGAGATGGCAATGATCCGTAACGGTGAGAGTTTTAGACCACTCGGCCACTCGGGCCCCTACTCGTATCGTAGTCTCAACCATATTGTAGCTACGACATCGTAGCTATGATGTTTCCCTGTTCTGTTCCTGACAGATCTCTTCTTGATGGAATTTTACACACAAGCTTTGCATTCATGTCTTACATAATTATGCATATATTTTCAACAGAATATCTATTAATACACATGAAAAAACATTATCAAAAAGTAGGTCACATGCTTCGTCAGTCCTTGTATTCGTCGGAAAGTTAGTTGCACTCAAAATTAAGGTTAACAGCTCTCTCATAACGTATTTCATCGCCATAATATTTGACAAATTAGTTCGTAAAGCGGTCTTTCAGTCTGCACAGTGATGATGTATACAACATGGCCAGCATGCAACTACTTCTGTTGCATATGTGTTGAGTAGGAAGCGCTACTATTTTAGAATGGTCATGCAATTTATCAAAATATGATACTTTATCTGCTCAAAGCCAATATTCAGTAATAACAAACAGATTTGTGCCTGGTAACATTTCATTACATGACGTACATTCCATGTTGACCTGCGCGCTATGCATTATGTCATGTACATTTCATGGTGAGATGATGAGCATAATTATATTTATGATAGAACTACAAGTCAGATGTCTATATTAATTGACACTAGGTGTTTTGTTTCTCATACTTTGCATCGGACGGGTAGTGTTTTCTTCACTTTCTGTTTAATATTCGTTCCCTACATGTTACTAAAGAACTCCAAAAAGATGAATTCATCTTCAATGGTCCATCCCATTGGGGCCGTTCTTTTATGAGGCTAACGAATGTTACTGTTAAACACCCCTCCCTGCAATGGCTTGTAATAGGTGTCCTTACAAAATCTATATGATTTCCTGATTTGACATTGGACAGCAAAATGCGTCTTTTTATTCTTACGACTGGTTCACAAAATTCCCATTCCATATCCTTTTGAGTTGGTCTGGTAATTACAGTCTTCATATGTCTATACATTATATCTTTCTTCTTGCTTTATCCTCGTTATTCGGCGATGTGATGAGCACAATGTTGTGTTCTATTTGTGCTATTTTCATTTATTGTTCTGTTAGTTAATTCTTCACATCTTAACCTGTGTGATTTCTTTTGATTTGCTCTCTC
Organism: Sinohyriopsis cumingii; assembly: GCA_028554795.2. NCBI lineage: Eukaryota > Metazoa > Mollusca > Bivalvia > Unionida > Unionidae > Sinohyriopsis > Sinohyriopsis cumingii. Next base: position 532,326 of record JAPYKE020000041.1, read on the forward strand.
TCTCTCTCTCTCTCTCTTGCGTTTTAATATGTGACTTCTGTTTGCTGTTTATGACTTGAAATTTGCTGTTATGTTAGTCAGATCACTCCGTGCAAGTGGTGGGCAATCCTGAAATATAAAAATAACGGGTTCATTTCCAGACAAAATTACTGCGAGAGCTATAGCAGTTATTTGTTTATCTCCTTCTGAACATATATTTTATTTTGTGGATCATTTATAGGAGATGGATCGTATCTATTATCCTTATATCGTATATATTATCCTTGCATCGTATCTATTATCCTTGTATCGTATATAATATCCTTGCATCGTATCTATTATTCTTGTATCGTATCTATTATTTTTGCATCGTATCTATTATCCTTGTATCGTATATATTATCCTTGCATCGTATATATTATCCTTGCATCGTGTATATTATCCTCGCATCGTATCTATTATCCTTGTATCGTATCATATCGATTATCCTTGCAATATATATATTATCCTTGCATTCCGACAATTCATGATTTCATTTAATTTGGCATGTCTCTCTTTCATCCACTTTCTCTGTGGGCCTGTTTGTAAAAAAGTTTGTATCTGGTACAAATTTATTCTACCTTTCCTTCAACAGACTTAACATTTTCAGGATCATATGCAGATGTCGACGTATATCTATAGTTATTCATTTTATCTCATTTTCCAATGTTGTCATACTCAACATCTGAATATACATTCCACTGTTACCACTCGTTAGTTTCTCCTCTAGTTTAGGTTGCACTTTATGAACGTTGGTTTCTTGATATTTACTGTTTCTCAAAAGCATCTATCCTTATTCTCTGAATCTGATTATCTTAATCCTTAAAAACGTCATCATTGACAGTTTCAATTTTCCGCTCATTTCACCTTTTATTCCCCAGATAATTCACAGTTTGTGAATTTAAATCCGGTCCTAAATTGATATTGTCCTTAACATCCTTCGGTCTTTAGAAGCATCAACGCCATTTGAAGACTTGTCCACGTCATGCATACAAATCAGATTATGAGGTAATTTTCGTTGTTTTTGTTTCAGGGAGAGCTTCAATGGCATCAAAATATCCACCTCGTCTGCTTTGTTAGCAGTATACATCTATTTCAGTTGATAAATCTTGTCTAACTTACTTCCTGCACTATAATTTCCAAACAAGTTCACACTCCTTTGATGAATATGAGGGGATTACGTGTAACTATTTTCAGGATAGTCTGTATTGACATAGCCTCTTAGATCATAGCAGCTCTGCCATGTACTCACTGGTCGCAGTAATGGTCAAGTAAACACATTTTAGAACTTATTTATTTGTGTAAGTAATCCAAGTTTGAAATGAATATATATATATATATATATATATATATATATATATATATATATATATATATATATATATATATATACACATACGAAAAACAAAATTGAAAAAGCACAAAATTATGACTTGGAAAAATACTTTCGAAAGAAAATACTCACTCCAATAAAACGAGTGGTCACCGTATGCATATATCAATGCCATCACATCTAACCATCCAAATTGATGAAATACCAGGAGGTGACAATACACAACTTTCCTTAAGGCTGCCATCTGGACTCTTGAATTTCAAAATAATAGGGAATAGCATATTTAATAGGTAAAACAGTCTCATTTAATCCTTTATTTTATTTCACATCTAACGTGCATATGTATATAAGTTGGTAAATTGGGAACTCAGACCAACTGATTCCCTTTTTCCAATTTGATCACTTCAGGTGAGTAAAAAAAAATGTTTGGAAAAGAATTCTTCAACGTTTTATCCAGTTTGATTTTATGTTTGGTCTTAGTGGTTTCTTAAAGAAAATGCGGCATTCATAAATTCCTCTGATTCCCTGACATTTGGAAAGCATTATATTAGCTACGGTAATTGAATGACGCTTATGACTCAGTGGGGTTTAAAGTTCCTGTCGCATAACATTTCCTCAGAGAGGAAAGATTTAAGAATTGTAAAATTTTCCTAATTATTGTTGGATTACATGCATTGCAATGCAGCATTTCTAACTCATTGATGGGAATCCTCTCATGGACATGTGACATTCCGCTGGCATGTGAATGTAGTCCCCTTGGTCAAAATATTCAGCCTCTACTCTTCAGTAATCTCTGCATAGACAGATAGGAAATATTTATATGTATCCCTAGTGTCTAGAAGGAATATTATTTTCTTGAACACGTGTGTAGGCATTTGTGCAGATGTAGAATTTATTTGCTCAAGTGGAGATTATTGGAGAAGAGGCAAATTACATTTCATAAATCCGAGACATAATATTACCCGGAAGACCTTATAGCTGTGTAAGAGAGAAATGAGCTGCATTGCACTGTCCGTAGTGCTTGTTGCTATTATTGTAGATATGGAAAGGGATGAATCATCAACATCAGTAAGATCAACAATGTCAACAGTAGCAACAACAACTGAAAATAATGAGAAACAATACTGATGGAAAAAATGGTAAAAGTCTCTGATCTGCATTGATATACATTTCCTGAATTTGTTGCTGGTTTGTGTAATCAGAAATAAGCACTAGATGCTTTCCTGTAAGTGACATAACAGCTAGATGATAAACGTATTTCCCGTAAGTTAGTTATCAGATGTGATATACTCTTTCCTGTAAGTAAGGTCACATACGCTTTCCAATAAGCTACATATCAACAAAGTGAAATACATCTTAATGTATGTTATATGTCAACAAGGTGAAATACTCTTTCGTATAAGTTACCTATCAGTTAGGTGGCATACACTTTAGTGCAAGTTACATATCATTTAGTTGATATACACTTTCCTGTAAGTTACGTAACAGAGAGTTGATATACCGTTTTCTGTAAGTTACATATCAGCTGGGTGTTATAAACTTTCCCGTAACTTCCATATCAGCTTTGTGATATAGAGTATCGTATAGATTGTGTAGAACATAACGGTAATAGTAAACTCTTTATCTTTAATTGATACTTTAAAATATCATAAATGCACTTCACAAATATATAAGTACTAATAGTTGAATTATCTCATAACCTTTGGCTGAGATTTTTGTCTGGTGATATACATCATGTATCGGTAACTGCTTGACAAGTTATGTAGTAGGCTTTGTTTAAATCACATATAGTCAGCAATATATTAAATGAAAGAAAACACGTGTGTCAGAACGCATAGAAGTACTGATGTCACTAATTCAGTGAATTTGAAATATGAATAATGAAAAACAGGGTACAGATTTTACAACCCTCTCTATGATCAGAACAGTATTTAACAAGATAATTATACACCAAATTTCTCAGATTTAGATATATGTAATTATTCAGCATCTGCACTACCGTAATATATATATATATATATATATATATATATATATATATATATATATATATATATATATATATATATATATATATATATATATATATATATATATATATATATATATATATATATATATATATATATATATATATGTGTGTGTGTGTGTGTGTGTGTGTGTGGATAGATCAGTATAGGATGTTCACACGTTCTAGTTTCTGGCCAATTTTCGTGGATGGTGCGAGCTTCTTGTGGTTTTTTTTCAGCGGAGCGTAATGATAAACACGGTTCATTTCACTTTTTTTAACCGTTGCTAGGTCAACACGGTTTGTTTGGTAAGCTCTAAGTCCCTCTTCAGCTATTATATTTTTGTTGCAGTCCCACTTTATAAATGGTTGGTTAGCTCTAAGTACCTCTTCAGCTATGACATTTTTGTTGCAGTCCCACTTTATAAATGGTTGGTAAGCTCTAAGTACCTCTTCAGCTATTATATTTTTGTTGCAGTCCCACTTTATAAATGGTTGGTAAGCTCTAAGTACCTCTTCAGCTATTATATTTTTGTTGCAGTCCCACTTTATAAATGGTTGGTTAGCTCTAAGTCCCTCTTCAGCTATTATATTTTTGTTGCAGTCCCACTTTATAAATGGTTGGTTAGCTCTAAGTACCTCTTCAGCTATTATATTTTTGTTGCAGTCCCACTTTATAAATGGTTGGTAAGCTCTAAGTACCTCTTCAGCTATTATATTTTTGTTGCAGTCCCACTTTATAAATGGTTGGTAAGCTCTAAGTACCTCTTCAGCTATTATATTTTTGTTGCAGTCCCACTTTATAAATGGTTGGTAAGCTCTAAGTACCTCTTCAGCTATTATATTTTTGTTGCAGTCCCACTTTATACATGGTTGGTAAGCTCTAAGTACCTCTTCAGCTATTATATTTTTGTTGCAGTCCCACTTTATAAATGGTTGGTTAGCTCTAAGTACCTCTTCAGCTATTATATTTTTGTTGCAGTCCCACTTTATAAATGGTTGGTAAGCTCTAAGTACCTCTTCAGCTATTATATTTTTGTTGCAGCCCCACTTTATAAATGGTTGGTTAGCTCTCTGACGTCTCATCAAAACTTATGGAACAAAACATATTCTCCTGTTTCATAGTGACTGACTGTAGGTGATGCTTTGTGTACAGTGTATTGGGTGACAGTAGGGTATGGTTTGGCTGCAGTGTCTTGGATATCTGTAGGGAATGTTTTGGGTGCAGTGTCTTGGGTGACTATACGGGATACTTTGGGTACAGTGTCGTCAGTGACAGCTAGATGGAAGAAACAGGTGCTGATGTTTATCAGTTGGTTTGTAAAGAAAGAAATAAAATCGTCTTTCTGCATTGTGTTATTGATAATATTTAGGTTTTGTGTCAAAATATACAACTGGTATTCGAAATGTCGGCAGGGAATCTGATCAAGAATGGAAATTAATGTTTCTGTCCAAGAGTAGTTTAAGAGCACTTTGTATTTCCAATGAATAAATAGTTTTAATAAATAACTTTCACCCAAATGAAATACTAAACACACTACTTAGACTGATTTCTGCTTAAGATGTAATTGCAGGAATGAGTCACTTGTGAAGTTAACAGGATTATTAACCCCTCTTCATGAGGTAGGTCACATCTAAATGTTCTAAAAATACATTGATTTAATGGAATTTTGCATTTTAGAGCACTCCAAGTTGTTTACAAGATAAAATCGTTTGCTAAAATTATACTAAGTCTGTAACAAATATCAGTTGGGCTATATATTTATTGGGAGAAACCAATGACATAGAACCAGACTAATATAAATACGTTTACTTCTATTGATAATGATCCTAATGTTTAGCCCACACCCGTAGGGAAATATTAAATTTGTATTATTTGTTTACAAAATAAAAACAACGTCGGTCGCTTAGTTAGGGATACGACTAACATAATTGTGGACAAGGTCAAGTCCAAAATACAATTTATAATAACACAGAACGAAAGAGAATAAAACCTTAACAAACAACACAAATTAAATATACATAATACTATTCCCTCATCCTGAGGAATATTGGAATATAGAGGCATGTCTTGTATAGAGGGAGAATTTGAATGTCTTGTAACGGTTGACTTGCTTTACTTTTCACAAGTTAGCCAGTTGTGTCACGAATATAGGACGGTTGTGTATTGACGCGGAGCCAAATAACATAGTAAATATTCCAAATTGTTTTCGATAGGGTGATATAGGCCGACCTGGGTTTCCTGGTTTGTTTATATTGGGTACGAGATATAATCTCGGATTTTCACTGGAGGTGGGGTATGTGGTTAAGATATTTCATTGTCCTCTGGGTTATATAAGTAGTATGTAATACATTACAGACCATCCCTTGGGAATGTTTAGAAACAAGACATTTCAGAAACACCCAGGGAATGTTTAGAGACAAGGGATATCGAACACGGGGAATATTGGGAACTGTATATCAACACGGGAAAGTGGGGTTATTGTATAGGGTAGCCGGTACGTTCAGCTATTTCAGCGGGTAGCGGGTGACGGGTAAGTTCTGCTAGTTCAGCGAGTGGCGGGTAGTCGGTAGCGGGTAAGTTCAGCTAGTTCATAAACTATACCAATAAAACAACGCTTGACGGGGCGGGACTTATAACTTCTTTATAGACATAGACATATAAAACATATACAACACCTAATCTATAAAATCGAATATAACTATTTTCAGGCAAAGAGAATAAATATCTTTTGCAGCATATGACTGGAAAAGGGCGTTTGGTATTTTTTGAACACTATACCGTTAACATAGAAGGCATCGCATAGGTCTTCTTCTCTTCCTCAAACCTCTTCTGACTTCTGGACCGTAGATGAGGACTCTCTTCAGACAGCCTTGTCTCTCCACATAAATTCTTCTTTTCCAAACGCTCGTATCTGTGATTTTAATGATTGTCCACGATTGTCCACGATGATTTCACATAGAAGGGTAAGTCCGTGCGGAACAACATCCGAGGGTAGATGATTCAACGTTAGTCTACATCTTGTGACGAGAACAAGTGAAGGGAATGAAGTGAACCGGGTTTCTTTATAGCGGAAGAGCGGATCGAAACGGATTGTGTTGTTTTTTCTTCTCACCAATCCCAATACGCATTACAAAATTCAGTTATAGTGAGAAGTCTGTCTTCCAATCCGAAGAGACCGACCTGTGACTTCACATTCCCTGTGCGGACGAGAAGCGATTGCATAGCAGCGGCTACCAAAGTAAACACAGTCCTACTTCCAGAAGAGACCGATTTTAATTGAGATTTAGTGGATTTTCTCTCTTATTCCCAAGAGTTTGTTCCGGTACCACTACCTTCACCACCTTCTCATTCCTTACCACACCTCGAGGATTTTTAACAGAGACAGAAAGAAGAATTGAAGAAATTTTTACAGCGGCAGAAAGAAGCAGAACAAGCTTTTCTCCTTCAAGAGCGAGAAGAAGAAGAGGCAAGAAGAAGGAAACGACAGGAAAAAGAAGCAGCAGCAGAGAAGAAACAAGGTCTAGGAGGACAGTGCAAATCGAACGGTGACGGTACTCTTAGACATTTTGGTAGAGTTAAGGAGTCTGAAACAAATGTATCAGACTTCTTTAGTACAACGCAATCGAAAAAGAGTCAAACACCCCAATCTGTTACTACACCTGAGATACCCACGCTAGTGATTTCTACCAAATCATCATCGACAGGAGCCAGTCCAGAAGTAGGCCTTGGTCGTGTCAAATATTAAGACTGTTAAAGCTGATTATGTTCCGTTCCTTAGTTTGTCTTTTTTCTTAAATAAAAAAACAACAACACCTGACGGTCCTTTTCAGGGCCGCCCACTTCTCTTGAAAGGTTATAGTATTCATTTTGCCAAAATTGATTGAAACTCAAAATCCCTTTTTTGCCCATGATAGGCGTGTGCGTGTGTGAGTGAGTGCGTGAGTGTATGTTCTTATTAAGATTATAAAAATAAAAATCGAGAGACTCTTACGTTTAAGTCTTGTCGATTCTGGTACAAATTTTACAATCTAATTCACAACACAACACTTTAAATACTTCATAGATTCATTCTGTGTCTTTGTTCACTGTCGCTGTTTTTTTGAATTTCTTCACTTTGACAGGTTTTTCCTCTTCTTCTTCCTCACTTTATCCTCGTCTTCTTTTCTAATCATTTTTTTTTTGTCTTGTTGGAAGTGTATGAGTTCATATTCTGATCCCCGCTCTTCCTCTTGTCCCTGTTGTTTCTTAGGGCAGTCTGAAGACAAATGTCATTTCTTTTGACAATGATAACAGGTATCTTGACTGTATTCTCTTCTAATACCTGTCTTGCTTTTTTGACGGTCTGGACATTATGTTGCCCAATGCTATTTCTTCTTAGAAAGTATTTTGACCTTTATCGCGTAAGGAGGGGGAGTAGTCCGTCGGCTTGTCTGAAGAAAACGTTCGTATGACACCTCGCAAAGCTCTGATCAGAAGTTCTATCTGTGTGGGCTCTTCCATCGTTCTGGTAGGTTTGAGAGTGAAATGAATACTGGAAGAGAAGACACTGACCATTTATATATATATATATATATATATATATATATATATATATATATATATATATATATATATATATATATATATATATATATACTGGTCTGACATGGATATAAAGGGAACCATGGCATTCAAAATATAGTCATTTGACTTTTTGCAGTCAAGAAGAATCGTCCGCATCATATTGTGGAGAAAGGAGAAGAAAGTAAGAGGCAGAACGTGACTTATCGCCTCGCACAGTAGCTGATGTCTTGGCTCAAATTCATGCCAGCGATTTTAAAGATGACAGGAGTTTGCCAGAATCCAGAACCAGAGAGTTTACACAAAACCTAAGTCCACCACCACCATCACTAGTAAACCCTCAAAAGTGCTACTACATTCGAGAGACAGAAAAGCGCTCCTCTAGAAAATTTTAGAATTACTGCTTACACGTACACAGTGTAGTTTAAATATTTCAACTCCGAAGTATCGTTGGAGAAAACAGAGGGGTTCATCACCGATGTGTGAGATTCTCTGTTAACTACACTGAAACGGCAATGTAAAGCGGAAGAAGATGATCGCTTGAGACATTCTATTCATAACGACAGTTTGAAGTCCCCGGTTTGGATCGAGTTTAGCAGCTCAGCAGAATTTACACATTCCAAAGTCATCGATAAGATTCAATAAGTGCAACAATCCAACGACAAGTTTCACATTACCAATGGAAAAGCGACACAGTTCATGACCCATGCTTCTCTTCCCCAAGGAACCAGACGCAGAAAGGTGTTTTTAATTGACGACCTTCGCAGCACCGCAGAGAGCCTCGTCCAAATTAACAACCATCAAGACAATATGTGTTTAGCCCGTGCCATCGGCGTAGGATAAACGTATGCCGACAAGAACGACACGATATAATGGAAAAGAGCCAGAAAAACAATTCAACTATCGGACCGAGCCAAACAATAAAGAGAAGCAGAACTTCTGTTACAGCAAGCGGGGCTACCCAAAGACACACATTGTGACACTCCTGAAATGCAAGAATTGCAAGACGTCTTAGCTCCACGCCACACCTTTGAAGTGCACCCTCAAGAAGTGCGCTGATCTCTGTTGTTTCGAGCAAAGTTTTCAAAGACGGATCATACATTCACGTCTATTATCACGATGAAAATTTCTATGCCATCACCAGTATAGCATCATTCCTGGGATGCGGTTATTACTGTGAGAAATGTGACTATGGCTATAACAATCGAGAGCAATACAAGCATTGTGGATCGAAATGTGAGGGATGTTTGGCCTCTAAACCTGTCTGGACGAAGGATATTCGCGAGTGCATTGCCCAAATTGTGAGAGAACTCTTGTCAGTCCAGCCTGTTGCCAACTTTATTTGAAGACAAAAGATTCACAGCAGAAAAGTGCTTGTCAACTCATGAGATTGTGCCCTACTTGTGGACAAGGCATACGTACCAATAGTGCCATGTCGCACCTATGTTCAAGTAAGAAACAATGTTACATTTGTCGCCAAATCGTGGACGCGGCACACGAATGTTTCATTAAAAATTACCAACCCCATCAAGAGAGGTGGAAGATGACCAGAAGAAAGGGAATTTCATCGTTTTCTATTTCGAATGCATGCAAGAGACCGGTAGTTTAAAAAATAAAAAGACATTAGTCCGGTAGGCCCTAAACTCAATTACTGACAAATGTCAACCACACAATATAGATATACAGAGTATATAATTATCCACAAAGCCAAAACAGATTTACATAAATATACATAAAAATGTAAAGAGCCACTGTAAATTAACCCGACTTCTTCAGTTTCGTGATTATGGTCAGATGATAAGAGTTTCAAAATATTAAGCTTTTTGTGTTACTTCTGCCAATTGCTTATAGTTCCCTGATGACATAAAACTCTGCTTTGATGGTTCTTTTTATCCCATTTCTGTAGTTTACCTATTTATTTACATCCACTTGTTAGAAAACTAGAATAACACAATTACTAGATTTAATACGAGTTTTTGCAAAACAGAGATTGTGGAACGAAATGGAAGGTCTTACTCCTGTTAGACAATATTTTGGCAATATTTAAACTCTGCTGAAGTTCGATTGTGTGCGAAGCAGCTGACAAAAATATTGGTTGCAGACGCCCGTAACCTCTGTTTTAGAAGATTAAAATGCAGAAAGCCTCTTTGTTCAGTCAAATCACGTTACCTTTGTCGATCTATATTGGCTATTCAGAATGCTACCAAACCATCCTAAATCTATATACTTCCGTATATGGTGTCTTATTTAGTACCAACTACCAAACCTCGTACAATTAGATTTAAAATTTCATTCCACCTTTCGGCATTCATCTTGATCCATATAAATAAAAAAATTCATATAGCGAATATAGCCAAATTAAAATTTTAGAAAGTACAGCCTTTTTTAAAATTAGAAAATACTAAATAATATTTGATCCTTTCATTTGCAGGTGAAATGAAATATAATCAGATTCTCTTTTCCAGGCCAGATGTAGTGTTCTACAAAAGGTTCGAAAGAGGGAGACAAGTATGATGATACCGCTGCAGAATCGCATTTCACCATCTCGGGACCCTTACCGGATAAAGCCTCTATTTGTGCAGCATAAATTACAGCATGCTCAGATATCATAGCTAGCTACATCGAAACTTCCAAGAAACAAACTTTCATCGTCGTATTCCTTTTTCTACGCCCAAAACCTTGTAAAACTCTACAGGACAACCCCTTAATATTAAGCATTTACTTGAACATGATTTTCTCAAACACCTGAATAAAATGTATTACAATTGGATGCCTCGTCACATTGGTACTATAGAAATGGAGTGACAGATGAAGAAGTTAAAGCCATCCTTCTAGCACCCTTTTCTCTGCAGATCACAACTAGCTGTATGTGACATCTGAAGGAGAATGTGTGATTAAGATTACGCCGTTCGTTTATAATGTTGTGACGATATGGGGACAAGGGATAATCCTGTGTTAAACGTATATGCGTGTAGCACGGTAGTGCATGAATAATCTCTTAAACCATTTATATATTGAGACTCCTTCGTATATAGGATATATGTTAATTTTGACTAGATAATAGGTTTGGAAAATGATGTTTTCATTTGGAATATAATAGTTTCTCAAAGTTTTCCTTTTGTACTAATGTGGAGATTGTCAAAATACAATTTACGAACAAGAAAATAATGAAGATGTACAGTTTCAAGGTGAAAGGAAAATGTGTTTACCCCCTTTCTTGAAAGACGCGATGGCACAATCCACTTTGAAATGAATTACTGTGAGTAACAATCACGTTGTTATCGATCACATCGAATAAGCAGACGATACAATTAGTCATCTGTTCAGTTCCACAGTGTAACAAAAATGTTTGTGGAATCGATCGTTGTTGTAAATGTTTTTCAAAGGTGCCAGGCCAGTGTATCTATACAATAGTAATAGACTTTGTTATAAAATATATTTAATACGATGAGCAAGCTATGGACTCTATAAATACACTTTTGCGACACGATGATTACTTTCCTCTGACCCATGCCACCCAATTTTTGATATTTGGACATTGATCGTCTCGTCTGTCTGCAGATTAAAGACATGACGAATGATATGCTATCAATTTTTTAGAAAATAAATCATATTCATATCGATTTCGTGCAGGTATATATTGATGAAAGATCGTTCAAGTTTGCTAGACCGGCTTTTAAGTGGCTACCCTATGCCGACACCAGATGGTGTCGGAAAATTCCATCTTTTCGATAGGGAGCAGACTCTGACCCACCATTCCAACATCAATGTCCAAATATCAAAAATGGGGTTGCAAGGTCAGTGGAAACACGGACTAGATGAATACTTCTTTTTAGAATAGATGAAAAACATACAAACTGTGTTTAAATTGTTTCCAACTTTCTTTCATTTTTTCAAAATCGAGGTTTGCACTTTTAAAGGTTCTGCAATATAGGATGTTTTGATATCGTGCAAGTCATATTTGTGTTTGGTTACTTGTTGTAAATCCGGAAAGTAAAAGTTTGCTTCTAACACTGTTCTGTTCATGCCTTTAAATATACATATAGGAGGATCTTGTCCACATACTTGTCTAGTGACACGACATAGCTCGGTTGTCCAGTTAAGTAAATAACCGTTTGAATGTGAGCGTTTGGTTTTAGAATGAGAACCCAATCTCTGGTATTTCACACCACTTATTTCCTTCGCGTAGCGCGTGAAGTTCCGAACAATTGATCAAACACAAACACACCATTTTAAGGGGTCACTTTTTTGGTTGCGCATCCAATGTTACCATGGTATGTTTGATTGTTGTAATTGATAAGATTTGGTAACAAGTCAATGAACTACATTGTTTAAACGATTTCTGTACATGTTCAGTTCAACGAAACGGGCTTTCGTTTCAAGCTGTCCCGTGGTGTAGAAATGAATGTGTCTGTTTTAAGTTATATGAAAAACGTGGTCCAGATATGCCTTGTCTTTGTATGTTGCCATTGTATCGTTGTTGTTACAAATGATGGAATTTCATCGATCGTTTCTATTGAAATATCATATTTTAGTCCGTCCAAAATATCCAAGGTTACAACTATTATGTCTTTCCAGGAAGGGGTGTTCGATTTGTTTTTTTTTTTTTGTTTTTTTTTTTTGTTGCCATCAGTATATTATGACTCCACAAATTGGTCCAGCAATAGATCCTAACAAGACTCATCAGTATGGCAGAAATGCACATCGATGAAAGTGCATGGTTTCGACTGATAGGAATTTTCAGTTTCACCATTAGGCGAAGAACTTTCTTAAGAGTGTTTCTCTGAGCCTTGGGCAAAGGTGCCGTTCTTTTCAAAACATTCAAACAACATTCAGACACGGTATCGATGATTTATGTCGGTGCGTTTTTAATACTTTGTTCCATCGTCGGAACATTGGATTCACTTAGTGCTGACGAAACATCCCAGCTGTGAGCCCATTTCGGGTTCCTATTTGTAAGAAGTTTCGTTTTTTGGAATGACGAGGGTGATGTGCACTTCTTGATGACATCTTTTGTTTCATGAGCATATATATTGAAGTGAATTGTATCGTACACTTCCTTTCTGTATTGAAATTCATCTCCACTGATTGTCTGCGTGTCTTATTAGCTTTATCATGGGCAGCACTCAGTGATGAGTTGTTTCAACGGATTAAATGTTGAATGTTCTTTTTTGACTAAAATCTGTCTTGCACTTTTGATTTTGGTGAGGTTACTTTTTATTGCTGAAACAGCAGTTGCTAAAGAAGACGCCATCGCTGCCACCGGAGAAAGAGAAGTTCATTTTGAAAACGGTGTCCATTTCTTTTGAAATTATATAACTTGGGTGTTAAAGCGTATTTGGCAGCCGTGATCGTGACCGGAGATGAAAAAATAGAAGTGGCAAGCGGTGACACCGTCACCGAGAAGAGTGGTTGCCGGGCATACCTACACGTCCTGGCAGAAGTACATTTCTTTCTGAAAAGAAATGTTATTGTGTAACATTTTCCTTGGATATTTTCCTTTCCCTGTGCAAAATTTCGGCACCTCCACTTTTGAATTGTGTCTGCTTCCTTCTTTTAAGAGAGCAACTTGTCTCCTTCGTTTTTAGCCTTATATTAGCTTCTCATTTAAAAGGAAACGAATCGTGACACCCCTAAGGAGACATTTGGAACAGGTCTTAACGTGATATTTGTTAGACTATCTATTCTCTACTTGTCAATTGTGACAACCTTACTTTGTGTTGTTCAAAAAGCATTAGTTTGATGTGGTATGTAAATTATCCATTGAAGTGACTGACGTGCGGGCAAAATTAAACACCGTACTATGTCTTGGAGGCTGTCGTCTAACAAATGTGCACGGTCTTGTGCATTTGTTTTGCGACTAATACCATGCAGTGCAAGAATCGATTTACCAGGAGGATAGGATTGAACGGATGTCATGCTGATTGCTTTTGAAACAAAGGAATTACAGGATGTTTTTATAGTTTTTTTTTTCCCGACACACGCCAAAGCCGACTTGTCAATTGCAGGACCCCCAATGTTGGAAAATGGTGAAACAAATTGGCACGAAACTCAAATAATTGTGAATAGTCATTATTAAAGCCACGGGTAAATACGCATGAGTAACATTGTCGTGTATTCAATTCTGCTAAGGTGATCCTTAGCAACTTTGGCTAACGCTTGCAAATGGAATTTGCCTCTTGGACTTGTAAACAATACCACATAATGGGCATTGAAATCAATGATGCAACATGCCTTACATTGCTGCAATAAATGTCTAGTATTGTAAATAATTCTGACATTTTCGTGTAAACCAAGGCTTAATGTCTTCATTGTCTTTTCCTTATATGACATCGAATATGACACGATATGTTTTACTAAAGTCAGACACACTCACATCATCTTGAGGGGCTTGCCTTTTAAAAACAAAACGGATTCTCCTTCACGTACTTGGAGTAATAAGCAGGTCGTTTGTCATTTTTTGCGACACGATATGCTGTGATAAGTTGTCATAGAAGTGTGATGGTGTTCAATCAGTCGTTGGGAAAATTTGGTTTGGACTGAACCACTGGGGCAAGCAGTTAACATTATGTTGATGACGAAGATAAAAGCCTCCTATCTTGGACTGTCTAACTTTATGTCAATCTCTTTGAGATCAAAAATGAAGAGAAGTTAAAGTAATATACACAAATTACTTCTGGATTTAGAATACTGAGATTACCATTAACGACAAAATACAAATAAAAAATTTGATACGCATTTAGTGTTGTCACGTTATAAGTAAGGAACAATAGCCAGATTGCAACATGTATATGCTAGACCCCGAAGATAATTATTCGCTTCATAAATGTTGCGCGTGTCAGCCTTGCGAATAATGAGTGTCAAAGCGATGTGTACACAGCTGGCCGGCCGGCTTATGTTACAATAGTGTAAGCCGACATCAAAAGGACGGGTGTGAAGCCAGTTGTATATAACATGACCATAGGAACTTGTTACTGGCGCCTTATTTGGCTGCGTGCGATTCACATGTAAGAGGCATGCATTGCCGCTGTTGGGCTCAAAAGAAAATCAAGTGGGGGTCGTACATCCACCCTTGACAGACTGCCGGAGAGTGGGCAATGTCTGCTAATTATGTAGACCATGGGTGAATCGACATCCACTCGGAATTGAGCAAGGCGTGGCAACCATTGGAATCGCAAGTTTAAATCTAGTGTCTTGAAACTAAACGTCAGTAGTCGCTAAACCACCTTGCGGGAATTACATAAGGAAGTTATAAGCTACTCCGCAGACATTCGAAATTGGCTGGAAACATTGTTATTCTGGGAATTACAAAGGAGCTTCGGACAGGTCAGTGACTCATTTGCTCGATTGTCGCAATCTATTACAGCAAGGAAGCTTTTAGGGACCGGAGGAGCTGTAGGAGACAGAGAAGGGAAATACCCTGGTACAGTTGGTCCCGAGTCTGTGGGAGACAAGAAAAGGAGAGAACGGAAGTGAAGAAAGTGGAAGGGTGAAGGACGTGGTTGTTTGACTGAAGGGGTACTGGGTACCAGTCAAGAAATACTACAGATGAGTAGAAACACAGGACAGGAGGAAAATCTACCACACTAAGTCAGATGATGAAATAGGCCGTCACTTGGTCGAGTGAAAGGGTTTTGAATATTGAATTTCATTTGAGGAAGGACTATCTATTATTGAATGGCATTACATTTGTTGTTTATTGGAATTCCACCTTTTGTGTATTCAGTAATTTAACTGTCGGCATCGCTGACTGGGGGCTCGGAGCTTTGCATCTCTATCACTACTTTAATTTATTACAAAAACGAGCCAGGGTGGATAATAATAAAAGATAATACTGGGATCACCCAACCCCAACCTAAGGTAGTCTACGAGACCTTTACAAGTGTTTTGTTTTGTAAAATGTAAAAACAAGATAAAACGTACAATTCAAGAATTAATAAATCCAATTACATAAAAAAATTACAACTTACATCAATGAGGCAACACTATCAACTCCAAAGCCGCGTATAGACAAGACAATGTCGACTATTCTCAACCCTTTTAACCCAATCTGTGTTCCGTGTACAGGTATAGTGTTGATGGTCATGACTTTACTGCATGTACTTTTCATAAATAGTGCAAAACAAATATGCTTTTAAATGACATCAGAGAAACGTAGTCACTAACAGGCACATCGCACGTCGTCCAAACTTCAGTGGAATTATAGTAGGTGGAAACAGGTCTTGTAGAAGGGGTTGGCTAATTCTCTACATTTTGAACACTGTCATTGAATTCCTTCTGCATAATTAGTTGCACTGACAAGTAAAGCTGTGGCATGGCAACCTTTATTTCCAAGTAGCGGTTTGTATCATATTCCAAGAAAACTGAGTTCTGTGCTACCATCTTTTCATCACACTTTAAACTCTTTATTTGGTCTTCTAGTCGTGAGTAGACAACTACAACTCTGGCAAACGTATAGTACTGGGCATTCCATCCAGAACTTTAGGCAATTGTGTGAACAACTTGATTTGACTTTTAATAGCCAGGCGAAACCACACGAAGAGTGCGTTCTTGTTTGATTTGCATATATCGGTGAAGTTATAGTATCTCAAGTGGGTGCATGGATGAAATCTGTAGATTGGTATATTCAAAGGCATCACAGTCACTAGTGGGCACATTATCAGGATCGCTTTACATGGCTGCTGAGACACTCCATGGTTGTTTTTCATCGCAGATTTCGCGGAACTTGGCATCATTCCAACCCCAATGCACAGCATGGCAGCCTAGTTTATTGTTGTACTTAGAGTACAATCTCGATAATTATTTTCCTGTTGTTGAACGTATATTATACTACGTTGATCGTACGAAGAATAATTGACAAAGATTCTCTTGCAAGCAGAGCAATGCATTCATTCTTTTCCTTCAGAGATTCATCGTTCGGACGCTAAACACTAGCTCCCCCCCCCCCTCTCTCTCTCTCTCTCTCTCTCTCTCTCTCTCTCTCTCTCTCTCTCTGTGTGTGTGCAACGCGTTTCTTCTGATTGGCAAATTCTTGGTCACATTTCTCAAAATTACAAATAGTGTCCGCGAAATCACGTGCAACATGTATTGGTATCAAAATGCTTTCGAAGATGATATACGAAAATGTAATTTCATTCTGGAAAATCGGGTCCTCGAAAATCGCAGTTGCCACGAGACACTGGATGGTACACTTGCAATAATAGACAGCCACGAACCAATAAATCTTGAAGCTCCTGTATTTTAAGAATGCCAAACAAACAAACGAAAACCTAACTACCTGTAACGAAATGCAATAAGACAAGATATTTAGATGACAGTGAAGAGGAAAAACGCAATAAGACAAGATATATACATGACAGTAAAGAGGAAAAACGCAAGACATTGAACAAGAAAATGCAACAAAAGGGATATACAGTGAACAAAAGGAGCGTGGTATGAAATTTTCATTGTGATTCTGCTTCCAGATAATGTATACCAACGAAACACAATTGTCTCTGTGTCTTGATTTTGTTGAAAATGGATAAAATATTTAAACAACTCACACACGTACACCATTAAATAATGAAAAAATACCGTTCAGTATGAAAATGTACACCGACATTTGCGGGGTTGAATGTATATGCGATAGCAGCTATTACACTGCCACCCATTATAAATATATGTGTGTATCGGATTTATCGGCCTAATCCATTTCAACCCTGTGAAACAAGATTTGCTTCTTTTAACTCAGTTGAAAATTGAATTGGGACGTCACACCTGGAACGTCACACCTGGGACGTCACACCTGGGACGTCACACCTGTGAAAACTATGGACTTTTTTGTGCACATTGCTTACATAATATCATTTTGATTCGCTTTTCTTTTGAGTTTATATAGTATTTATTTCATTAATTCTAGATACTTTTAAACGAAAAATAACTTTTCTATATTTTTATCTTTAAGCTGTTATGTTTGCCTTGACTTGGAAGGTTCTGTCTTCTAAACGGTAAGTATGAACATTTATATTTTTAAAACCTAATTTTTAATTTTGCACTATACATCACTTATTTACGCCTATCCTGAACATGATATTGCCAATTTGTATCCAAGGGAATCATTTGTTAAAATTACTTAAATCAAACAGATTAATGATGCAGTGACTTGACAGCACAACATTAATCCGAAAGCGATATAGACCATTTTGCTTTCGTCTCATGTCATTTTATTTGTTTGGCCAAACAAAAGAATGACAATTGTGCATCGATGGCCGTAAGATATTCCTTTATGAGTGTCAACAATGACGATTCGAAAATGCCATAGGAATTATTAATAATAAATTGATATTTATAATGAACATGACAATCTTCACCTCTGCACGTTTTAACAGTAGATGCGTCTGGTTCAGATACCTTCTTCACCCATATGAATTGCACATTATTTTACCATGAAAGATAACATTGGCTTCTGTATTTTTAATCACTGTTTATTGTGTGGACTTCTCTTATTTGGTTTGATCATGACTTAAGATGAAAAGTAAAATGAAGCTTGCTTCACAAATAGTAGGTATGTGCTTTACCTCTAACTGTCTGACAGATGACTTTATAGGCTCCAGATGATGTTATGTTTCCAATACGGCTAACTTAGTTATTTTCTTACCAGCTCTTGAAAATGTATTCTGTATTTGATGTAATCACAATTTTAAGAATTACAAATATGAAAATAATATAAATACAGAAGAGTGGTTTTTTTTTTTTTTTTTTTTTTTTTTTTGTTTTTTTTTAAACGAGTATAACGACAGGGAAACACAAATATGCATTCTTCCTCAATTGAACCCATATACACATACACACACAAGCTATATACATAGTGAAAATAAATGTACCTACTGAAATAAATGCACATATAATCATCTACGTTATACATGCGTGCACGCACATAAGTATATTTACTAAACCAGTGCATCGGCAAAACAGTTCAAGTTAAGTCAGTATAAACATGGTTGCAAGCGGACAGACTTTAGGAACTGAAACAAGAAACAAAAATATTTACTATTCAAACTAAATGCAAAATTTAATTCCAAATTTGGAAAAGCTGAAAAAGCTTTGAAGCTATAGAATAAAGCCATACCAATTTTAATTCAGTTTAAACCTAGAGACATAGGCATATATGGTAGGATACTTGAAACAAATTTACAATTAAGATCGAAGTTCAAAACGGACTGTTTACTAGTAAGAAAGCTTATAACTACATACCAATTATGAGCTCGGTGAAAGTTTGTTATTTGACCATATCTCTCACGCTTTATTTGATATGATTGCTGTTGACCAAACTTGTGGAATACCATGAGCTAATTGAGTCCCTCTGTAGATAATTAGTATTTACGGCAGGTACATTAGGTGATAAGCCGCACACGTCAATCACTATTTTAGTTTTCAGTGTTAAGTATTCAATGTGATGACTATACGAAACAAGTTTTGTTGAAATAACATCGAGTGAAAAAAAGGACAACGCACTTTCATTTTAAAGTGGGACCTTGTCTTTTAATGAAAATCAAACTTCAATCAGACATCAGTAGAAAGACAATTATTATGTCAAATCATACCCCGTGCCTATCAGTGGAGAGTTAGTTACATGCGACACTTAACATATCGCGCCAGTACAGATAGCCTGAAACGTATCAAGGATGGCTTTCATTTATTTTAGGGAAACAAATCAAGCAAGATTTCGCTCTCCGTCTGCAGCACATAATCCAGTTTTGACATCTGTATAGCTCTAAAGACAGGCTAGCCCAATCAAGATTATTTTATACGTGAGTTCCTTAAATAGTGAAAGACAGATCCTTGGCCTATTGTCTTCACATTGATTAGTCAGACACGTAGGTAAATATAAAGCGTTTCGTTGCAAATCACATTAAAGAGCTTTTTCAACTGCACACTGTGCATTCTGTTTTCAAATGAAAATCTTGAAGCAGAAGGCATTAAACGTCATATATAGCTTTATAAGGATTGCCATCACGCAATGCTTTGATCATATGAAAGTTACACCATGACTTGTGTTTCTTTGAAACAAATTGGTTACAAAATCCTTACGGAACAAAGATCATTTCGTACGTATTCCAAGCATGATACGATTTGTGCGTAGAAGATTTAGTATTCCAAAGGTCTCACTCCAGTCGAATTATAAACAAGTGTTACATTTCGAGGGTTTGCCCTGGATGAGCAGGTTCGATACTATCGGTAATAAAAACAAGGGAACTGTCATGTAATGATTTGCGAGTGAAGGATAACGTGGTTGAAAGATGACACTCTAGCTGAATTTGAAAAAGTTGCTACATTTCGAAGGTTTGCGTGAAGTTAGCAGGCTCGAGTCTCTCCACGACGAAAAGAAGAGAGCTCTCGGGCATTCAGATACCATTTACTTATTAAATTTAAACAATATTCCATATATAGAATTACATAAGAAACAAACATGAAAGGATTCAAATTTATGATTCAATTTAATTAAGACTTAGAAAATAATCTTATGCATAGCATCAGCTTGTACCACACTGTTTGTCCTTAATAACTTGTCAACAACTGATGGAGTAGTTGGCATATAAAGTTCGTATTTTATGATGGAACATTTCTCCAGAGGTATTAAGTTACCTTACCTTAAAATAAATTTGTTTAGAGAAGAAACATTAATGATTTACATCTACAATAATGTAGCTATTAGTTTCTATTACGGTAGGCTACAAACTAGAATGTATGATAGTATTACCGATATTAATTATTTTGTGTTATTTACAAGGCGGACAACATGTCAGTACATATAGTTCAGTACGTCAGTGAATGATTATATTAGTAATGAGAGGTCTGTTATAAAATCGTGAGCTGTTTCAGCTAACATGTTCGGTAATTACAGTTCATATGCGTTTAGCTCTTCTCGGATTGATTACCATTGGTCCGAAGAAGTACGGTCTAAAGTTTTTCCACACTGTCTTAGTAAGTGGTTGTAATCTGTAGATGAAACGACCCTTGTAATTCCAGAAGGATTCTAACAAGACAAAGTGATATTATTTAGCATGTAAAATGCTCCCACTTTATTGCGATCACATTTACATCATGTTACTTGACACAATATAGCTGGCACGAGCGACTTCATTTTCCGTTCTGTCATGATGGGCCTTGTCCGGAGTTATTTTTGCCAGTAGCTTCTCACCGTAAAAGATGTACACAAACACGTTTGGACAATATTTATTTCGAGTCGTGACTCGTTATAATATAACCTACATCAATTATATATAATGTTTTACACTACTCATTACACATTCATACAGGCAAGAGTGGTGTATGTCTTTTTCCAGTAATCAATGTTGACTTACGAACATATTATACAGACGACTTATCGGAAGTTCAGTCAGTATTTTGTTTTGTAAATTCTTGTATATCAGATTCTTTAACATATTCTTGTCAAACCTCAAGAAGATGATCCCGGTCCAGCCCAGGAATAATGTCTCTTAAGTCTGACAATTAGCAATATTATGATCTACTTTATAATTAAAATTAGTCGTTACTTTTGGTGCATGACTGCAATTGCAGTGAGCTCTTAATGGCTGTTGACAAGTTTTAAAATGAATTCTAATAATGGACCTTTGTGCAAATTTGAGGTTATTTCCCATTGGATGATTCAGGCAGTTGTTTCTGATGCGATGTTGAATTGCTGTTATTAAATATTTCAAGGGGGAAATATTGCAACATAGTTCGAGAAAGATATGTAGGGTGTACATAAAATTGAGGAAGTATTATTTTAATTCATACAGATTTCCTATGTTCTGGTTTTGTATCGAGTCTGAATATGCATTTAATGTTGAATTATTCATTAGAATTACAAAGTGCTCGTTGACGTTTGACTAAACTGTTATTCTGGGAGTACTGTAACGTCATTTAAAGGAGTTTTAGACAATGCAATTTGGATATATCAAGACTGTCTGCCCTTCAGCATATTCAAGGATTTAGGTATATCAGCACATGCGCGACCCGGAGTTCATTCAGAATACTATTTTAGGACTTCTGATTGAAGTATGTATGATTATTCTGGATTTAATTGATAAAACTATATTTCCTCTTAAAGTTTCATTTTAATTTTGAGAATTATTTGTTAAATTTTGGCTGTGCTTCTTTCTGTTACTTAGCTTAAGACCATAGCGTAGTAACACAATACAAACAATATATGAAACGTTTGACCTAACTAATCCTGTCAAGACTAACATGTCTTGTGTAAAACCAAACACCTTCTTGGAATATTAATATTCTTAAAAGCAGCGTTTCGTTGAAACTGATGATATCACCATGGTTTATTTTCACGTTGCCTACACCTTGGACAGTGTTGAAATTTATATGTTGCAATGATTAAATGGTGAATATGATATGTGGCGATGAATCAATGATTAGGTGGGGAATATGGTGTGCTGTGATTGGTCATTGCGATGGGTTAATGGTTATATGGTGAATACGGCGTGTTGCGATGAATGAATTAGTAAATGGTGAATATGACGTGCTGCGATGAATGAATGAGTAAATAGTGAACATGACGTGTTGCGATGAATGAATGAATGAATAAATGGTGAATATGACGTGTTGCGATGAATGAATGAGTAAATGGTGAATATGACGTGTTGCGATGAATCAGTTATTAAAGCAAGACCATAATTATGAATTATCATTTTAGCAGAATGCGCTTATTGGAGAGGACCGTCTCTCTGGAGATAATAACTGGCTTTAAATTTTCCAATCGCATTTAAAAGCCTTAACAGTTTGATGGCCTTTGACATCTCTAGACAGCTTTAATGTTCTTTATCGCATTGTCAGTTTGGATGCTGATGAAATGGTCTTACAAGCATTGTGACAGTTTTCGCCATCATGGTAACAATAGTGAGACGCTGATATAAAATCGGTAAAGAACGCACATGACTTTTCAGAATCCCGATATGCGTGTCAGTAACAAAGAGACATTCTGATCTGCATGTTCACAGCTACGATACATCCCGATATGTGATTCCATTGTGGTCAGACATTCTGATCTGCATATCTAAAACGGTAAAAAAAGTCGATTTTCCTGCCAACATTGGTGAAAGAAAATTCGGAGGAGGAGAGGAGGAAATGACGAATGCAACTATATGCATAGAAAATTATAGTTCGGTATGGATAACAATATTAACTTTGAAGTTCTTTACTTTCAAGTAGGCTGATTTTTGTACGAATACAACAGAAAAAAGGCAGACTATCCAGCTATATTTCAGTGTCATCTTCTTCCATCATATTTTATCCTTACAGTTTTCTTTTTTCTTTGCTTTGTCCATTTTAGTTTATACTTTAAATCTCTCAAATGTTGCCGAATATTAAAAGTATGTATATGTATATCCAACCGGATCCATCACTAGGAACCATGCATGACCTTAACAAGAAGGACATGCAAGAGTACTGTCTGTTTAATTTTAAGGATGATTCATTATGTTCCAAACAGTTCCGTTACTTCCAAATACTATGAGGAAAAACGCTAGTATTTATTTATAGTCACCACTGCTAGGAAAATCCTTTGTAAGAAAACTAATATTAGTTTTCGCTACAACTTTTGGGATATTCCTTTGGAGAAACTCACTATCTATTTATTGCCTCAAATTGTGTGACGTTCCTGTGAAAAGGCCCAAAATCTATTTACAGCTACAACCTGTGGAAAAAACCAAGTCTATATTTATAGTCTCAAAATTGCAAGCTTCAATGACGTCACTGTACTAGACACTAGAGGAATAATAGAAAAAGTGCTGCGAGTGGCTGTCCTGAATACGCGCTACTGTAGATAGGTAGGTAGGTGAAATGATTTTGATACGGATAAAGGGAGTTTTATAGGGACAAACAAAGACCAATAAATACACACAAAGGTACGCGCGCACACATACTCAGAAACACACACACACAACATCAAACGTGCGCGCGCACACATACACATATGCAAACACATATACACGCAAACACCTACGCGCACGCACACAAACACAAACACAAAGACCAATACACACTTCAATCGTTATGTGTTCGCTTAGAATGTAAGAAAAGGAGATGAAATCTCACAAAATATATATCCCATACACCACAAAAAATACCATCCATTACACCCCCATACCATCAGTTATATCATACTCACTATCCAAACGCATTGTGTTCGTTTAGAAGGTAAGATAAGAAGTTAAAATATTAAAAATAGACTCTCTTGCACTAACAAAAATACTATGTGGACAAACGCTAGTATCTATTTATAGTCATCACTGGTGGGAAAATAATTTGGAAATATACCTAGTAGTTATTTTTAGCTACAACTTCCCGAAAATTCAGTTGGAAAAACCCAGCTATCTATTTATAATCTCATCTTGCAGGAAAGTCCTATGAACTAACCTAATATATATTTATAGCTACAACCTTGGAAGAATCCATATCTCTATGTTTTTCTAAACATTTCCAGCTCCAATGATGTCACTGTACTAGACATTATGGGAAAAATGGCAACAGTGTTGCAAGTGGCTGACCGGAATACTCGCTACTGTAGGTACGTAGATAGGTGATATGAATTTGATAATGATAAAGCGAGTTCTATAGGGATAAACAAAGACCAATACATACACTAACGAAAAAATGTACGCGCGCACGCGTACCCATATGCAAACAAATACATGCACGCACACACGTACGCGCACGCGCATAAACACAAACAAAGACCAAAACACACACACACACACTTCAATCGTTATGTGTTAGCTTAGAATGTAAGAGAAGAAGATTAAATATATATCCCTTACACCACAAAAAATGCTATCCATTACACCAACAATACCATCCATTATATCATGCCTCATTATCCAAACGCCCTGTGTTCGCTTAAAATGTAAGAAAAGGAGTTAAAATATAAAACGTAGACTCACTTACACTAACAAAACTACTATGTGGAAAAACGCTAGTATCTATTTATATACATCACTGGTAGGAAAATCCTTTTGAAAAACCTAGTATTATTTTTAGCTACAACTTATGTTAAATTCCATTTGAAAAACGAACCATCTATTTATTATCTCATCTTGCAGAAAAGTCATATGAATTAACCTAGTATCTATTGATAGCTTCAACCCGTGGAAAAATCCAAATCTATATTTATAGTCTCAAAATGTCCGCCCCAATGACATCACTGTACTAGACACTAGGGGAATAATGGCAACAGTGTTGCAAGCGGCTGACCTGAATACAAGATACTGTAGGTAGGCAGGTAGATAGGTGATATAAATGTTATTGGAATTAAAAAAGTTTATAGGGATAAACAAAGATCAATACATGCACAAACAAGTGCACGCGCTCACACATACACACACACAAACGAACGTACGCGCACACACATAGACACATACAATTAAACACTTACAGGCACAAACGTACGCGCACGCGCACAAACGCATACAAAGACCAAGACACACACATACTTCAGTCGTTATGTGTTACCTTAGAATGTAAGAGAAGGACATGAAATCTCACAAAATATATATCCCTTACACCACAAAAAATACTATCCATTACACCCACTATTCCTTTCATTATATCATACTCACTACCGAGACGCCTTGTTTTCGCTTACAATTTATGGGAAGGAGATAAAATCTGTCAAAATAGACTCTTTTACACTACCTAAAATACTATGAGGTAAAACGTTAGTATCTATTTATAGTGACCACTGGTAGGAATATCCTTTGGAAAAAACTAGTATTTTTTTAGCTGCAACTTGTCTTAAGTTCCTTTGGAGAAACCCACTATCTATATATTGCCTCAACTTGTGTGACGTTCTTGTTTAAAAGACCTAAAATCTATTTATACCTACAACGTGTTAAAAAACCAAAGTCTAGATTTATATTCTCAACATTTCCAGCTTCAATGATGTCACTACTAAACACTAGGGGATTGATGGCACAATTGCTGCGAGTTGCTGACCTGAATGCGCGCTACTGTTGATAGGTAGGTACTTGAAATTAATTTGACATGGATAAAGGGAGTTTTATAGAGACAAACTCAAACCAATAAATACACTCAGAAACAAAGGTATGCGCGCATACATACACACAACAAACACACAAACACAAACGTACGCGCGCACATATACACACAGAAAAACACAAACACGTAAGCGTACGAACACAAACACCAAATCTCACAAACCAACCTATCTCTTGCACTACCAAATGTAACGTGTGGAAAAATGCTAGTATCTATTTATTGTCACCACTAGTACGAAATTCCAATGCAAAGACCTAGTATTTTTTTTTTAATTTTAACTTGTTGGACATTCTTATGGAAAAACCTACTATCTATATATAATCTCATCTTGCAGGAAATTCCTATGAACTAACCTAGTATCAATTTATAGCTACAGCCAGTGGATAAACCCTAGTGTATATTTATAATTTCAAAATTTCCAGCTTCAATGACGTCACTGTACTAGACACTAGGGGTATATTGGCAACAGTGTTGCAAGTGTCTGACCTGAATACACGCTACTGTAGGTAGGTAGGTGGGTGGTATGCATTTGATAGGAATAAAGGGAGTTTAATAGGGACAAACAAAAACCAATACATACACACACACAAACAAACGTTCGCGCGCACACATACACACAAATACACACACACACACACAAATGTACGCACACACAAACGTACGCACACACATACACACATAAAAACACACACACATACACATACGTACGCGTTCGCACACAAATTCAAACAAAGACAAATACACACACACTTGTATCGGTAAAAATAAATACACGTCTTTCCAAAGGAATTTCCTACCAGTGGTGACAATAAATAGGTACTAGAGTTTTTCCACACAGTACATTTTGTAGTGCAAGATATAGTCTTTTTTGTGAGATGTGTTGCCTTCTGTTACATTTCAAGCGAACACAGGGAGTTTGGATAGTGACTATGTTATAATGGATGGTACAGTGGGTGTAATGGATAGTAGTTTTGTAGTGCAAGGTATATATTTTATGAGATTTCATCTCCTACTCTTGTATTATAAGCGAGCACATAACGATTGAAGTGTGTGTGTTTGTGTATTGATCTTTGTATTTGTGTGCTTGCGTACGTGCGTGTATGCATATTATTGTTTGCATTCGTACTCGTCCGTGTGTGTTTCTGTTTTTATGTGCGTATGTGTGCGCGCGTACGTTTGTGTGTGTGTTCGTTTGTGTGTATGTGTCTTGGTCTGTGTTTGTGCCTATAATACACCCTTTATCGCTATCAAATTCATTTCACCTACCTATCTATCTACAATAGCGGGTATTCAGGTCATCCACTCGCAGGACTTTTGCCATCATTCGCCTAGTATCTAGCACAGTGACATCATTGAAGCTGGACATTTTGAGACTATGTATCTAGACCTAGGTTTTTCCACAGGTTGTAGGTATAAATAGATTTTAGGTCTTTTAAACAAGAAGGTCACACCAGTTGAGGCAATAAATATATATTGGGTTTCTCCAAAGCATTTTCCCCACAAGTTGTAACTAAACAAATACTTGTTTTTCCAAAGGATTTTCCTGCAAGTGGTGCCTATAAATAGATACTAGCCTTTTTCCACATAGCACTTTTGGTAGTGTAAGAAAGTCTATTTTGTGAGATTTTAACACCTTTTCTTACATTCTAAGCGAACACTCCATACATTTCTCTTACATTCTAAGCTACCACATAACGATTGAAGTGTGGGTGTGTCTTGGTCTTTGTGTTTGTGCACGTTTGTGTACATGTGTGCTTGTAGGTGGGTGTTTATATGTGTGTATGTGTGCGCGCGTATGTTTGTTTGTTTGTTGTTGTTTTAGGGTTTAACGCCATTTTTCAGCACAATATATACTATACATGGCGGCCAGTATTAATGGTGGAGGAAGAAACCGGGAAAACACCGAGAAGAAATACCGACCCTCGAGAAGCTACTGGCAAGCTTTCTCACATACCCACATTGGTCGAACCCGAGACTCGAACCCACGCAGACAGAGGTGAGATGGCAGTGATCCGTAACAGTGAGCGCTTTAGACCACTCGGCCATTCGGGGCCCCTATGTTTGTTTGTGTGTGTGTTTTTGTGTATGTGTGCGCGCATATGTTTGTTTGTGTATGTATTGGTCTTTGTTTATCCCTACAAAACTCCCTTTATCCGTATCAAATTCACACCAACTATCTACGTACCTACAGTAGCTTGCATTCAGGTCAGTCGCTTGCAACACTGTTGCCATTATTCCCCTAGTGTCTAGTACAGCATCATCATTGGAGCTGAAAATTTTAAGACTAAAAATATAGACTTGGATTTTTCCACAGGTTGTGGCAATCAATAGATACTAGGTTAGTTCATAGGACTTTACTGCAAGATGAGATTATAAATAGATAGTGGGGTTTTCCAGAGGAAGTTCCCGCAAGTTGTACCTAAAAATAATTACAAGGTTTTTTCCAAAGGATTTTCCTACCAGTGATGACTATAAATAGATACTAGCCTTTTCCCACATATTATTTTTGTTGCTGTCGGAGAGTCTATTTTTGATTTTTAACTCCTTTTCTTACATTCTAAGCGAACACAAGGCGCTTGGATAGTGAGTATGATATAAAAGATGTTATTGTGGGTGTAATGCATAGTATTTTTTGTGGTGTAAGGGATAGATATTTTGTGAGATTTCGTCTCCTTCTCTTACATTCTAAGCGAAAACATAACGATTGTGTGTGTAAATGTATTATTGTTTGCGTGCGTACGCGTACGTGTGTATATGTGTCTGTGTTTATGTGTGATTGTGTGCGCGCGTAGGTTTGTGTGTGTGTGTTTGTGTATATGTGTGTGAGCGTACGTTTGTTTGTTTGTGTAGTCATTGGTCTTTGTGTGTCCCTATACAACTCCATTATCCCTATCAAATTCATTTCACCTACCTACCTATGTACAGTAGTGCATATTCACGTCAGCCTCTCGCAGTACTTCTTCGATTTTTTTCCTTAGTGTCTAGTTCATTGACGTCATTGAGCTGGACGTTTTAAGACTATAAATATAGGATTGGTTTTTGTTCCACACGTTGTAGATATAAACAGATTTTAGGGCCTTTAAAGAGGAACGTCAAACAAGTTGAGGCAATAAATAGATAGTGGGTTTCTCCAAAGGAGTTTCCAACAATTTGTATCTAAAAATAATATTAG
This sequence comes from Sinohyriopsis cumingii, assembly GCA_028554795.2. Lineage (NCBI taxonomy): Eukaryota > Metazoa > Mollusca > Bivalvia > Unionida > Unionidae > Sinohyriopsis > Sinohyriopsis cumingii. The sequence goes on from JAPYKE020000041.1 coordinate 561,469, forward strand.
TTTTTTCCAGAGGATTTTCCTACCAGTTGTGACTAAAAATAGATACTAGCGTTTTTCCTCATAGCATTTTTATTAGTTTAAGAGAGTCTATTTTTTGAGATTTTATCTCCTTCTCTTATATTTTAAGCTAACACATAACGACTATATAATCCCAATATTCCCATGTTCAATCCCCCTTGACGCCAACTTGGCCCATTCGATTTCCCTATGTACAACTCCCCTTGACGCTATAGTGGCCCATTCTATTTCCCCATATTAAATTTTCATTGAATCCATAGTGGTCCACGACCTTTTTGTCTGGGTGTTCCATTCACGCTTTGTTTGTTTTTGTATGTCTATGTTTTCCCTATCAACCCTTTGTCCCTACCAAAACATTTTGCCCTATAAAAAGTTTTGACCCTATAAATCCCAGGACGCCAACCAATGTTCAATTCCCGTTGACCTCCAGGTTACATTCCGATGTTAAATTCCCACTGTCGCCAAAGTGCAAACCCCTTATTTTAACATTAACATCCCATTGTCGCTAAAATGACCCCCTTAACTACTTTCATATAATGAAGATGATTTAATTGTACTCAATTCAAACAAAACATATGACTCGTGACTCAGTCATTTGTACAGCCGTATGACTCATAAATACTTGTAAAAACTTGCAAACGTGTATATTGTCAAACTACAGAGTTATACTGAATTCTTGAGTTGGCCCATACTTGTATTGGCCACACACACCCTTCATGGATCGACCATGCGCACAAGTTTACAAATCAGCGGTTCCGTCATTGTATGGCCCTGATGGTTACATCATCTTCCAGGCCCATACACACATACGGCTAGACCGACAGCCGTATATACCAGCACACACATATGCACAGATAACTCCAACAAAACCAAACTGGTCATAATAACAGGTAGGGAATTAAAATCTATATCAATACATACTACTAAATGAAACTCCTATTAGCAGCTTGTAACAATTCAAAAGTAAACAACGTTTCAAATCCGCGTAATGGTAAAGGTATCATTTCACGCTAAGTCATTAAAAACTGAATATGCTTTACACATCAAAATAAAATAAAAATGTAACACTTTCCCCTATGGCAGACAAAACGAAAATGGAAAACGTACACTCCTTGACAACATACTAAAGACCAGTATGTCAATAATTTTGTTATTAGTAACTGTCAACACATACGTAAGCATCTATTTATTGATCTTATGTAACTTTACGTCCTTTAATATCTCAAAATGGACCCTATGCACGTACGAAATCAAGCTATAGAAAATCACTATAATGTGCAGTCATGAATAGAAATTTTAAAATATTAGACAAAATCATGTACCAGGAGTTACAAAAGATGTAGTTGTACATCACACTTAAGAAGAAGACATAAATGTAAAATAATTGTCTATATACATTGTCTATATACATTGTCTATATACATTGTCTATATACATTGTCAATTTTGCGTCGAGCACTATACTTCTGATATTTATTGAACTTCGTTTTCCGCACGACACGCAAATTTGTGATAGATATTGTGAAGAAATTTGCCACACACGTTTTGCCTCATTACATTATTCTTTAGATTCCATAAAACGTGTCCCTTGAAATGGACATGTATCATATGTCCATTATTTGCAAGATTTGATTGCATTGCTAGGCTTAATTTCATTTCATTTTTCTGATTGGGTGGGGAATGTTGTTCAAATGCTGGTTCGGAAACTATGGTGGTGTAGAAATTTGTTTTTATTCCGAAACTGTTTAACATTTTAGCATCTGTAGTGGTAAAGTAAGAAATAATTGTATTTTCATCGGATTTGCAGATGTTGTTTTCAGACAAATATATTGGTGCATTGCGTGTTTCTACCTCTTCGTGAAGCACAATACATTTGCAAACATAGTTAATTTAAGAATGGAACATTTATGGCTTTTAGTTAAGAAAAGAAAACAAAACAGACATCTTGATAAGATTGTTAATTCTATTACAAATATAAGTTTAGTTTTTGGCAGATCGACGGTTAGAGGATCAATCAATGATGAATATTCCTCATGAATATTCATATGCATTCAAATGAATCTAAACATTTCATTGTGCATATGTGTTTTGAATGAAATGCGATTAGTCATTGTGCGGTACTTAATTTAGAATAAAGTGTAATGACTCAATGGAATAATTGTTTTCGAACGAAGTCTTTGTGAGGTAAATATAAAAGATTATTATCTGTTCTCTTCAAGTTTCATTCATTTTATTCCTTATGATTGACGGCTTTAACAGACAGCAGCCAAGTTAAGAAATTTCCAGGACTGTATCGATCACACATACTCTCTGTAGCACCTTGTCCTGTTAGCAGCGGTCCATTCGAAAATTCATGCATCAGTTATATTATATACCTGGTTTCCTTCCATGCTGCTATCTACAAAGCTTACGGCTATTGTAATTATTCAGATTCATTTAAAAATATAATGAACAGTTGTGGTGAAATAAAGATCATCGGAGACGAAGAAAAGGAAATAGTAAATGTCCACGGAGTAATACATTGTTCAAGAGTACGCAAGCGCGATAGAGCTTATTATATGAAATATTGCTATACCGAAAGAGTGCGTGACAGTGCTAAAAGCCTTAAGTGGAGTGACAATCAAGTTCATTTTCTATCTTACTGGCAGGAAATGTAAGGTTCATATGAATTTCACCAATAACAGCACACTGGAGAAAAAGACTTAGAGAACATATTCAAGCATACATTAAAAATAGAAAAGCAGATGAAGTAGAACAGGATTTTTATTTTTTTAAAAAGAAAAGTAAATGTGTCATTGCATATGTCTTTATTGACCAAAGTTGAAGGCAAATGTGTGTTTGCATCATATTTGGTTGATCTGATTTGAAGTCAAACGTATCACTGTATCTGATTTGGTTGATCTGAGTTGAAGGCAAATGTATCACTGTATCTGACTTAGTTGATCTGAGTTGAAGACAAATCAGCGCTCAAAACAAAGAATACAAAACTACAAATATTCTCACATTTAATACGAAAGAATATTCAAGATGTACATCGATATGATGTATAGGAGTGTTTTATAATTTGGTGTTAATCAGAGTGCAGATGAGAATAAGTTATAGAGAACAAAACTGGAAGAAAATAAAATAAAATGAACACATATAGTGAGTTTATAGTTTGTCCTTTAAAACAATGGAATAAATGGGGACCATTTAGAATTATAAACCCTAAGCACAGCATCCAATATATTCAGTTTTTACTTTATTTTGCGTATTTTTATTAAACCGGTTTTCAGTTAAGTCGAAACGAATGGACATTTCTCTGTCTGTTTGTCTGTCTGTTTCATCACCAAAGTCAATCAATTAAGCACAAATACAAATTCATAAAGTTCAGTTCCAATGAATCTAACTACCCATATATATCTGTATGTATGTATGTATGTATGTATGTATGTATGTATGTATGTATGTATGCATGTATGTGTGTATGTATGTATGCATGTATGTATGGATGTATGTATTTATGTATGTATGTATGTGTGTATGTATGTATGTATGTATGTATGTATGTATGTATGTATGCATGTGTATGTGTGTATGTGCGCATAGTGTAATCACTCCAGTGAATCTAAAAGCCGCCCATCAAGAGACAATGGTATTTTTCGTCTATCTTTTCTTTTATTGCCATTTTTTCCCTCAAGTTTGCGTTAATTTTCTTTCTTGCCATTATCTTTTCTATATTTTAGTTTGTTTTTAAAATCTTTTTTAATTCTATTTTCCAGGTTGATGTTTTAACAATTTCAGTTCACTTTTTGCGGTTGCTTTTTTGAAACTATCAAGCTACATACTGTAGCTATTGATTCATTTCTTTGCTACAAACGTTTGATTATGAATGAATTTAACCATTTCTGCAAATGAAGTTTGTCGTGATTATGAGTGAGTTGCCTTTAATCATATGAACGGTAGCTACATGTAGATCATTCTATATAATCCTTAAATATGGTCCACATGACAATAAATTGTGAACTTACAAATCCTAAGATGAAAATTCCAATTTGAAATTCAAGTTTGCATAGCTCAACAAGTCTGTGTAGATGGTTGCTAATAACACTGAGATAAATAAGCTGATGACTCAGTGTAACACATAAAGTATAACGAGTCTGTTTAACGCATATAAATCAGCAATCGGTGAACTTTTTACGTGAAATATGTATTGGGTAGAACCAGTAAATCCTTTGGTAAATTTTAAACGAAGGCATAAAACATTTCACCATTAGTGAATTTTAATATTTCGACATTTCCGCTACTTTTGAAATCCTGAAAGTGAACGAGTGTTAAAAAAAAGCTTTAATTTAAGCCCGTATTGGCTGTCTTTTCAAAATTGAATTTTCAGAAATAAATCTAGATATCTCGGTAGAAAAATTAATCTCTTTGCATGGTTGGAACTTGTATGAAATGCAATTATCTTCTAAGGTCATAAGAAAAGAAGCTAAATAGATTCTTTTTTATGTATCAAACGTCAATTGTCAAAATTAATGTTCATGAAAATTTGATAGAAGCGCTTTTCAAGTTGTCCGGTATAATGGCCTTCAAATTCAATATTGTAATTACCTAATACATCCTGCAATTTTTCTGGCTTTCTAAAACGCGGTAAAATGGTATTTGGATCCTTTAGAGACAGGCATACATTCACCTTTGGCACCTTATTTTCAAAGGTGGGAATTTATCTTCCAATTTTATCACAATTTCAATCCCCTAAAACCTCTATTATAAATGAAATAATAAAATATATATTCCCGGCTGTTAACTTCCTACCTTCACTTACTGTCCTATTGCAAACAAAACTAGCATTCCATTTACGTATGTTTATTTGTTCCATTTGGGCCGGAAAAGTAAGTTTGTCAGCACTCTAAATTACGTTGTAATTTTGCTAGCTGCGAGTTAGGCTTACACGACGGAGTCTGTCAATGATGTCAATGCTACAATATTTTTTTTTATTTTTTTTTTATTTTTTGGGTTTAGCTACATCTATTGCAGATATTACTCTCAGATTCCATTATTATTACTTAGAACAAAACACACACATGCATATAAAAATCATGCACTTTTAATGATGTTTAGAACATTATATATGATTGTTATAAAGATCTATTCTACTCCGTTGATATGATAATGCTTCTGTCAATATACCTGCAACTGTTACATGGCACTAAAAAGTCGATTTACGATACTTGTGACATTTGTATCTCTCAAAAGTTTTTTAAGAGTCTGTGGACCTGAATCGTACATACACCTGTCTTTCTATCGGGTGGGGAATTTCCTGTGCATATATTAACACTCGCCAAGATGAATTAATGTTAGTCCTAATTAAATAGTGTCCTAAATAAAAAAAGCTTCATGCCGCAAAGAAGTTTGCAATTGCTTCAGTTTGATGTTGGCATGAACGCTTATGTCCATCAGTATTTCCGCTATTGTTCACAAATATACCAAATCACATAACAGACGTCATGTTGAGATTACCGCAGGCCTGTCTTTCAGTTGAAGTGTTACATCGAATGGCTAAAATGTAAATTTAATGAACTGCAACCGTTTTATCAGTCACGTGCATACAAACATTTCTCTAAACTGCAGAAGACTTCTGATTATTATTGAAACCTTTCTTGATTGATATTGGCAACTTTTAATCCACTGAAAACAAGCCATTGAGAGTATATTCGTGTGCTATGCACATTTGTGGCTATAGTTTACGATATTCTACATGACATATCAATGTTCAGATCGATGTGGTCCACGCAAACCATGTCCCTGTATGCAGAGTCTAAGAACAGATGGTGTATCTATGACTTATATAGCTGTGTCCCTGTAGCCATTTTCATCACCATTGTAAATATGAGTACTTATGAACTAGCCTTCAAGAATTTACAAATGTTTATGTATTCCTACAGTTATATTTTGTCAGGTCACGCAACGTATTCTGAGAAACAATAATGTTCTCCCATACTGGCGTTCCACTCAGTCCAATTATGACTTCGTTACAACCCCAAGGATTAAGACTGGTTGCTATAATGCAATAATTTAAGAGATTCCTTCCCCATCTAGGTCCAACCTGGTAGTTTCAGGCATACTGGAGTGGGTTATTATTAGTGGAATACATTTCTTAGATATATTTAATTAAAATTGTTATATATATATATATATATATATATATATATATATATATATATATATATATATATATATATATATATATATATATATATAACAATTTTAATATATATATATATATATATATATATATATATATATATATATATATATATATATATATATATATATATATATATATATATATATATATATATATATATATATATATATATATATATATATATATATATATATATATATATATATATATATATATATATATATATATATATATATATATACTTTCATTAAATCTATTTAATGTAACGTTGTATGTTCGACTTTACCTTGCCCAGAATTGAGTTAATTTCTGAGTGACCCAATTGGATTTGTTTTAAATATTCTTGTAAATAACTAATACATAACTAAATTATTCTCTATGTGTATGGGATTAAAATCTAAAATCAATATTATCAATAGCAGTAAATATGTTTATTTTGGTCTAGGTCTAGGTTTTAAAATTTCTGAAGCGAATTCTGCACAATCCAGGTTATGGTTTTTACTTTGTAAACATTAGAATCATTCTAGAATGTTATTTTCAATTAGGTAATCTTTTTATTTATTTTAAGAATGAAAATTTTAACATGAGGTCAAGTAGAGAGCTATATTTTCTTGTAACTGAGAGAATTTTGTTGTTGTGCTTTAATATCTAGCACTATTAAATTGTATTATATCTTGTGTCCAGCATTTCCTTTTCGTTTGGAAAATTTTATTGTTTCAAATTAATGAATTAAAGTAATTATTTTCTCTGGAAATAAAAAAGTGCTCTGATGCAATACTTGGATACAGACATTCAATTAAATTTATTGTGAAATCAAACCTGCAATTTATAGTAATTTATTCAACAAACCACTGTTGACACATCAACACATCTAAAGGCTAATACAGACACATCATCGAACTCAGGTTTTGGATTTATCCTTGACTTCTACTGAATTTTATTCAGGACCTTAAATTATTAAGAATTGTGTCTGGAATTATTGGATTGTTTTGGGATTTGATTCGCATTACCGTAAGTTCTTTTCCCATTTTCACTTTGTATTCTAGGGAAATAAATTATTTGTTAAATTTTACAAAGCTTGCTGCACTTCATTGTTTTCTTCTATTTACTTTAAGAGCATAGACTAGTAACACTATTACGGTTCTATGGTTTTAAACCAAATAATATAAAAGTGCGAAAACATAAAAGTTTGTATACGTCAACAAATAACTTATTTCTCTAGAACATATAGTGAAATTTTAAAAGGTATTGACAATATTTTGAATTAAAAACCCAAGTGGTCCAGAAAGTTGTCACCAGTCCTAATGAATATATTTCTAATTAAATTCCAGTGATATTCCAAATAAGATCCAATGCTGACGGCATTGACGTGTCCGTAGTCTCAAATGAACTACTATACCAATGACCTGAAGTGTGATGATGTACCAACAGTCTTTTGATGAATCACAATAATATAATCCAACGTCCTTGTGTGAAATCCTCATAATTCCAAGTTTCTGTCTCTGTCCAAGAATACTAAAAAACACTTTGCAATTCTAGAGAATAATAATTTTAAAAAAGTATTCCAGCCAAATGAAACACTGAACATAATGATAACATTGATTTCTGCTTCAGATCTTATCGCATGAATAAATAATTTTTCCAGTAAACCATGTTTAGAAACCTATTGGTCCGACGTCACAAACAGCATTTTCTTCTTGAAAGAAACAAAACAACTATTACTAAATCGAAATTTCCATTCTAGAAAATTCTTTCACCAAAAGTAGAATAAAGAACATGGTAAATGTCCTTGACTCAGACTAAGACAATAATTTTAATATTTAACTGACTCTCCTATGGAATTATTAACTTTGTATTATGTTTTGATAAAATAAAAATAATATGACTATCTTTAGTCAAAAACATAGTGATTTTGTACATAATTATCCTATATCATAAAATGAATTAAAAAAGAACTAAAAATATCTGCAAATTTAATATACATAAAACTCCTCAGAGACTTGTAACATTTATCCCACATCAAATGCTGTCTCTATCATGGAGTGCATAGTTGATTGCACAGGATGGATAATTCCTACTTGAAATATTCTCAGCATGTTTTTTATGTTTTCTAATTTCATGGTGTTTGTTTTTGTTCTGATATCATTATATGTTTTTTATCTTATAGGCGTTGTCTAATGTTGTAAAGCGCTTAGAGCTTGATTAAACGTTTCATGTGCAAAGCTGTTTTGGAACATTAGCAAAGAAAATAGATATTGGCAATACCAACTCTTTCTTTTTGTTCAGGTCTTTTTGTGAAGCGCAATTACTAATCACTATACGTGACATTGCTATGAATTTGAACACATCAGAGATATTTTTTGAAAAGCTTATTAACTGGTTCAACATCTCATAGTATTGCATACATTCCATCACACTGCCATACTGTATTCATTCTTTCAAAGGTTGTGTGTGCAGTGGGCAAGTGCCATTTCGTCTCGAACCACCCCTTCTAAATATTCTGCAGGTGCTCCTACATAAATCGTCGTCATTGGTCTGTGTGTTGCCAATATTGCATTTAGTACAGGCATATATTAGGTATGTGTCTTGTCAGTAGCGAAGTATGGGTAAATGTTTGGTGTATGTGTCGCCAATAACAAAATATGGCAATACATGTGGTGTTGTCAATAACAAATCATGGTTTACCTTTGGTGTATGTGTGTTGTCAATAATAAAGTATGGATATATATATTTGTTGAGTGTCCTGGCTATACAACTCTTTTAGTGGTATCCTGCTTGATATCCAACTATTTGTCATGGCTATACAATTCTGTGTGTTCGTATCCTGCTTGGTATCCATACTATTTGTCATGGCTATAAAATTCTGTGTTGGTATCCTGTTTGGTATCCACACTATTTGACATGGCTATGAAACTCTGTGTGTTGGTATCCTGCTTGGTATCTACACTATTTGTCACGGCTATAAAACTCTGTGGGTGGTATCCTGCTTGGTATCCACACTATTTGTCATGGCTATAAAACTCTGTGGGTTGTGTCCTTCTTTCTATCCACACTATTTGGCATGGCTATAAAACTCTGTATGTGGGTATCCATCTTGGTATGCACAATATTTGTCATGGCTATACAATTCTGTGTGTTGTTATTCTGCATATATCCACACTATTTGTCATGGCTATACAATTCTGTGCTTGGTATCCTGCTTGATATCCACACTATTTGTCATGGCTATAAAACTCTGTGGGTGATATCCTGCTTAGTATCCACACTATTTGTCATGGCTATACAATTCTGTGTGTTGGTATCCTGCTTGGTACCCACACTATTTGTCATGGCTATACAACTCGGTGGGCGGTATCCTGTTTGGTATGCACACTACTTATCATTCCTATAAAACTCTGTGGGTGGTATTTTGCTTTGTATCCACACTATTTGTCATGGCTATAATACTCTGTTGGTGGTATTCTGCTTGGTATTCACACTATGCCTGTGACTGAGACTGATATGAAAATTGCAGCAAGTTGGTTCGACAGTGGTTGTAGTAAATGTGGCGATATGGATTGTGCAACTAAGACAATTTAAAAGAACAAATATAAAAAGCATAAAACTACCCCTGTTTACGAAATGAACGCAGTGTCATCGCACTAGGTAGTTAGAGGATTAGCCCCAGCTTTGAAAATATGTGATAAGGCTAATATCATTCATCTATTTTGAAATTATCGTCCAAATTCTGCTTTCTGCAATATCAAATATTGAACATATTGAACAATGTACCATGGATTGAGTTCGGAGCTGTTCCTTCGCGAGAACCACTACTACGTCAAACTAAATCAATCCCTGTCACACGTGATTCCTTGCTGGATCCAATGCACTTGAAATGTAGTAAGGGCGCCAAGATAGCTAAGACATACAATTTTCACAGGAAAATCATTGGCCGATATATATATATATATATATATATATATATATATATATATATATATATATATATATATATATATATACTTTCTTCGGTATTGTCAAAAAAGATGTTTAAACTAGAATCTTTTTACACTTCACTGTTCGAGTCTCTAAGATGCTTGTGGATTTAAAAAAAACTAATGCTCTGAAAAATGCAATTATCCGGCATAATTTGGAGCTTTTGAGCACTTACGTCGTATTCAATAAATCGTCTTCAGCACATATATTGGTACACCGTACTGAACACGAACCGTTACTCATCCCATAAAAGGATGGAACAACGATCTAATGTAAGGACTCGAGCTACAAGGATACTCGAGATATAGGCATATCGGAAAATTTGTATACACAGTTCTATGACCAAACCCGCTGAATACTAAGAAATGTAAAATATATACCTTAAAATTATGATTATAAATGCATGATAATCCAAACAAGTGATGTTAATTTATTAAATAAATTGTGCATAGTTCTTTATTCTATTATGTTTTCTTCTTACATCATTACATTAAAGTTTACTTTAACTACTTGGTGAACTGCTGGACGAGTTCTATAATGCAAAATGTTTTATTTGTGTTAATATACACTTTAGAAAGTTACATTTGTTTAACCATAACAAAAAATGTTTGCGGTTACTTTAAGTCTCCGGGGTCTTTGCTTTATTGCACGGAAAACTGTAGTTCTGTTATTCGATTTTTAGTTAATATTAACCATTATCTTTCCAAAGCAAAAAACTAGAAAATAAATCATTTTAGTAGTTTGATCTCTAAAGCTGTATCATCACCGGCTGATACATAACATTAATGGATCACGTATCAATTCGAGAAGAGCCATCTTTCCAATCATCGTAGGGCACTCTACCAGCCTAACAGATCTGATAGCACAGTGTTAAACAACATACTTGGCTACAAGTATTGATTAACAGGGGACTAGGCTGAAAAACATAACGTAAACTGAAAACACTGAACAAAAAAATAGCGTTGCGAGTTATATATATATATATATATATATATATATATATATATATATATATATATATATATATATATATATATATATATATATATATATATATATATTTACGTCCGCGTGCAGCCTACCATTGCTCTGTAGCAGCAGTATTACCATACAGCATGTATGTTTGGTTCAAATACGTACTTACATTGGCGCAGCACCTGCACTACAAAGTAAATCTTTGTTTCCTTGTAATGGTTTGTTGGACCGGAACGTATTAAAAAAATAACTGCAAAAAGAACAAAAATCATTTTTAATCTTATGTTAAATATTCTAACTAGCAAACAAAATTTGTTCAGATACAAAAGAAATGGCAGAAACAAAATGTAATACGGATCAGCTTAGCGCTGAAAGAGTTTACAATGAAGCCTCGAAATCTTCTCTCTTGTCTTAATCTTAGAAGATGAAAAAAAATTATGTTATTATTAATGCCTAGTACTCTGAAAATAGATAAAAATTTCGAAAGAAACGAAACACCTATGAAATTAAACATAGAAACTACATATTATTTCTTAAGAATTAGACGAGGAATGAAACCTAAATTTACGACAAGCATATAACGAAGACAACGATGGACCCATTTCATTTAGTTACCAACGTTTTGCTACAGCAAAATTGTATTATTTAATTATATAACTAAATCGGATGTAAAGCATGCTAGATTTATTTCGATAAAGTAAATAGATGATATTTAATTATTCTGAATTAACCTTTAGAATCCATCGTTTGTTAAATAGGTTTTTATAACGTTCCCGATGGAAAAATGATCCTGTTTTTCACACGTTACAAAATCGGATATAATATTTGAACTGACAAATTAGGCATGGATGTGCCCATACAAGTAGACTCAGTTGATTCCTTATATTAGCAAAATAGCTGCCTAGCAAGTAGATCGAAATCTTCAGTTCTTGCCTTATCACTGTTGATATTTGCATAAAAGTCAATCCTCCATAGATGCTGCGATTATTTTCTGAAGATAAACAAAAGTATTAAGTCATTGTTTTTACACTCTAATTGTCATCAATCGTCCTTTCTTGCAGCATAATGATGTCTTTGCTTCTTTCTAATTGCACTTCCACTAAGAAGGAATATGTCGACGGCAATCAGTTTAGCAGACAATGTAAAGAACCACTATTTGTTTTATTTAATAGAGTACTCAACCCTCGACTTGTAACAGCGTCATCTGATTAAGGTTTCAGTCTGCCTTGATCAAGTAATCCTCCAGAATTCCAGAGCTTCTATTGTTTTTCGTGAAGATTGAAAACGTTCTTGATGATTTAAATATACTTCAAAGTTACACCAAGATAAAGGTATGGCCTATTTATAGGCAGCAAAGCAGAATTGATGTACTCGACTTTAAATGTCCAGTCCATAGCAGATTAAATGCAGAGTCGAATTTGTTTCCGTCCTTTCATTAAGTTATAGATCAGTTTCAGATCTATTCAGAACATGGTAATATGTTATTGGGGGTTGGAAGTTGCGGAGGCTCTTTATGGAGGTGGGGTGGATGTGTTAATAGACTCGAATCCATTACAATAGAAGAAATGTTAAGATAACTACTTGATAAAGTATAATACATTTATTATTTAAAGTCTTCTTCCTAATTCGTGAAGACGTTCTATTCTGTATTTATGGTTTTTGAGAACTTGACTCACATTTGTAAACCGAGTTACCAAATCCACGGAACACATCAGCAAAACTTTACGTTCTTTTAAGCCTTAGATTTATAACACTCGCACATGTTTAACCACTAGGAATGTTAGGAAGCTTCTACACAACAAATATTACCATATATGCAGTGTTTTCCAACTGCCACAGTTCACGATTAATTCAATTATCACAATAAAAGTTAAGGAACAACTATTTCTGGTGAAATCTTGTCTAATATTTTTAACTAAAAAGGAACAAAAGATTCTCAGATAAATGAATATTTGCGGCGGTACAGCTGCTACTAATGTGTTCAATTTGCTACGTCTGTGTTGCACAGCTGCCCATTTCATATAAGAAAAGCAGGTACCTACTGTACTCTCCCGTAACAGGTTTTTATTATTCCCGAGCAAAAAAAAATACTAACAGGATAAAGACGTAAAACATTAATTCTGATCAGTTTTGTGCCCAAATGACCACCCTTTACACATTCTCAAAGTACATAACTTGTGATGAGTTGTTCTTTTGTATCCATTAATCAATTTTTTTTATATCTGGAAACTTCTGATAAATTCAGAGAAGCTGCTTTGTCTATAATCCCGAAGAACTTCTCTAACGCTCTCAAAGAATACATTTTCAAATTGCCACAGGCTTTCAAAAGGTTGTCTCCATCATTTGCGGAGCTGAAAGCTTGATCAGAAAATTGAACAGTAACACTTGGGTCAGAAGTAGTTTGCTAATGCAGCTGATGGACGTGAAAAAGAAATGTCTCTGGTTAATATGCCGTATAAAATAAGAAAGGTCTATAATTTCTTTACTACCATTAGCAACAAAATGCCACGTATAATATCAACGGTCACGTGCACGATAATTACCTCCCTTACGAGCGGAAATTCTTTCAGAAACGAATGTGGGTATAAAATGTAGGCAAATATCATCGGAGAGTGTTATTTTTAGATGTCAGTCTTTCTATACCTCTTCGTAAAAAAAGGAAACGAATAAAATTTCCAAGACTGTTTGATTCAAGTGGATCTGTGTCATTTTTCATTTTAACCGTGCATGACGTAAAAGATATTTCAGACTGTATTATTACCACAATGCTTAAAAAAACTTATTATTTACAATTCAAGGAGCAGAGAAATTGATACTATGCATTTATTAGGGTCTAATCATACGTTTACATTACAATTTTTATGTCAACATGGCCAGTAAACGAAAATTTATTGGAATATTTACGTTGAAATTGCATGTTTTTGCGGAAAAAATAATTAAAACTGATGTATTTTGAATGTTATTATTACAGAACGTCAAATTAATACATATGTTAAGCAGGTCATTTAATATTTTATTCAAATAAGATGATACCAATGGAATTGACTAGTTTAAGGACATTGCTGTATATCACAGTTATTTTATAAAATAAAAGTTGGAACCATTCATTGTTCGTGATGATTTTACTTAAAAATTGTCTAGCTAAGTTAGTGATAGTTTCATAGAAGGATTCGTCTTTCTCTTGCCTGAACCATAGTAGAAGATAAGATAGAGACACAATTTACATAAAATGTAGACGCACAAATTGGAAAACACAAAAATGTTAAAAGGCAGAATCAAACTTCATAGAACAAATCGACATGCAATCTGAAATGCTGGTTAAAATATCCTCAATGAATAAACAAATGGGTCCATCATCCATCCATCCATGTATGCATCCATCCATCCATCTATTAGAATGAAAAACATTTAAGATACAAATATATTCATAAATTGTGTTAGAAAAGAATGTTTCTCCTAAAATGTAAAGGAGATTGAAATGGGAAAATGATTGTTTATTTAATCAACGAAGCTTTACTTTTTGTCCCCCCAAAACTATATCGTATAGGCTACTTTAACACAGCATCAGATGAGCAGGAACGCCACTGTAAGTACTTTATATATTGCAGGGCGTTTACTCTGCCTAGGTAACCTGATAATTGAAAATCTACAAAAACACACCAGACACAATATTTTCTCCGCTCAGGTGTTAATAGCTGATTCAGATTTGGATTTTCGTCTCAACCTAGGCACAGATGCTTCACGCCATCTGTCGTGGTGAGAAGCTGATTGGTTGGTTGGTTGTATCAGTACTTTCCGCACGTCGTGTAAAGCAAATTGGAGATAATTGCCTTTCACGAGGAAACACGGAAGCAGCCGACTGAGTGTATATTTTCATGTCAAGAATGCACTGACGATTGCATGCTTTATGTCATTAACAAAGTGTAAATCGTAACATATCCTTACTATTATTCGTCAAAAGTGCACACAAATGTATCTCTGTAAAGGAAAAATCAACTTCACTTCTGTTACCCCCTTTTACAACCTCAAAACTACCTGAAGTCCAAAATAGCGGTTATGTTACGATTCTGTTCTCCTAAAACATGCAACTGTAAAGAGTGAAGTCAACAAGCGTTGTAAAATTTAATAAAATTTATTTCCCTAAAATACTAAGTGAAGTATAAAAAGAAAAAGAAAACTTACCGTATTGCGAATTATGTGTGTGTGTGTGTGTGTGTGAATTGGATTTTTAACGGAGCTTTAACAAATGTTCAGTTATGTCGCTACGATGTCTCCAGTGTGACAGTTTATAGTGATGTCTAGCACTGGGGCATCATGCCGCAAACATGTACATGTCCCACCCAGTCACATTATCCTAACACCAGGCCGACAAGTCCAAACACTAACCTCGTAATGCTGATCGCCATACAAGGCAGCTGTTAGTACCATTTTTGTAAGTCTTTGGTATGACTCGACCGGAAATCGAACCCACGACCTCCAGCATCCGAGGCGTACGCTCTAACCACTAGGCCACCGGAGCGATCTATTGCGAATTAAGTCCAAAAAATAATCCAAGTATTAAAAAACACAAGTTCTATCAATGAAAAGTTCTAAGTGAATAAATATTTAAATCCAGATTAAATCTAAGATGCCAGGCGATCACGTCCGTAATAGTCATCGTTGTACTGATGTGTTAACAGTCTCTTGTTGAAGCACAGAAAATATTATTCCAGTTTTTGAATTCTGTATAATTTCCAGCGAATGGCGTTGTCCAAGAATTGCCAGAGCACATTTCTATTTATAGGGAAAAGTGTCACTTAAATTTCTGTAATTTGAAGAAAATATCAACTCAGCCATAAACTGGACACAACATAAAACACCTTGATGTTTCAAGTGTTAAGGCATGACCTAAGGAATTTTTTTATTGCAACTTCAGTTAAATGACTAATTAAATCGCAAGACAGGTTTCCGGATGGGTGTCAAGAGTTCATTCTTCAAGAAGGAATATAAGTCTGTTTATCAATAAACACATGCTTGATGTTACGTAGATCAGCTCTGACCTTGACTGAACTTAATGATTCTTACTCTGAGAAAGAATTAAAAAAACTTGTTTTCCAAAACTGTCACTGATTTTGAAACAAGGTCTGCAACTAGATACAATGTATCATTTATTAATTGTTTGCGACGAAAATAAGATACATTCAGTCAGAACTGAACTCTATTATTGACGAGATAAAATTCAGTAAACAATATTACATTATACAAGATTATAACGGAAATTTTAAAATATATAAACTAACATATAAATAATTTAATTAAATATACATAACAGTAATATTTGGCAACATTAATATTTGGTAGTCTCAACCCCAGAATATCCCTTTTATAGACTCTGCTGCAAGCAAGGCCTGTACTTTTTTTTAAGTGCAAGCACGACCTATACTGTTTTAACTGCAAGCAAGGCTTGTACATTTTTAACTGCCAAAAAGAACTGTACTGTTATAACTGCAAGTAAGGCCTGTATTGTTTTAACTACAATCAAAGTCTGAACTGTTTTCACTGCAAGCAAGGCATATACTGTTTTAACTGCAGGCATAGCCTGTACTGTTTTAACTACAACCAAGGCTTGTACTGTTTTATAAAGCAAATATAACCATCGGTGCCACATTGTAAAACATCAAAATAAGCAATGAACAATTATGTATCTTCAAGGGAATGATCATACAAGAGTCATTCAGGAAACTGAGTGTCGTACAACCTATTCGAATTTAATTTCTTCCGAGACGTACAAAAATCACCCTTTCCATAAATTAGCTTACAATTCAGTGATACAAATCAATATAGATTCTTCAATAAGGTTAAATAGAATGTTAAATTATTAGAATGCAGTTGCTTTATCAGACCAATTTCGACGACTGTTGAGGAAAGAACGCTATATTTTAGAGAAAAGAGAGTATGCAACTATTGTCCAAGTTAATATTGAGCATCAAAGCTCATTGTGGTTTTACGTTAATGATTAACATTATACAAATGCTACAATTACCACTACTAATACTGCTTCTACTACTACTACTAATAATAATAATCATCATCAGCAGCAGCATCATCATGAAAAACAACAACAAGATGAAACTAAAATGTCATTGAAAGAACATGTTAGTATGTACAACAGTTTATTTATCTACTCTGCACGTACAAATACAGTTTACTCATTGTGACGGTGGAATGAGTGTTTGTCTCTAAAACGAAGTTCACTGAGGGTTGTGAGACAATGAAAGTATTTCTTTTCAACACAAATAAGGTTTACTGAGGGTAGGGATAGAATGAGAGGTTTTGCCTTTAGCACAAATTGGGCTCACTGAAGGTGGTGGGAGAATGAGAGTGTCTTTTTTTATAACACAAATACGGTTCATTGAGGGTGGTTAGATAATTAGAATGTTTGTCTTTAGCACAAATGGGACTAATTGAAAGTGGTTCGAGATTGAGAGCTTTATCTTGAACTCTACTACAACGGTTCAATGAAGGTACTTAGGGAATGATAGTGGTTGCCTTTAGTACAAATACCGTTCACTGAGAATGCTGGCGAATTAGAGCGTTTCCGTTTAACGCAAATATGGTTCATTAAGGGTGGAGAGAGAATGAATGTTTGCCTTTAGCATAAATAGGGTTCACTGAAGGTGGTGGTAGAACGAGAGTGTTTATCTTTAACACAAATACGGTTCACTAAGGGTGGTGGGGGTAATAGTGTTTATCACAAATACAGTTCATTGAGAGTAGTTGGGAAATGACACTGTTTCTCTTAAGCACAAACACGGTTCACATAGTATAATGTGGAACGAGAGTGGGTTTTTTTTGACACAAAAACAGCTCACTAAAAGTGAGTGGGGAATGAAAATATTTTACTTTAACACACCCACAGCTCACTGAAAGTGATAGGGGAATACGAGTGTTTATATTTAACACAAATACAGTTCAATAAAGGTGACAGGTGAATGAAAGTGTTTATATGTATTACTAATACAATTCACCAAAGGTGACTAGGGAATGAAAGTGTTTCTATTTAAAACAAATGTAGTTTACTTAGGTGATGGGGAATGATAATATTTATCTTTAACAAAGAGGGTGGATCAGGATGTTTAACTTCCTGTGGTGTTTGTCTTGTTGTTAAAGAGTTATTATTTTCCAGATGCTGCTATTTGTGAGTGCAAGTCAATAACTACCCTTTATAGATTCTTGTTACTGATATAAACACAAGCTCATTAAAAAATATAAATATATAATCACATGTAAAGGCGGTAGCAATTTATAGGCGTTGTACGTTAACCTGATAGGTCTGATACACTCTTATGAATATTTCATTGATATTACCTCATAAATTTTTAACATGTCCAAATATCACACGCCTTCATAATGTGTCTGTGGTTATGCAGGAAATGGTAACAAATCAATAATATTTCAGATTCACGTTCACTTGAGTACGTACAATACACATCATAGAAGTTTGGAAACTTTGATTCAGTCTTACTATTCTGTCTTCTCTTAGTCTTATTCGGTCTGCAAAATAATGTAAGTCCATCCTATATTTTGATGACCAATTATCACTGAATTCTATCATCTGGCAATTTTCTCCCACGTTCATCTGTACCGATTCCATAATTATGTTCGCAAGTGTTTGACACACCAGCAGATTGGTTTTCCCGAAAATATTGTTACAATGATTTATGGTTTTCGGGTTTGTTATCATCCAAGTATTAAATTTCCATCCGTGCATTTGCATTCATGATCGTTGACAATTAGAGAGTTAATATAGATTATACTAAAAACATTAATAGACATTCATTATTTGTTGGATGCGGTTCTGTGCGTTCAGACAATGGGTTTCATATCTACATTATGTATATCTATATTGATTTCTTAATTAGTGTCCGTGACTGTAGACTGTACCGTACTATCAAGGTTAACTGTAATCAGGATGCTTCCATGACTAAGTTTTCTCCATGAAATAAAACATGCAGACCTTACATTTTAGTTCTAAGAAGATTCTTGAAACAGATATGTTTGCGTAGCAAGTGTTCAAGGTCATTTCTATTCTCATTTAGACTGGACTTCTCTGTTGGAAATCTTCAGATTCTATTATTTTATAGGTCAAGTGAGGAATTTGATAAACAAATAATTCACTCGTGATTTAAAATCAGTGTGCGAGCATCTTTATATAGTTTGCTGAGAAATAAATCGATAGTAATTATTTATTTTAATTATTCATTTGAATTACTAAGTGCTTATTGACTGGTTGAACACAATATTTTGGAATTATTGTTAGCTCATTCTAAGACATTATGGCGTGCATCACTGTGATACATTAAGACATTCAGGGTTATTGAAATTCATTCGAAATATTCTATACTTTTGGACCTTTGTTAGGATGTTTAGGATTATTGGTATTTAGCTCTCAATATCGTTAATGTCCCTTAAAGTTTCGCTTGGCAACTTCGAGAAATAAATTTCTTGGTATTTTACTTTTATTGTTGGTTAAGATTTTGTTTCTGTTACACATGAAAAGACCCAAAAGTGGTGTGTCCAATGGCAGTTTCGAACACAAGATATTATTTTCATCAAAAGAAGTACATTTTGACAAGAGGGTAATACTCTTGTCATAACCCTCTCTTGTGCTCGCATCCGTCTTACCCTAAAACCTGGATGGACAACCGCTTTTGATTACGTTCAAATTATTTGACATCTTTACTGTTGAAAACGACATGGTTTGCTC
The DNA here is from genome assembly GCA_028554795.2 of Sinohyriopsis cumingii. Taxonomy (NCBI): domain Eukaryota; kingdom Metazoa; phylum Mollusca; class Bivalvia; order Unionida; family Unionidae; genus Sinohyriopsis; species Sinohyriopsis cumingii. Next base: position 581,369 of record JAPYKE020000041.1, read on the forward strand.
GGACCCGTCTTACCCTAAAGAAGGTGATGCATGTATATATGTGAGTGTGCAAGGGGTGGGGGTGTATTACAGCCGATGTGCATTTGAACCAATGTTTCGTAGTGCCCTTTAGCACCGTGTCCGGTTTCTATCGCTGGTGTTTACTCTGTGGTTGTGTGATATTAATTATATATGCTGATCGTTGTTATTGCAGCACTCACTGTGTTTCATGATGAGATCTCCATCGTAAGTAATATGCAATGTTCCTTGGTCGTATAATTCTTTTTTCTGCTGTGCTGCAAGTAAACTTTTATCAGGCCCACGTTCTATTTATTACTTTGTGAGTGTTAGATTTACATAAATATCAATACTTAAATGGTAAGAATTAAATATGGCATCCTCGATATCCTTACGATAATATTTGTCTTTTCGCTACGCCGATGGCTTTAGTTGATATAAGTTCTAAGCTGATATTCATGTCATTCCTAACCACCGTGGCGATGGTATCGTACGTGTCTCTGAAGTTTGTAATATGACATCGGTTACGTCACTCCTCCGGGTATTGTTTCGTTTTATAATTATAATTTAAATAGCAATACTAGAGATGCAACAGCTCGATAAATTTATTTCAGGGTTATACACTTATTGGCTTATCTGGCGAAGCAATCCATCGTCTGATGGTTTATTGCAATGTTTTGTATTCGAGGGTCATTGGATTTGTAGCTAAGTATTGGAACTGATTATCGCCGTTGCCTATTCGTTGGTTCTATACTACAAGTCAAATGACGAGCAAAAAACAAAAACGTTTTAAATGTCGAGCAGTACTCGGACGACGCTTAGACTTCGAATTCGGACCGGTTGCTGACATAATCTGTTAAAGCGGTATTACATCCTGAACACGTTATTAAAAATCGTGTATCTGAGTGTTGCAAAATGGAAATGACTTCGGTGGTCATCGATGGAGAATATTCCATCACAACTACCCGCATTGTCAGTACCATCACAATTGATAATATATTCTCCCATCAAGTCGCCTCCCATTTTACGGATATCATCATCATCATCATCATCATCATCATCATCAGATCCGTGGTCTGGAATACCGTTGGGGCACCGCACAAGACATAACAACCAACTTCCTCTATTCCATTCGATTTTTGGTCTTTCTCAGTGAGTCGCTCAGTGTCCAGCCTGTCCACTCGCGAATGCTATAGTCCCACGTCTTTCTTTGCCTTCCTCTCTTTCTTCTTCCTTGTACAGTGCCTTGTAGGATTGTCTTGGCAAGTCCTGATGATCGTGAGACATGACCATACCACTGCAGTTTCCTTTTTACACTGTGATGAGGAGGTCATCTTGAGGCCTTATGGCTTGTCTCATCCTTTGTCGTATTTCTTCATTGGTGATATGGTCTTTGTATGTGACGCCGAGGATCTTTCGGAAACACCTCATCTCTGTAACCTGTATCTTTTTCTCCAAGTCCACTGTTATGGTCCATGATTCGCAGGCATAGATAAATATGGAGATCGTCAGTGAGTGCATCAGTCTGACTTGAGCTGAGTGCGATGTTCTTGTCCTTCCAGGTGGGCTTCATTTTTGTCAGCGCTGATGTTGTCTGTGCAATCCTGAGGAGTAATCCAGGCTGCTTCAATCCTTCATCAGTGTGAAGGGGCACATTTCTGGCGATCTATGAAGAACACATTAGCCGAGACCAGAGAACAATTAATTAGATTTATGGGGACAGGCGCGTATCAAATCGCCATACTGCCATGATCGGTAATGTCTTTTTGAGGGGGGAATTTCATTCTTAATTAAGCATTTGTTTGTACAGGAGCCAGACGGACTATTAGGGGCACGGTAAACTTTGATTTCAAGTTAAGCCTGTCACAAATTGAAAATCTTCAATAACCCGTAGTCGCAACGTAGAAGGTCAAGTTGACCCCAGACTTTTGTGCCGCTGGAAAAAAGGCGGCATATAGATTTGATTCTGATTGGGTACGCTAAATAAGGGCCGTGTTTCCCCACACTAAATTTCTTAGTTTTAATATCGCCACATCGAAACTTTTTTTTATGTCTAAGCTTTTCTGCAAGAGAAAACAAGTCAAGAGAACACCGAGAGAATTTGGAAGAAATTCTCTTGTAAAACTGTTGTCGAGGAAACCCGACGAACACATTTGGCGGTAGAAGCGAGGAACTCCGTGTAATTTGTGATGCCATATATATAATTGCTGAATCTATTTACTTATATTTGCATGAATTTTATTTCTACATTCGTATATCAGTTTGCTTTATGAAGTATAACTGTGTTGCTTTTATGCATAGGAAGTCGTACATTAACATTCTTTAGATAAGTTTGACCAATTGTTTGAATTTGTCGTCTAGTTTGCATAAGAATTAGGTTCTAAGAATTTCATGCATTACATTAGCTAATATGATTACTAGAATCCGTGCGAATTCGCCGAATTTAGAAGATTTCATTTATGATTAAGGTAGAGTGTGTATTGACTGAAATGACGTAGAAACTATGCTATGTAATGTTTCTCATTTATTCACTTGTGTAAATTTAGGCTGGCTCGGAACCGTTATGCCTCGTGTGGTGTTAATGTGTGGTGTTAATACATGATGAATTAGCCATTAAACTAACTATGGTCATTATAGGACACGTGGAGCCGACTGATAGCCTTAGCATCTGTTTAGCACCGATAGTAAGACCTGATAACGAGAAGGGGATAATGCGTGCCCTGTTATCATAAACAACAGAAAATTTAGTTTGTCTCTATTTATATTTCTCCTGCGACGTATGGTGCGACGGATTAATTCTGCGACGTATGATACAACGTGTTAATTCTGAGACGAATTCTGAGACGTATCCTGTAACGTATCTGTGATTCTACGTGATGCACAGAGAGTGAGGACCGAGAGAGGCAAGACCTACATAATCGAAAGAACAGCTACAGTGGAAGATGAGTGAACGCAGAAACAGGTTATGCAATTGCACAAGGCATTGACTTCGACTGTTCACTCGATCCTATGATGAACTAAATCTATCAGTAAACATATCGGTTATTTTATTTAAATATATTTGTGTTTTATTTGTTTTACTGTAATTCGGTTAAAATTTTATATCTAAAAACAGAGTATATTCCTGATCTAATGAATTCTCACAGTTGTTTTATGTAATTGATTAAATCGATTGTTTACATGTACCGAGGCTCGTGTTGGTTTGTTCTATATATCTGCTCAGATCTCTATCTATTCCACGTATACGTTTCAGCACTTATATTTATATTTACTCGAACCCTGCAATTCCATCCGACGGTGGTCGACCTCTATATAATGAAAACCAAATTAAGCGTGACACCAGCGCCTTACAGTCTGTTACAGTTGCCCCCAAATACTTGAAGCTGTAGACTATTTCTAGCTTTGTACCTTGGACACTGATGTCAGTGCTGATGCCCTTGATGTTGTTGGTCATCATTTTGGTCTTCTCTGCACTAATTTCCATACCATGGGCTGCAGAGGTTTTGTCAAGGCTCTCTACTACGCTAGCTAATTATTGCTCATTTCCTGCTAGTCCATCAATGTCATCAGCAAAACGTAAGATGGTGATTGTTCTGCCCCCGATGCTGACTCTCCCTGTATGCTTATCAAGCGCGTCTGCCATGATTCTCTCCAGCAAGATGTTGAATAGTGTTTGAGAGAGCAGACAGCCTTGTGTGACTTCGACTGTAGTTTGAACCAGTCCCCTTATGCTGCCCTTGAATTATACTGCACTGGTGGCCTTGTCACAGAGGTGCTCTATTACTGTGATGAGGTTGGTATTGATGTTGTACAGTCTCATGGTCGTCCACAAGGCTGCATGCCCTACCCTGTCAAATGCCTTCTTGAAATCCACAAAGACGTGGTACAGATCTTGCTGGTGATGGAGGTACGTCTCGCACAATATCCTGAGGTTGAACATTTCCTCTGTTGTGCTGCGCCCTGCCTTGAACCGTGCCTGCTCCTCGGCAATGATTTTTTCAGACTGTGGTTTTAGTCTCTTCAGCATTATTCTTAACATGACTTTGCTTGGATGGCTTATAAGACTGATTGGACGGTGATTTTGACACTGTTGCAAGTTGCCTTTCTTGGGAAGGGTGATTACCAGTGATTGGGTCCATGGCAATGGCCATACACCTGTTTTGCAGATCTTGTTGCGGATATTTGTGAGGACGCTAATCATTTCTTCTCGCCCAGCTTGGATTACTTCTGCTGGGAAGTTGTCTACTCCTGCTGACTTACACTTTTTCAGTGATCTTACTGCGGATTTTACTTCTTCGCGTATGATAGGGTAGTTATCGTTCTTAGTCGCTGTAGGAAAGTTTAGTACCTCTGGATCTATTGTGACTCGGTGGTTGTAAAGTTCTGCGCAGTATTCTGTCCATCTTTTCAGAATATCATTTTCTTCTGTGAGACAGTTCCCGGCTTTGTCCTGTATGGATGTAACCCGCCGTTGTTTTGTGCTTGTTAGAGCATGGACCAGTTGGTATGATTTCCTGCTTTTATTCCTTTTCAAGTTGCTCTCAATGGCTTTGGACATTTCTTCTATCCAGTTCTCTTTTGCTTTTTTTCAAGCTTTCCTTGACTTCCCGTTTGACTGCCTTGTACTGCTGGGCCCCTTTTGTATTGTTCTTTTTTTTATTCAGTTCCTTCCTCTTGTCACACAGGTACAGAACCTCAGCTATGACCCAGTTTTTTACGGATAGCATATTTGTAATAAACCTATAACATGCTACGGTACTATCCAAACATGTGTCGCAGTGGGTAATCCTAATATGGTTGCATTTTGACTCATGGTGATCAATCCCGTCATGCTACCCCTTGTTTTTCTCAGTTTCTCCTGAAAATTCGGCCTCGAAAGGACTCCACGACGGTGCTTCCAACGAAATTAAGTCTGGTTTAGTTGAATAGTTCTTAGGCAGACCGGATAAAGATAGTCCATTCATATTAATGGTACCAGTCATGGAACCTGCTGTTAGCGCTAATTTGTTAATAGCCAGCTTCTCCACGAGAGACCATCTGTTCACATGACCCGCTGCTGCAGGATAAATATTCTGCAATCCACTGATAACGTTAGCTCCCATGCTCAAATTTCATTGCATGGTGTCTCCAGAACAAGTAATATTTATGTCGAGCTCCAAATCGCTCGCCGAAGATCCTTTTCTGCCTTTCAAAGTTCCAAGCTTTGTGTAGGACATTATTTATAAGAAATGAACATCATTAACGTTGCTTGAAGAAGTACACATATCGTTTTCATTACCGGATTGTCATCACATCATCGTGGGTACTACCGGTGGCGGTAAAACCAATCTGTTGATAAGTTTATTTCTCAATAACAGTGAATTACGACAGTGTTATGATTTATAGTTAAATCCCCAGCAGGACGAATACCATTACGTTCTCGATTTAGTTAACATTGTAACAGCATTTACTTAACGCAGTCGTATTACGACGTGCCCAAATACAGATGGATTATATAGCTAGGTACCATTGCATCTTCATCACTTCGAAAGATTTGAAAGAGTGTTATCACGCAGTGATCTACAAACGATTTCATGAAGTTTCATCGTGATGCCGAAAGCATACTCGAAAATATCAAAAAGGTTTTGATGCTTTTACGTTCCTTTTCCTTGACAGTTGTATTTATTTATATCGGTATAAAACATGTCGTTTGAGAAAATTAAATCCAAGAGGCAACGTGGCAACATAACTAGAAATAGATGGAATAGCGTGTGGCGCTACGTCAGCAAGTGCAAGGTGAAGTGGGTAAACAAGAATGTTAGCGGGATGTCGCTAGAGAATTGTTTAAACCTATAACATAATCGACAGGCAGCACCGCTGCAGGACACAATGTCATGCAGGACAAACTCATTCCAAAATTAGCTTAATTCTATGCAGTCACAGTCGTCAAACATGATCAATTCTTTGCAAGGATCGTAGACTCTAAGACACAAATGATGATATCATAGAAAACGTGCCAAGTTTAAAAAGAAAGGATTCTTCAGGTTTAAACACTTACGGACATCCTGCCTGATATGGGTAAAAAGAACTTGGGTGAGGAAAGGAAAAGTAACTAATGAAACAAGATTATCTCATGAGTAATGGTGACAAAATAATGAAACTTTAGCAAAAACGAAAAATCGTAAGGTGATTTCATATTTTTTCTAGAGGAAATTAAAACAATTCGTGAATATTACGAGACGATTATGGCACACAAAACTCCAATCCCAAAAAGAAAAGGAAAGTTATGGGGATTCAGGATCGTGACGGATATGATACACGTGATACTACCAGCAGCCGGTTGAATTTGTCTCACGGTTACGATTAAGCATTGCTTCAAAAAAGGCGGGAAATACAGGTGATTGACTATATGATGAAATCATGGAAATTCAAAACCATATATTAAACCAAAGATGAGCAATGCGCGATCAACACCAAATATTGTACTCGGATTTGATTTCTTTGTGAATTAGGGTGCTGAAATTGCTATATAAAATTATTGATAGTTGCTGTTGAAATTATTAATTAATGAAATGTCGCTCGACGATACGACGATGTTATTTGATTCCAACTGGGCAAGTTCGTCAATAAGGTATAATCCGCCGCAGTAGTTCGATCAGAAATCTTCTTACGAAATCTCTTTGATTTCGGCTGATTTTTTAAAACAGTTTTATCAATATTGCCGGACAAAAATAACTTGTTTCATTACACCGTGTAACAATATTTTTCCTGGGTAGTAAGTGTTATTGCCTAACTGCTTATGGCTCTTAAGTATAGAAAATGGCTTTTATTCCCTAGAAACTATACTTTTGTGACCAGGACAGTGCTATTATTAAATTTACTTATTTTCCAGAACATTCCATATACATTCAGAGCTGGGTAAACATGGAGTAACTTTTAGAACTCTAGAGCTTTACAGTAATATAAATCGTAGTTTAAATAAAGCTGCTTAAGTGGACAAATATCTGCATTTTTCTGAGATGGCATAAAGAGGCTGCAAGAATCTAGCATTCGTAATTTGTTATGTCTGCCGCCAATCTATCAAGACAAGAGCGAAAATATACTACGTGGAGGCATCTGCTGATATATGTTAGGCGTACAATACACATTTCGGCATGCCTGTCGTTGATCAAGACAAACGCTGGGCACCTCACTTAACCTGCGAGCACTGCAAAAAGATTCTGGAAGGTAAAATGGACAATTATTAATCGGATTTTTATGTGATAATGCTTACGAACATTTTTAAAATTGTAAACGTTTTAAATTTTCAAATGTTTTACAATTGTCAATTTTATTGAAAAAATATGTATTATATGAAAGAACTTGCGAGAATCTCTTACACATTAGTCAAGGTGAAACAAATGTACTTTTGTAGGATAGTAAAGAGGGGAACAGTGAGACAGGAAGTTCGCTATCCCAATAATTTGGCGGGAACCCACTGACCTCTCTATAAGCTCATACTTCTGCATAACGAACCCTTCCTATCGTCTGACTGACAAGAAGGAACCTACTATCACGTATCCGGACCTTACTTCATCCATCTCCCCGGTGCCACAATGCCCTGTGCTACCCGTATCCATTCCGCTGGAGAGACAGCATTCTTCTTTAGAAGAGAGCAGCAAGTCAGAGAGCGAAGAAGACGTTGTAGACCCAGACGACGTCCTGAAATAGAGGTGGAGCTGAGGAGAGAAACCTATACTATTCCAACCACAAAGACCTCAACGACTTGATTGGAGATCATGGTCTCACCAAGTCCAATGCTGTGCTTTTTACGTCTAGGTTCATGCAGTGGGACTTGTTGCACGAACGTGTACAAGTCGAAGATCAAAGGAAGCGCAACCAAGCTTTTTCCAGCTTCTTCGCCCGTCAATATGGGCTCCGCTTCTGCCACAATGTCTGTTCAAAACAATCGGAATCGCTGTAACCAGAATGAATGTCGCCTCTTCATTGACAATATATCCAATAGCCTCAAAGCCGTGCTGCTTCAAGTGCTTGTGTATTCCCCGGGCTCACTCGGTGAACCTCAAAGAGGATTACAATACTATGAAGACCTTGCTCGATTCATTGAAGTATGATGAGCACTAACACAGGCGGGACTTGTCACATCGGACCGTGTTCTCTGTGGGGTGGAACGACCTCAAGTGGAAGCTACTTGTGGAACCCCTGAAGGTACCGATGACACCACTGTACCTCAAATTGGGCATTATGAAACAATGTATCAGAACTCTAGATAATGAATCGGCACTCTCCATGTGCCTCCAAGTGCCCATATCCTTGATGATCATCTTGATAAATTCAAGGAGAACATGGGAACGTACTCGGAGGAGCAAGGTGAGCACTTCCAACGGGATATACTGGACTTTGAACGCCGATGCCATGGACAGTATAACAAGAAATTATAGAATACTACATTTAGGGGCCGATTCGTGAAGATGATTTAGAGTATAATTATAAATCTCGAAATGATTCTAAATCTTCTGTGGTCATTTTAGTATTAATGTATTATAAATACATCTGAATTTAATTCGTATTTTGTTTTATCTGATTTCATGTGAACGATAAGACACAAATTTGTCCATCTTCTCATTGGAAATAGGTAAATTTCAAAATATCACTGTCCTGGAACAAAAGCAATGTTTGTGGGGAATAATAGCCATTTTCTATACTTTTCAGTCATAAGCAGTTATTAAATAACACTTACTACCCAGGAACAAAAATTGCACTACATACTGTTATGCCACCAATGCCATAATACTAGGATGGCAAACTATCATGTTATCTTCCGGTGATTATAACATTTCCGATATTGCCACGGAAATTTCCCGACTGATATCGGTTATGGGCCATAACTTATCCAATATTAAAATCCAACCAAATTACACACCCCTGCGCACCAGGATCGATGTATCGTTGTGCGTCTGGAATTATGGGCAATGGCATGTACGAATGAGAGTTTTTCGCTGAACATCACTGATATCAACAGTTTCCTCATTGTTTCGTTCGCCCAAGGCTCTGTTGGTGCCACGTCCCAACGAGATTTATTATTTATTCGACTGCGAACATTTAGCTTTCCTGGACGTTGATCCAACTCCGATTTAATCCGTTCATTTACTATCCCTTCTCGTATAAGTATTCGATTTCTGAAATTACCGTATGTATCACAGAAAACCCCAGAAAAGCCATATATCTCCATTTAAGGCGCAAGCTCGTCTAACTTAAATGTCTTCAGATGCAAGCCTCTTTGATTTGATTTACACATCCGCATAAACGTCTCTAATGTATAATATAAATGCATGACTTAAACAATTTGTATCGAATAACGTTATATAAAAATTAATTTAAAACATGCAGCGAAAGGCAAAATCATGGCTGAATTTTTACCGATGTTATCTTCCAGAATTTGTCCAGTTTTACACAGGTAAGCTTCTAAAGCCGGAATAATCGCTTTCAAATCCGTTGAAGGAGGAGCCACCAGAACAGCCTCTGCCGCAAGAACAGGAGTCGGAAAAACATTAGAGAAACAATTAAGGGCAGCGTGAAAGATGCGATCATCTGGGGAACATCAACGTAGAGCACACCACCTGCGTTGAGCGCAATCTCGAAAACACCGCGGTAAACTTTCAGCACATTAGGAGCAAACTGTATCCGACTTAAAAAGCGTTTTGGTAGATCCGCACATCTGCATATAGATGCACAATCACAGGGTTGACATCTGGATAATGTTTAAAAAGAGTATGGAGATGACTGATAACTTCATATTGTTATTTCAGGCACATCAGAATTGTCAATCATTTGATAATTATAAAAAAATGCTAATGGAAATGTATAAAACCATGTTCTTTAGATTCATTCATTCACTGAAATGATATGATTTCGCAGTCGACGAGTCAACAACAGAATACGAGTACGACGAGTAACATGATTCGAATATAACAAACTTGAATACAAGCACACGCTGTAAAATCGGGACACGAGACGAGAATGTTTATTTGTTACGTCATAAAGCTTTTTCGGAAATCCGAGGAAAAATTTAAACAAATGCCTCGCATCAGACTAATTTTGCCGACGATGCTCATATCAGGTTTCAAAATAACGAATGATCATTATTCAAATCTGCACAATGTCATCCGAAGGATCAGATCGTGGAAGAAATCAACAGATACTTTCCACACGCCATTACCATCCTCACCCTGATCTCGTTCAGCCACGATTACCTGAGGTCGTGCGCCTTAATCTTGTAGTGGTACATGGATACTGATTCGGGAGCTACTATCAATAAAGAATTTTATACTACGGTGGATCTGCTTCCTGCATCTGGTGTGGGTAACAGTGGTACGCTGAACGGGAAAAATGTCAGGACTAATTTTACTTTTGAGCGACAAGCCACTTGCAGCGCTGAATGTTCCACTCGAAAGATTTTGAAGTACTTTCACCGAGAAAGTTGTATCCGCTGCCTTCGATTTTCGGTTTGCCGTGACATCACCGCGGTTTTATAGGCATCGAACAAATGCTGATACTGCAGCGCGATTCTCCTTAACAGTACATTCATTAGACCGCTGCACATGCAAAGTTGACTTTGGATGTCTAAATTCACTCCCTCGTTAACGCACGCGCTCCAGTTAGAATCAACCATAGCTAAACTCACTAAACAAAGTATTTTTCGAACAAGACCGGATATACATCCAGCCGTTCAGGCCTGCTTTGGTGACTAATGTGCGGTGATGATAATAGCGGGGTTAGACACTTTCACGTCTGCTTTTATTCGTTTATTCGAGTCAGTACCCCGAGCAAAAATCTCGAATATAATTTTATCATCGCTAATAGAAATTACATTCGAGAGTACATGATGCTCATGGAAACATTTTAAAAATACCACGACACGGTCACAGTCACAGGCACTCAAATTTATTTAGAAGATATTGCAGCATTATACCCAATATTTCATTTCTACACCTCCAAACATCGCAAACGTCATATAGAATCCTCAGCAGGTATTGAAATCTGGTGAACATGAGCCCGTGGTGTGGATTATACGTGTTATTCTTTAATCACCTATAATCAGTTCACAACGTGTGACTTCCTGAACGGAAAAGATGAATGTCGTGTTGTAACAGCGAATATGTTTTATTGACCAATATCGTCCAAAATGCAAGGCTATTTTAAAGACGATGTTTGTGTGAAAACACAATGGCTATTTCTGGAAATGCACCGGCTATTCCTGAAATTATATCGTGTGTTCTGTATAAAACATTCCACGACAAAGACAGCACCGGCCCAAGGATGATACTCGAAATGTACTCATGTGGGTCTATTTATTCAGCAATTTTTCCTGTGATTAAGACTCGTGGTCCTGAAGTTTAGCATAAGCGCTATTACCGAGCGGCTCCTGGAAAGACAAGACGAGTGGTGAAGAATAATGAAGTTGACCTGCTAGTAACGGATTTGCCCGTAGAATTTATGGAAGTGGAAATATAAACAAAGGATGACGTTCTCATCACCAGGTAGCGATGCCATCAGTGGTCACGATAAAAAGAAAAAACAGTAGAAAACTTAATTAATAGCAAATGTTAAAATAGAATGTAGAATGTTCCACTTGGATTTACTTTGTCAGCGTCACAAAAGGAAGCAGCAGCGCCATGTAAAAATCCGGTATCGGTTAAACTAGATACGGCTGCGGTAGCCTCTACGCCAAATAGTCCTGATAAATTCATGTTCACTGCTCGATAGGTAGCTTCACTGAATAAACATGCTGCTGAAAATAAATCTCTAAACTCTCCGCGGCACAATTATAAAAAGGAGGTTTTATCTAGCCTTCATTAGGTTGTGTTGGCGGGTAGATTCTACCCGGACTCCTGGAGGAGTGGGGAAGAAGAGGACGAAGAGTTATGTTACTGGGAACAAGACCACGATAAAATCCCGTTCTGATTTTGACATCGCAAAAATAGTAACTCGTACTGTTCAACATTTCAGTTATTTTTCTTCAAAAGATCAGCTTTTGTAGTAAATTCAAAACGGAGGAAAGTTGCCTGAATAATAACCAGTGTGATGATGATGATGATGTGATGCACTGAGTAACGGTAGTCAACGATCTTTCTCAAGAGTATGTAGAATATTTCAATTGTTTTGGTTTACACCCTCCAGACGTGATTCTGTATGTAAGAAACAGGTCGCTCAAACGGGGTTGATTATAATTCAGTTCAAATTCAAGGCATCTATGACAATATTTGTGGTTGGTTTTGCATTCACATTTTATTGAGGCATATTGGAGGAATTTCCGTGGAAACTATTTAAAATGTAAACGAAACATAATAGCAGAAATATTAATGGTAATAGTTCGTGGTGCTTACGCTGAAGGCCGAGGACGGGAAACCGGGAAGAAGTAAAGTTGCTTAACAAAACCAATGGTAAAATGATTAGGTCTTTGTTTGTGGTGCAAGTAAGTTGATATGGGAAAGACTTTTTATGTGATTGACAATTTTGTAAATAAATAATTTATATGTTTGGTAGAATCATTTTGAAAAGACAAGCAGGCTCATTGGAACCGCTGCAGTTGGATACGACCAATGACAATATCAGAATAGAACATATTTTTTGTGTGGGAGAATGTGTCGAATTCTGAAGAAGTAAAATTATAAGGGGTGCTAGTTCTGTTTATAAAATCATAAGAAAATCCCGAGGCCTAAGGGAGGATGGACATTACCCGGACAAATAAACGCGTGTTCCTGGAATCCACTCGAATAAATCGATCATCCGCTACTGGGTCGAGAACGGTAAAATATTTTGAGTGCTACTGCCATGCGGATCGATATTTGTTGTTGTTGTTGTAGGGTTTAACGCCATTTTCAGCTTGTTGTAGGGTTTAACGCCATTTTCAGCACACGATAGGCTATACATGGCGGCCAGTATTAATGATGGAGGAAGAACCCGGGAAAATCCCAGAAAGAACCACCGACCCACGAGAAGCTACTGGCAAGCTTTCTCACATACCCACATTAGCCGAATCAGAGACTCGAACCCACGCAGACAGAGGTGAGATGGCAGTGATCCGTAACGGAGAGCGCTGTAGACCACTCGGCCACTCGGGGCCCCTCAGATCGATATTTGTTACATAGACGATCCAATGGATAAAACCGCGTGCGATAAGACGATATTAAAATAATTACGGGAACAACTAAACATACAGACAGACAGAGAGATACCGAGTCGATCGCGATGTAGTGCGCAGAATCAAATGAGCTAAGCATCAATCTGGAATAGATGTACCTGCACACCAAATGACTCTCGGAATAGCAACAGTGTTCCCGGTGATTCTAAAGAAATCACTAAACACCAAGGAAAACTTGCTGAAGAACTGCTTCAACCAGACAACACGACAATCAAATCAAATATTTGCTCACCATTATCGTTGTGTTCAGCAAATTTGCTTGGGTTATACCTTTGCAAAAAATAAAAGAGCATCTATCGTCGACACTTTTATTTCCTCACAGAATACCAGGAAAACTATAGTGGATTATAGCAGCGAATTGTATCATAAAACCGTTCCGGACTGGTTTCCAAAATATAATATCATTTTGCACAGCACACAAAACCAAGTTAAAACCGTGGTGATCAAGCAGTTCAACAAGAAGTTTAAAACAAACGCATGTGGGAAAAGTTCACCGGCGATAACGCTGACCGATATTTAGAATTTTTTTACCAGATATCATCGATCAATACAATCACAATAATTATAAAATTATCAAATTGACCCACACAAAACCCCGGCAAAGTGGGCGGAAACAAGAAGTGGCAGACGCTTTATATTTCATAATCCAAAAATTTGCTTGTGAGACAAGGTGATAATAAACCGGCCATACAGTACGCTTGCAAAAGGAAACCCGCCTAAATGGATCGAAGAAGTGTTTGTGGTAGATTCCGAAAACACCACCTGTGACCTACAGACTAAAAGATGTGGCAGGAGAACATATTGAAGGTTCTCTTTACGAGCAGGAAGTGCAAAACAAAAACGACCAGGAAATTTTCAGGATCGAAAATGTCACTTCGACCAGTGAAAAAGATACCCCGCCCTTCAAATGGTTTGGTTATCCTGATAAATATAATTCGTGGATTACGACGGTGGTGTTGAAGATGCTTGCGTCCTAGACGTCTTAGTCTTAGTTGTTGGCGTAATATCCTCGCACATCATCAGATGAACAAGCGCAGCGGAAATAATTGTATCATTTATCATAAGCCATTGAAACTTTTTTGCCTGATATTGCCCGGCATTTTTCATCGCATTCCTGTAATCCCAAGACATTAAAATGCGTTTAAACACATAATCAAATTTAATAAATTTCATTTGTTGGAGGATTGGAGTGAGTGTGATGCAGTTAAGCAAACTGTAAAATTGTTATCGTTGTTATGCGGTCAAATCAAAGCGATTAAGTTTATTTTTAATGTGATTTTGCTGCTTATATTTTTGTACCGGTCTTTCATAAGCAAATTAGGATGCTCCGGCTCACGCTCATCGTACAAATGTCTGTTCGGGAATGCCACTTGAATCGTTATTCACTAACGCCACAGTTTCATCTATATATTTAACCAGTTTTCATCGACGAGCTCAGATAATATTTCCACATCAGGAAGGTTCCGATGATAGAACATAGATGGGTTCATGTTTTATGCTGTTTTTATTTAATTAGTATCAGAATTCGTTTGTGCACAAACAATTAAAGAAAACCAATATTATTTTATTATCACTGGAGGTCAAACAACTGATGCACCCTTTTGCAGGTTTCAATAGACGTTTTTAAGTTGTTTTCGAAGACCCTGTTCAGATAGACGAAATCGCCGCCATGTCGACAGTAGGTATACGAATGGGTTTTGCTTCTCAGTTGGATGAACATCTCAGCATTACATTTAATATGATATGCATGTGCTCTTTAGGCAAATGATCGAGGATGAGATTAAATCAAATTTTACTACGAGCCAGTGAACCCTCGTAACGGTAGTGGTAACAGGATGAAACGTCCACTCAGCCAAATACAATCGTCTCCAGGCGACATCAAGGTTACCATTGCCTCGAACAGGAGTGGCATGTCAAAGTTGTATTAAAATTAACGATAACACTAGTCTACAGCCAAAATGCTTCTGAAATAAATGTAGTCAAACTTTACTAATTCTGAGTCACTGAGAACGATGCTTAAATTTGTTTTGTAGCACTAGTTTTAAAGATGTGATAATGGGTCAGTAGATAAGACCCTTGACTTGAGAATGGCGGAGGATACTGAGTTATAAAGGGAAGGTATCTCAATGTAAACCATAAATGACTAAAATACAACTTTGATTAGGTCTATAAATAAATGTACGACTGGGTTTGGAAAGTAACTGCTTTTTAGACAAAACATTTGAATGAAGCTGGTATTGCGTCATACATGATATGAAAACTGCATCATGTTATTCCTAGAAGTCATGGATGATGCAACCAGAACTAAGCTTTCATCATTCCGCTCAACAATTAGCCCTATATCGCTCTATAACTAATACAGTGTCGAGCTATCTTATTTGTCTGTGTTTGATTTTGCAATGGGACACAGTTTTGTTTAGCCAACGTGAGTAGAGATGCCTCGTACTTGTGTGAACAATAGATATATCTTCTGCTATGTTTGTAATGAAGTGACGTTTGCATCACAAACGCGTAGTATAACCCTTATGGTTAAGAAAAACTATCACCTTTATTTTGACTGCACAATTGGAGATCAGGACAAGAAGTGGGCCCTACAAATATATTGCAACACTTGTGCAAAAGATCTTCGCCACTGGTTGAACAGAAACGGGATATCGATGGTTTTTACACTGCCAAAAATTTGAAAAGAACCAACAGATCATATTAGCAACTGTTCTTCTGCATGTTGCCTCCAGTTGGGAAAGTTGTGTCAATGACAGAAAAGTAGATTGTGCATTATCCTAACATTCCATCAGCTATACGCTTATTATCCCACTGAAAAGGACTGCCGGTTCCTGATGCACCAGAATCATTCTCACTTGAGTCAGACGAGGAAGAATAAAAGGATGAAACTTCTAGTCCTTAAACAATAATGTCACATGACCCATATTTTCTCCCAGCCTCATCTTTTGAACCACACTTCATTACACAAGGTGAACCAAATGACCTTGTCAGGGAATCAGATCTATCCAAGACTAATGCAGAGCTGTTGAGCTCTAGACTACAATAGTGGAATCTCCTGGCAGACGATATTAGGGTTTCAATGTTCCGTGACCGTCAAAAGGATCTTGTCCCACACTTTTTCATGGAAGGTGATCTTGCAGCCTACAAAAACATCGATTGTGTGACGGAATCCAGATAAGTAGAGATTATTCATTGATTCGTCGAAGACGCATCTGTTTTGCTGCGTAATGTCAATGTTGTGCCATCAATTCCAGTTAGTTTTGCAGTCCATATGAAGGAAACCTATGAAACACGCAACAACATCAGTGGCAGCATGCTGTTTATTTGGCGGGTCTTGCTCTCTTGCTTGGTCTGCAGACTGGATACACAAAGTACTGCTGTTTTCATTCTAATACGATAGCTTTGCGAGAGATTCCCACTACATCATGAGAGATTAGCCACTTATTCAGTCATTGGAGACTGGAAAAAGAAGTGATCAGCATCCACCACGTGCTGAATCAAGAATGATTTTGTTACCTCCCTTGCACATCAAGCTGGGTCATATGAAAAACTTTGTCAAGGCCATTAACAAAACACAAGCAGCATTCAAGATTAAGTGAAGCTAGGATAAAATAACGTGTCTTTGCTGGTCCTCAGATTCGTTACTGTCTTCGAGATGATGCATTTGACCGCGCACTGCGTGTCAAGTAAAACAGTGCATGGAAAGCCTTCCAACTAGTGGTTACGAACTGTCTCGGAAACAACAAGACCGACAAGTTCGGGGAGTTGGGGGAAAATCTACTCAAGACATACAAAAGCCTTGGTTGCAACATCTCAATCTCATCTAGATTTTTATTCCACCGAAATGCGAAGTAGTGAGCAACGAGCACGGAGAACGATTTCACCAGGACATTGTAACAATGGAGAAATGCTGTCAGGGCAAATGGAGCCCATCGATGCTTGTCGACTATTGCTGGACAGTGACAAGAGATGCCTCATTTAATGGATGCATAATACAAGCAAAGAAGCGTCCAGTAGACACTGAATAAGTACTAATCTTTGTACTTATGTAGACATAATATCTTTTTGCCCTTATATCATAATAGATTTTATTTATATTACCCTTGTGCTATTTTTAAAGTGTTAGTAAACATAACAGGTGGAATATTATCATGTAAAGCAACCATACACACATTTAAAAAAACTAGGTTACAATTTGATTCAAACTATTCTAATTACACAGCATACATAGATGTAAAATGTAAAAACTTAAATATCTTGGCACCAGTAGCCAATCATTTAATTATCATATTGAATTCAGAACATCAACATCCATAATAAATAGTACATTTTATCTCTATAGCAGACTACTTCTGAACAATTTTAGACCAGTGTATAACCAATATTTTAAACGTTCAGTATTATTCGGACTTTATTCCTCCCACCTCGACAAGATAACTTATTAAAGAACATACAAGAAGACTTTAAATGTTACTGGTATCGCGTTTCCAATATAGATCTACAACATTCTAAAATTTGAAAAACAAAGTCACATTGATGCGGTGCCATATGAACTGAGGGAGTGTTTAGCCGTTCAGGTTCGCCGAATATGTGGAATATAAAATGTATACTGATCTCTTATACGTTTATAAAGATGACAAGTACGGTCATATTTGTTGGATTAATGTCTTTACGAGGGTCATGAGCGGGTAAGAATCCGAAAGAAGTGCTATTTTTTGTGCTAAAAGTGTTTATAGATTTCCCAAGTCATACAAAATAAACGACCATGGACAGGATTGCAACAAGGAGAGAATTGAAAAAAATAACCTTTAAAAAAGTGTATTTGCCAATTGATGATTCTTTTTGTAGTGTACGCCAATTTCGAGGCGCTGATTATGTCTGAAGGACATCGGGATCATGCCTCTGACAAATCCTACACGAACCCGTATAAAGAATAGTTTTCTGTACAAAATCGTGTGCATCAGTGAAAATCACAATTCCGAGGTCAAGCTCTATCGTACGTCGGATAGCATGGAAAAGTTTGCGCAAGATTTACTGGCATAGGTGGATCAGATAGAATTTGTCTTACAGGCTCAAATGATTTTGTTATGAGCAAATTCAAGAAAATTCAATAATACTGTGGATTAATCGATCGGTGGAAAGTTATTAGAAAATGACCGCGTGAGAGAACGTTGTCATTACACCGGCAAATACAGAGGACCTGTTCTCAATGTATGTAATTTACATATAATTCCAGTTTTTATCAATTGACTGCGTTTTCTACGCTTTGATTGAACGTAAACGGTCACGTGATACTGATCTTGAATTGTTTTACACATCGATAAATTCTGCGTACTACTTTTGGTTCCCTGTTACCAGATCATTTGATGTGAAGTTATATCTATATCAACGCCTTACACCCTAATAATAATAAAAAGGATCTCCCACCCACACACTCCTGTGTTTTCCGATCAAAACTGAGAAGCCACAGCTTAAAATCGACAATTAGAAGCTAAAACAATGTAAATGCACAGACCTTCCTGCACACCAACATTCACCCCTGTTGCCGAAGGATGCATATGGCAGGCTTTAGAAGCCAATCTTCGGAAATTATTGCATTTCACCTCGGCAACATGCTACAGCAGCGGTTATTAAACGTCAGAGTGATATGTCAACCAAGGCATGTCACTACAAATGGACACGAATTCCGCTTTAGGAAGATCGAAATGAGCAGAACGTAACAACGATGTTGATATAACAACACGTGCCATACGCAAGTGTAATTTTCAAAAAGGAATAATTCTAATTTAACCGCTGCAACCATTTCTTATATATTAAAATAATGATCCTAACAGTTTATCAATGGCATGGCCCGCTATGACATTCTACCCCGTCTCACTGTACAAAAAATATATGAATCTGGGCATGCGAAGATAGGGCTAGTTATTCTATCGCAGTTGAGAGGCTAATCAAAGAACACTTCGATGCAAATAAAAGTGATTGTTTTGTTGGATAAATCTGCTGATCTGATGTTAGAAAGGAAGTAAATTGGAATTATAAGGATTAAATGACCATGGTTGGGTATTTATTGATGTGTAAAGTTTACGTAATCACTCACAAAGTATACATAAGGTCCCTCGGAGTTTATTTACTTTGTGAGTGATTAGTTAAAATTTACACATCGATAAATACCCAACCATGATCATGTAATCCTATATAGAAAAACAACCATCTTATTTTGTTCGTTTGGTTATGCATACTTTCCTAGGATACGATTCGCCTTTGATCGTAAAATGTTTTGGAAAATTCTCCAAAAAATAAAATGTATCCATAACAACATGGAAAATATAAGTCGTCTTGTTTAGACAAATTAGATTTCATCGATAGTTTTCAGTTTATGACGGCTTCGTTCGACGATCTCGTCAAAAACACGAACATTTCAAGCACACCAAAGAAAAATGAAGATAATGTCGAGTATGTCACATGCAAAGGAGCCTATTTTTACGAGTTCACCAATGTCAGGAGCAAATGGAAGGAACACCTTAACACATAAGGGGGAGTTTTATAGCTCATTGACATATTCAAATATTACCGAGGCGTATTACGCTCATGGGCTTAAAAGTATAGGATGTGTTTGGGATGACCACCATGGGAGATTATCATGATTTGTACTTGACCATAGATTCTTTGCTGCTCGATGATGTCTTTGAAAATTCAGGGATGTGCATCTCAAATATTACGGATTAGATCTGTGTTGTTTTATCAAGGGACTCAACATCAAAAATCATCGGAGTCAACATTTTGTTAACCAATGTCGACATATTCAATTTTATCGAAATGTAATTATAGAAGGGATTAGCATCATTGCCGGCTGGCATTCGAAAACAGAGATGAAATATATACCTGATCACGATCATACGAGGGAATCTAAATACAAACTTTATTTACGATAACAATATTTATGGCTTGCCGATGTCACAACTGACGCCCGTGGATGAATCCGGCAAAAATGTACAGAGGATATGCTAATCAGCCATAATGGCAATGTCTACTTTCTCGGTGTCGATTTATTTATTCCTCAAGAAATCCACCTGCAGAATAACGATTATCCACTGCCATGAGAACGTTTATTGGTCACCGAGGACACGATTAACTTTCACACGCTGCGTTAAAATAGTAATTAGAGTGCGGAGGAGAAAAAGAATTCATTAAACAAAATCTCACCCAATATTTGTCCCTACGAGTGGAACTGGTAGAAATTCATCGTGTGCTCAAATCTGACCAGAGCAAGTGGTTAGATACTTACATTTGTTTTAACAGTTCAAACGGACGTTAGCCACTGACGATTTCGAAAAAGATTTCTTGAAAACTTATGACTATTTCCGTATCTGAAAAACGATGGAAAACGTTCGAAAGCGAGGTGGTTAATGATGTCGTGCGGAGAAATAAATAGTAGCCGATCCCACGTTTGTCAGCATAAAAATATTTTATGACAATTTGGTAACGATCCACATAAACAATGCCGAGTAGGTGATGAGCAAACCCATCGATTGCGGTTGTAAACTGTCATCTTTATTCAAAGTGTTCATGCATGATTATCATTACAAGCATATCAAATCCAGTTACTGCAATAAGCCAAACTGTTGTTTACAGATCCTGACAGCTTTTGTAATGAAATTAATACCCATTATGTATATGAGGATATGTCCTTGTTCGACAGGCACTTGTTCGAGTTTTCGAATTACCCTAAGACGAGTCAATTTCACGATGATTCCAATAAAAAAAGTCATCAGTAAATTTAAAGATGAAGCGAACTCGGTGCCTATGACGGAACTTATTGAATTACGAAATAAGATGTAGTCGGCTAAATTAACAGGCGGAGATGTTAAAGAAAAGGAGCTAAAGGAGTAAAAACAATATCGTCAAAAATTGCTGGAAAACAATCATTATTTGACAAAGGTAGTAGGAATTAAAATATTTTCTCGCATGAACCTGATTAGATCGAATTGTCATGATTTATTTACATACTTAACAAAGTGGGTTCATCTTGTTGCGATGGCATACGCTATGTTCTGGAGGATAGTAGTACAACTTTGGCTTAGGGCCATAAAATTATTAGAGCAAATGTTTCAATACACTTTATTAGTTGATCTTTGATTGATATAAAAACAATCGGGGTAAAGAGGACACGGTGGCACAGGATAAAGTGATAACACTGGTTCTGGGAATCACATTCGTTTTCAAAAGTAACACCGGTATTATTTTTGAAATCGGCGGTAGCCTCCCACCTTCATTTGTATAAGATGGATCCGAGCACATCATCTTATTATCAACAAGAAAAAATTTCAGATAATTTCAATTAAACAAAAGCGACAGTACACCCAGGTTTTAGGGCAAGACTGATCCGAACACAAGAGTCAGATATGAAGATATTAAGATGAAATATAATATCTTGTGTTCGGAACCTTCTTTTATATACTACTGCGAGATAGGTAACGATGCGAAAGTGAACAAGAAACTAATACGTCAGTTTTAACTTTGGTAGTCTTATCAAGATGTTGCCATATTGCCTACTGAGTTTGATTTTGCCAGTAATTCATATCACGCTTTGCACAGTCTCTATGAATTACAATAAATTCTTTCAATCATCATAGGAAAAATTTTATGCGCATTTTTATATTTTAAAAAATGGCTTTAATGTGAAATATATGCCTAATGTGTGTCCGATTTGCATCCTGTTACATACTGATACCATTATCAGATTTGCAGTATGTTAAATAATGATATCATTATCAGATATGCATCCTGTTGCATAATGATACCATTATCAGATTTGCATCCTGTTGCATAATGATACCATTATCAGATTTGCAGTATGTTACATAATGATATCATTATCAGATTTGCATCCTGTTGCATAATGACACCATTATCAGATTTGCATCCTGTTACATAATGATACCATTATCAGATTTGCATCCTGTTACATAATGATACCATTATCAGATTTGCATCCTGTTACATAATGATATCATTATCAGATTTGCATCCTGTTACATAAAGATACCATTATCAGATATGCATCCTGTTACATAATGATACCATTATCAGATTTGCATCATGTTACATACTGATACAATTTCTCTTCTTAACCAGAACATTTAACGCGGTTGCAGGAACAGAATACGGTGTACAGCTTGCAATGTTTCCTTTACACTTTGTGTCCAGATTTTAATTGTCATTTATGTTCATACAGCAATCACATTATAGACAGCTCTACAGTAGTTTCTTCTTTCGTGGCTTTTGTGATCGGATATGTACTCTACAATTATTAAATAGGGGTAGGTCTCGATGTCTGGTGTACTATGTTCGAGAGAGATGTTACGGGACGTATAATCTTCTCTCCTAGAATATCTGTGAAATAAAGGCGTTGAAAATTATTGTAAAATATATGTTTGGAGTCAAGTGGCAAATGTTATACATGAAAGAAGGAAATCAAATTGTGAAGGAAGTATCTTCCTTTGCTTGGGATAGTGAATTTTCCGGCTTGGAATTTTCAGTTTTTATAGTACACCAATTTCGGCTTAATACTTGGCATTGTTACGTGTCGATGCTCTTAAAATAAGTAACAAAAAAGAGTGAAAACAACAAGCTTTGTCAAAATTAACAAATAATTTATTTCCTTAGAACACAAAGTGAAAATGAGACAAAAGAACTAATGGTATTGCGAATTATATCCCAAAATAATCCAAGAATTTTTACAGACACAAGTCCTAATAATTTAAAGTCCTGAAAGAAACTCAGTACAATTCCCCAAGAAATCCAAAACTCAAGGCGATGACAAGTTCATTATAGCTTATGAAGTGCTGATGTGTCAACAGTCTTTTGTTGAATCACAGTAATATAACTCCAGGTTTTAATTTAGTATAAATTCCATTGAATGTCTTCATCCGAGAATTTTATCAGAACACTTTTGGATTTTCAGAGAAAATATTCACTTGAATTCAATAATTTGAAGACAATAAAATTCAGCCAAATGGTCACAACATAACACAAGTTGCAAGAGCAAGATATAAAAGTACGGATGACCAGGTCCTCACATTTACAAGATTATGTAGTTATCTATTTGATCTCAGGTCAAAATTAGCATTTTCTAAACAAAACGCATTATCTACTGGAAAAAATAACTTCTAGAATGATCCTGATGTTTACAAAATCATGACTATGACCTGTCATATTTGCTTCTTCAATTAATAATTCGGAAATCAAGCTCATAAACTAGATTTCGCCTCTTCCTTTCTATATTGTCTGTTAGTTATCTCTATACACACCGTACACTGTTTTTTATTTACTATATTTGGTACTTTAAACACTGTATTGTCTGGCGTGAGAGAGAGACAGAGACAGGGTCGGATATCTACATTCTATTTTGGTATTAGCATTAATTTCTGAAATTTGTTTTCCTGCCTCAAACTAGATAAATTCTTATGCATATAGTTTATGTATTTTATGTATTTTATTTCTTGTTAGTATATACGTTTCAAGTTTTTCCTTATTGTATTTAAATAATTGCCTCATCTAGTAGAATGGAGTTGAAGTCTCAAACAATACAGAAAACACTCAAAACGTTTCTCAATGAAACTAATGTCTTAATTCGTCTACAGCATCATCGCACTCTTTTGCATCATTTCCTCGAAATAAACACATTCACTTTAGGTCTTCAGATTCATGTCAAGCTGCAAATTATTGGCAAGAGCTCAAACAGATTCAACACGAGATGGAATAAAATAACCCACGAGGCGTCCATGAAACTCACAGCCCTACTTGGGGAAAACATAAATCATCAATATCTCGTCAAATCAACAACCATTGAAGCATTAAAGCAGCTGAATTCAGTTTCCACAGAGGAAAAATTGCAAATGTTTTACTCTAAATTAAATAAAGATAAAAAACGGCTCTCTGAAAAACTATACAAAGCCAAAGAAAGGAAACTCAGAAGTCATGATCTACAACCAAATCACTGTTGTGAAGAAATTTAAGTTGACGAAATTTCTTCTAAACAAAAACGTAAGAAACATCGCCTTAAAATGAAGAATATTAAGCACTCCGTAGCAAAAACTAATTCAGTCGTTACTAACTCAGTGGTCAATATCTCTAAGTTACAACTTACGGGGGCAGAAATTAAACTGTTATCGAAGGGTTGAGTTTCTGTCCCCGTCCAAAGATATTTGACAGAGGGAAGCTGAAAAAAGACACCGAAGAGTTTAGTCGCCGATTCGCCGATTCGCCGATTAAGACTCAAGGACCATTTAACCTTGCAGCCAATAAATAAATCAGAGGAAAATATAAGCTGCGATCAAACCATATTCAAAAAGAAAAGTAATTGGACACCACCAAAAAGTTCAATTCCAAATCTAGAAGCCTTTATCAACTCAGTTGAAAACGACACTTCAAGACACACCAACCGTCCAAACAGATGTCCTACGCTAACTGAAAAGCAGAACAGACATCATAATTAAGTTTGATGGTAAGGATTCCGCTGTGGTGTGTATGAATAGGAAAGACTACATCAGTGAAGCAAGTATACAACTAAGTGACGGTAGGTTCTACAAAAACTAGACCATGATCCAACACTGGAGCATGCAAAAACCATCACTAATATTATTGACGAGGCGTACACAACCGGGCACATAGACCAGCAAACGAGAAACTACTTAAGCCCAGAAAGCCCCAAAAACCCAAAGGCAGGTAGATTGTATCTTCTACCTAAAATTCACAAACAAGGACACCCGGGCAGACCTAAGACCTATAATCTTCGGTAACAGGCATTTATCTCATCACCTGTAAGATCTTTCAGTGATAAAACACTTGTTCACAACCCTAACCAGAGTCCCCAAACCATTAAGATAAGGAATCTTACTAGATACACCGCCTTAGAACATTAAAACCGATCGGTTTAAACCAAGAAGACTAGAAACAAGCTAAAATAGACTAGTTGACACATAGTTTAGTTTAAAGGTTGTTTTTTTTTTTGTAGAAACAGCCATGTAAAGTTTCGCAAACATACCCGCTTTTCTGTTTTATTTGTTTGTCTTGTCTTTGTTTTGTATTTGCCTTTGAAAAAGACTCATTAAAAGAGTCTAAAGCGCTCAGGCTATCTAGATACTAGTTTCGCACTGTTCGCTGTCCAGTTTATTGCATTCATGTGTGTGTGTGTGTGTGTGTGTGTGTGTCAGGTTCAGGGGACTTCGCAGGGGCTTATTTTCTACTGTATCCTGGATAAAAAAATGAAATATTGCAATGGTTGGAATTAAGCCGTGGTGGAATTTTTGCGCATTCGCTTTGATTTTGTTTCATTCACTTACTATCAATCACTTTGTAACGATTTACTCCAGTAAGCTCTATGCAATAGTTAAAAGTAAACCTAGACGTTGTCTTGTCTTGGCTGCCAATAATCTTCAGCTTAAGGATACTGTAACTGCTCAGGTGGACATAATCACTTACTGACATGTATAATGTCACAGGATTGTGTGCACAAAGTTGCCATCATAATGCATTCACCTGCAAGTACAGTAGTGCACTTACCAGAATAGATTTAAAAATCCTTAATGTTCACCCATACTGGGGTTTAAAATGACCTCCTTACACAAAACATATTAGTAGTTTTATATTAGGGTGATAGTTTATGAAACGTCAGAATAGAGACAAAGTTAGGGTTCATAAAGTGTCTAAATTCTTGCATTTACAGTGATGACAAACGTAGACACAAATCCTATGGGTCAGAATGTTAATCATTATCAGATGTGTGAACTATATAGAACTTGCTTTTAACATTACCATATGTGACCTCATAAAGTCCTTCAAACTTTAAAATTCCATATACATCCATGTCTCTTGTCTAAATCATGATCAATATTTATATAACAGATTGGAGTGAAATGTTAGGCTTTTGTATCATGGCAACATCTTCCCCTTAAGAGAAACTTTAGTTGTGGAAAAGAATTATAAAGGATGGATAAGCAAGACTGGAGATTCACTATTTGGCTGTATTGTGTATATTTCTATGCAATTGCCTTACTTCATCGAATTTAAAAATCTTATCATCTCACTGGCAATTAGAGTTCCATCCAATAGTATATTGCGTATGCATTCAACGATTCCCAAACTATAACCATATTCCAAATATAACATTAAGCACATCACCTAATACAAATAAGTTAGACCCACATAAAATCAAACTGATCCGCATGACGAAAGTATGGTATTTACTCTTACATTTTATGATAAAACTTAAAATAATTATATAGTAAAATGATCTAAACACGAAATACACGAGTATGCAAATTTTAACAGTCCCATTATTTTGTCTTTCAATATCAAAATTTCTCCTTTTCTGTTATTTCCATTGTGCTTTAGTTTGTCTTCCTTTAGATTGGGCCATTGTCAAGACTGAATCCACCGTTTTAAAACTCGGCCACAATCCCACCGAATCCACGACAAAGGTTTATTTCAATACTGAATCCACAGTTTCAAAACTCTGCTTCAATTCCACCGAAATCCAAGGCGAAAGTGCATTTCAAAATTGAATCCGTAGTTTTAAAACTTTATCAAATTTCCAACGATATCCACGACGAAACCATTCATTTAAAAACTGACTCCACAGTTTTAAAACAGACTTAAATATTTTCACAGAACTAACTATAACAACTTAATCCAAAGTTTTTAACTACACTTTAAGTCCTGTCGCGCAATCTACTACTCGTTATACTGTCATAATGGGCTTATCCCTTTGAAACTTATCAAAATTCGTTTTTTTCCTCTTCTTTTTTCTCTTCTTGTTAGGGTTCCCACCACCGTTGCCACCAAAAACTGTTACGATTTTTTAAGATCATTAAGAACACTGGGAAATAACAGTAGAGCATGAAAATTATTTAATGTTTACACACGCCGGGGCTTAATAAGACAGCAGTTACACATAACAGATTGGTAGTTTTATATTAGGGCGATAGTTTATGAAACGTAAGAACAGAAATAAAGTTAGGGTTCATAAAGTGTCTAAATTCTTTCATTTACAGTGATGACAAACGTAGACACAAATCCTATGGGTCGGAATGTTAATCATTATCAGATGTGAGAACTATATAGAACTTGTTTTTAACATTACCATATGTGACCTCATAAAGTCCTTCAAACTTTAAACTACCATATAGATCCATGTCTCTTTTCTTAATCATGAGCAATACTGATACAATAACTTGGAGGAAAATGTTTGTCTTTAAAATGACGGCAGGGTTTATGTAGCATTACCAGTTCTCGATGATCTAGATATATCTGCTTAATACTATGTACATAGCTTTTATCACTTGTGTGACCTACTTTCTGTTGCACGTGTAAAGTGTAGGTCTAATAACCCACTTATGTAATTTTCCGTCCGTGCTATCCTTCTTTATCCATCACTGAGAACTCGATATTTGTCAAGATGCTAATTGTTTTTACGGTGGCCATCTTTTAGCTGTAGACGTATGTACTTATTTACTTTCTCCCATCTGTATTTGATACAGCTTGTTACTTTCGACAACTCGGAATTCGTTCATAAATGTAAGCTAGGTCAGATACATTTTGCATCTCAACATGATGAATATACTTAACAATGTCTGTTTAAGTATTCAATTTGATTGAAATGACAAATATGATTGAATATGTACTGTTGTATACAGTTAACAATGAAAATGGTTCGAGAATATAATAATACTATGCGAATATTCTTGTTGTAAATAGATCAATGAATGTACTTCAATGTCGTGAAATTCTATACTGTATTTCTTTATGTTGAATAGTTTTAACGTTTAACCACATGGTTCCTTTAATAATCTGACATAACATGCACAGCGGTGATTGTATACAACGGTTCATTCTCCGCATTATAGTAATTTGTGTGCAATAGAACATTTTCATCTCATTGTATAATGAGTGTGTGTTTTCGTAATTTTATATTTATTGTACGAACAGTACAATATCGTAACTTTATATGTTGATCTACATTATTTGAACAAAACGTGGAGGGTTTCAGTTTTATAATGTATTACGAGTGTATGGTCTTAAAATAAGTAATAGAAAGAGGGAGAACCCACAAGTTTTATAAAATTCAACAAATTGTTTATTTCGTCATTAAACAAAGTGAAACGTGTAAACAGTACAAACGGCATTGCGAGGAAATAAATCCCAAATGAGCATTGACTTTCGAATACATGTACTGATGACTTAAGTTCTGAACAAAGGTTAGATGAATTCTAAAATAAATCCAGCGCTTGAAGTGTTGATGTGCCTGCGGTGATCTGTATCGCAAAGATGTATCATCAGTCTTTTGTTGTTTCACAATAATATAATCCAAGGATATATTCTTATCTGAACGTTCACTACAAATTCAACTCTCTATATCCAAGAATGTTATTTTGAAAACGTTTTATTTCCAGAGAAGATTAACGTGAATTAAATAATTTGTTAAAAGAAAATCCAGCCCAAATGAAAAACTGGACACAACAATAATACAATAGATTCTGCTCAGATCGTACAGCACTATTGACTAACTTATAGAAAAATAGGATTGCATGGTCCTCTTCTTGACCTCAGGTCACAATTAACTTTCCTTTTAATATAAAGATTTACATAATGCAAAATTTCATTCTGGAAGGATCCAGATGTTTTGCAAGATAAAATCTTAATAATCATTAGTAGATAAAACCTTAGCAATCATTTAAAGGTTTTATTCTAAACTTATAATATGCAGTGTATCAAAGAACATGTAGACCCGGCATTTCATGGGAAATCTACAAGGTTTTCGACTAAGTTTGACATAAAAATGTATGTAGGCCCAAATTCAATGGTTCGGATGAATTAGAAAATGAACTTGATTTTGGAAGAGGTCAAGTCCAAAATACAATTATCCAAAGAATATAATGAATAAAACTAACAATGCAAATTAAATATACTTAGCACCTCTATTAATGAAAAGAACGTTTGATGTAATAATACTTACTTTATCCATTAGTTAAATATTCATGTGAGACAAATTTATATAATCGAAATCTTTTGAATCAAACAAGTTATACATGAAACAATAAAATATTTTCATACACGTGAACAAGTATATGTTATTACATGGCATTTTCCCTTAACAAGTGGTATGCCGATATTGTATTCCTCCAACATCAAACTCGACCTTAATAATATCTGAATTTTGATTTTCATCATGCCATTAAACGTTAAGGGGGTTATGATCACTAAATGCAAAATTCGGAGAAGGAGCTGAACTAATAAAGTATTGCAATGCCAATATCAAAGCGAAACATTCATTCTCCTTATGGAATAATTTGCCTGGTGCTTGATTAATTTCTTTAAAAAAGTAACACACTGACTCATTTTCACCACGTTTATCTCCTAGAATCAATACTCCTACAATACCATTACTTGCATCAAGATACATTTAAATCATTGACTAAAATTTGGAGAAGAAATAAATGGCTCACTCTTATGTATAGTCTTCAAAATATCAAAATGCTCCTGACATTTTTCAGACCTTGAAAATCAGTTCTCTTAATCAAAGATTTGTCAAGAGTTTAGCAGTTATAAAAAAAATGGAAAAAATGTTCGATGGTATTAAGTCATATCCAAATGTCACATCAGTTGCTTTAAAGTGATAGGCAAAGGGAATTCAAAGATAGGCTTGACAATAGAATATATATGTATAATTAGTCAATGCAACAGGATGTCATAGAAATCTAAAACATGTGGGGAAAAAATTTGCGTTTCGGTGCAAGAATGCATGTTGAACTCCCCTCACTTTTACTCGGTTTTTTGAAATCATTCTCCAGCAAATGTGTGTTTGTGTGTGATTTGTATTTTGAAATGAGCTTGAACAAGTTTTCAGTCATAACGTTACGATCTCTGCAGTGTGGTAGTTTATACTGATGTCTGGCACTTGGGCGTCATGCCGCACACGTGTAGAGTGATGTCCCACCCAGTCTTATTATCCTGACGCCAGGCCGACCAGTCCTAACTCTAACCTCTTATAGCTTAGCGCAAAGCGAGGTATCCGTGAGTACCATTTTTATAAGTCTTTGGTATGACTCAGCCGGGGTTTTAACCCACGACGTCCCGCTTCCGAGGCGGAAGCTCTAACCATAAGGCCACCGGAACAAATACTGGATTACATGTAATAAACATTCCTGTTTGAGAGGGTTCATAATTTACAGATGCTGTTCCATAGGTGTGGAATCAACAATTTCAATACCATAATATATTGCATTTATTCCTGTAGAAACATTTGTAAATCAGTGCTCATATTAAAATTTGGCTATTTTAGTTCATTCTTGTCTTGTTATTATAAATGTGAAAGTTTGTGGGCCAGATTATTCATAATTTCTAAGTTTTAAAGATAGTTAAACCAAAGTTTATTACAATCTGCTTCCATTCCGTCGCTTAAATACTCAATGTGTAGGAAGTACAACTAAATTGATTGCATGATTAACAAAGCTATTTATATCAACATACCAGTTTCTGTTTGATTTTCCACCCCAGTAGTACTAATATTGTAATTTAAACTTTCAATAACTCTTTTTCTTTCAAACTTTGTAAGGACCACAATACCTAATCTTAAGAAACTCACTGAGAATGAGAGAATGCGACCGAAACTCTATCTTCAGACTGAAATTTTCTCCCCATTGTAGTTCTTTCGTACCTTAATTTCCTTTTTGATCTGGTATTATGTAAGTGACTGACACAGTCTACCATTATTCTACTAACTTGTTCGTAAATTTCAGGAATATGTTGCATAAGAGCCTGAGGTCTCTTATGATTTGGGT
This sequence comes from Sinohyriopsis cumingii, assembly GCA_028554795.2. Taxonomy (NCBI): domain Eukaryota; kingdom Metazoa; phylum Mollusca; class Bivalvia; order Unionida; family Unionidae; genus Sinohyriopsis; species Sinohyriopsis cumingii. Next base: position 612,392 of record JAPYKE020000041.1, read on the forward strand.
TCGCAACAATTTGACAAGTGTGACAACATTTGCTGTGTTTACCAACATCGCTTTTAAATTTCGGCCAAAACAAGTCATTCCAAATATTGTGATAAGTCTTATTGATCCTAAATTAGCAACCAATGGACGTTTTATTGGCAAAATTAAGAATTAAGAATGTTCTATCCATACCACTTTGAAACAACAATCTCATAGATCACTGACGACACATCACAAGAACGTTCCTCAGATGCTCTCCATTTTTGTTTCAACAACATAATAAACATCGAATTATGTGGCTTCATTTCCGCTAATAGTCATTTCAAACACGCAGGATATATCATGATATATTTCCTGTTCGACGACAAGTGATTGTCCCTTGTCACCCTGATTAGAATACAGAGAAGTAGCAAAAGAGGATTACTGTGATCAATATCCTTTCACTGATCCGAACGACGAGCAAAAGTGACCTCACCAAAAGACTGACCAATACATGTGTCACCGAAACAATGATTTCCCGTATCAAAATTGATTCTCAAGAGCTTTCTTTACCTGAGCTCTAGTAACTGCACATCCTGGTTATGAATCAGGCATTATTTTCAGTTCGATAGACTTCCCGATGCAAACAAGGCTTGTCAGTTACAAGTGGATTCACCTCAAGCTTATCTACAATTAGATCATTGCCTAGCAATAAATGAATACCCTCAATTGGTAAATAAGGCTCTTCCTACAGTCACGGGCCCTAAGACTAAGTCTGACGACAAATTTACACAATGGGGATGAACATTAACAAAGCCACACTCTATTCTCTATACAAGTACACTTTTCATTAGAAGATTTATCAGAAAAAGGCAAAGTACCTAATGATAAAAGACTCTGAGAAGCTTCTTTGCCCCTTAAAATTTTAATAGGGATAACATAGGCAGAATTACTCATGAGTGATATAGAAACCTTCGAAATGAGTGGTTCATAATTCTCCATAGTAAATCAAAACTGGCTTTGTGTGACCCAACAAATGTATTGTTTTCAATGGGTGTCACGGGTAAGAAGCAAGGATTTCTGATCAATATTATCAGAAACCTGATTCCTAAACGTTTTGCGCGTTTGAAATTTGCATGTACTCGTATTAGGCTTAGATACTTATTTTTACCAAACACTGCTGAGTGGACGACTTACTGACAAAATAATCTTTAAGAGTTTATGAATACTCTTCCGTTGTATGAGCTACATTCTCTTGTTTCGACTTTGTGTTGATCAAGGTAAGATGTAACCTCATTATAGAATAAGTTCTTTGTATCTTCAACTATTACGAGTTGTCTGATATTGAACAACTTTGTTTCCTAAAAAACTCCATATTAATTAATTGTTCAAGTCTGTATCGTTAACTGAAATTGATCTTTTTAATCTTGCAAATTCAACAAGGGTTTATCCAGTTCCTAAACGTGTGTCGATAAGCCTTTGGTACCAACTCATAACCCTTAAAGACACGTTCCTTAGCTAGATCATAATCAGCACTTTCTTGTTTCTGACAGGGAAGTGTAGATGTCACGAATTTTGCCAAAAGTGCACTTTATAATTTAGAGAGTCCAATGGTATCTTCGCCATTTCAAATGTTTAGCAAGTTTGTTTTTAATGAGGAAAGTATTTATCTACTTCTCTTTCTTTAAGAGGATGTATCATTCTACTACTTTTAGAAACATAAAAACCTGAATTATCGTGTAAGGTGGGGACGGGCTTTCCACTTCTCAGTTCTAATTCATTTAATCTGAATTTAAATTCCATTCCCTTTCTTTGCGTTTTCTTTCTCTCTGTATGTCTCTCTTCTTTTTCATCTTTGAATGCATTAGCCTATCATTTTCTCTCTCTTTCCTTTTTCCCCAACAGCAATTTTATGTCTGTCTCTTCCTCTTTCTGCAACTGCAATTGTATTTGTCACTCTTTTTCCTTTTTATCCAGTTGCATGTATTTATCTAGAAGCTCAAACTTTTTTAACAACATTTCTTTCTTGCATTTTAATTTTGATTCCACACCTTTAAGTTAGAACTAGCTATAGACTCACTATTCAAATTCAATGTACTTTTACCCAAATCATTCTTTTCTACCAAATATTGGACCAAAATATATTTTATTTCTTGCTTCGGTAAAGAAGCCTTTACCTCACACGATCATGTTCTGGCAAGCTGTTGAAATGCATCCCTTTTCAAGGAGCTTTACCGTTCTTATGTATGGTCTGTTAAATGCAAATCAACCGGTTGTTCAATTTCTATATTACGTTTAAGATAGCTCTTATGTTTCAGCAATCGGACGTCATGCTATAACTTACCAATAGCAATTTTTATCGGTAAAAATATCTGAAAAATGCTCATTGAACAAAATGTGAGGAAGCGAAGTAGGACATATTATCTTAATTTCCTATAATCGTCAATGCGATCAAACTTCATGATTTGTATGTTAATTTTATTATTACCTTACAGCACTCAGTGACATACTGTCCCGTGATGTATGTTGATAACACGTGCATTGTTAAATTTAGTTTGGTGTTAAGATACGGCAACGTTTTTTACTCCATGAAATATATTAAAATTGGCAAGCGATACAAACTATCCGGAAATAGCCAAGATGTGGCGTTGTGTAAACATCCTCAACTGAGTTCCGCTTAATGTACGTTAGGTATCTTGATACAGCTGGAAATGCACGACGTTTTAAATCTCATTTCATTTGCCTAAACAGTCTGTCACCAGCAGCTACTGGGGGAAACTAAAACTAAATATTGATATATTCACGATTTGGATTGATCCTCCTCCTACCTTTGTCAGAATTACAATAATTTATCATTAATTTAATTTCGGTCGACATGTTAATCGTAATATTGATAACTCAGGTGTTTTGTTAATTTGTTTTGGAGCTTTAGAAGATTAAGGAATCGGATACCCAATGAAATGATTTAGAAATTTCCTAGCGATATCAGGAAATAGCCAAGATGTGGCATTGTTTGTGTGCACTCACATAGACACACACACACACACACACACACACACACACACTCAAACAAAGCCAAAGAACGAAGCAAACTTAAAATATGGTTTGAGTTCCTATATTTCCTAAATGTACTATCGATTTCACAGTAATCCGGAAATGATCCAAACGTATTACGACTGAACGTTCTAATGTTCCTGTATGATGGCACCATTGAAGATACACTCTTCTAATACCCAAAAGGATTTTGCTGCAAGGGAAATCCAGTGAAAGTTACATATCACTAATGTCCTTGCATGTTGCACGTAGTCCCACGGAATTAAATAAATAACCAAGTCCTTGAATGTTTTCACAATGCGCAAGTAAGGTACTATTTAGAATGTATGGTTTTCAAATGTGCGAATTTAAGGTTCAATAAAGAAATAAATTTGATTCAACTCTTTCAAAACTGGACTATAACGGAAAACGCAATTTCCTTGATATAACCACTATATATTCATCAAATAGACACATTTGAATCACTAGAGAAGACTACATGTATCTAATTATTTCTGTATTCTAAAATATCTTTAAAATCCATCACTCTACCAATTAGCAAGTAGGGCATTCATGACTGCTCTAGAGTACATATGCGATATTAAGTTCACTGATGTTGCCAAAACTTACATTCCTGACGATTTTGACTGAATTTGACACGAACATAGTGACAACCTTTGTTTATGAAAGGAGAAGGTACATGCATGTACTCTTCTTACATTGCGGACCAGCCACAGAATGAAACAATTATACAAAATGTCTCCTTAACCCAAATTATGCAAGCAAACTCTATATTATAACAATTATATGATAACGATATCAGTAACACTTCTTTCATTAAAAGAAAAGAAAGATTTATGCAATAAATCATGGCAAAAGTCATTTTTACTCAAGTAGTTTTTAATATTTGCATCTGGGGCAACAAAAGTGAATATTCCTTTGTTCTCTCCGTATTTTTAATTTGCCCGAATCTCTGCGACGAATCACACATGATGACGTACATGTTATGTTCAATCCAGTCAATGCAGTCATCGAATATGGGACTTGGTTACAATATTTATATTTTATGTAATCCGACACCTAGTACCCCAACTATCCCGCTCGTCCAAGAGGCTTCAGCTATTTAAAAAGTCAAGATAAAACCCAATATATATTCAAGTTTCGAACATATAAATTAATTTACCTAAAATATAAAATCAAACAAAAGTAAAAGAATTATGTTAAGAATTCCTATAATATTGTTTAAATGTACTGTAATTTTCACAGTAATACAGAAACAATCAAAAATTATTCCGACAGAAGGTTCTAATGTGCATATGTGCTAGCACCACCGAAGAAACACTTTTGTAATATCCAAGAGGCTTTATTCAAGGTACATCCAAAAATGTAGAATTTCATCATTGTCATTCTGTGCTTCAAGCAACACAAAATTAGTTAAATTATTATATCATTAATAGTTACCACTTAACTTTTTTATAATTTGGCCACGGTACGCATGATATCTCTAGAGAATAAATGTTCTAATTTCATCACGTGATGTACATTGAACTATTTCGTGGCATAATGTGACGCAATTTGTTGTTGACCTGAATATGGCAATACCCTTGATTTACGAATGAACAAAGTACATCAATGTATCTTCTTATAGTAGACACCAGATACAGAATTAAGGAGTTTAATGTATCACATAACACAAACTATATATATATATATATATATATATATATATATATATATATATATATATATATATATATATATATATCCAAAAAACTAAAATTCGTGTTCATATGTATGTATGTATGTATGTATGTCTGTCTGCATGCATAAATACACACGAGGCGAAAATATTTAACATATGAATACGAATGTTATTTTTTGGAGCATATGTAGGAGTAATGGACGTGACATGATTTATTTGTGCTCAGAACTGATTAAATTTACTGTTAAAACACAAAGGTTTGCTAATGGCAGATATATTGGCGTCAAGATATGTACTGTTAGTATACATGTTTAATTACATGCATACTAAGCTCCTGGTCAAAGGTATACGATATATAACAAATGCCGTAAACTGAAAAACAGTACTAATATATACGTAAGTATACTAAACTTTGTTCAGTTAAGCATTCTGCATTGAAACACGAAGCAGCTGAACGCAACAACCAGTAGGTTTTTAAGATTTGCATGACCTTGGCACTGTAATGGGTAATGTACAATTCGATTGTTTGTACCTAGAAATCAGGTAGAGAGGAAATTTCTAGAAATATCTAGATGTCGCTTTATTGATCAATTAGCCAAAACATCTCAAGCCCCATCATCCCTGAAGCAACGCACTAGTCATTATGTGTAGCAATTATTACCACTACTTTCTTTCCACTTCTGCACGTAAATGTTATTATGCATCCTAAATGTAATTACCACCGGTTGTTGGCGCAGAATTGCCCCTTTCCTGTCATCTATTAATCACATATAATTTGAATGGGTCATATAAATTATTTTGCTCAAGTCATGCATACATCCTCGAGTGCTAAAATGCTACTTATTGCTATGTTGAAAAACATGTTCGATTATTTAATATACCAGGAAAGGTTTGCACTATAAAACATTCCTTACCATATATATTATTGAAAGATAGCAATGGACCATTAATTGTTTGTATACAAATTCTTATTCAAGAGTTCCTCTATTTTTCTTAATTTTTTCTTTTCCGTGTACTAAAAATCTGACTTATTTCAAAAGTGCATTTCTATATATTAGTTGTTAAACAATTTATACCTCTCGAAAAATAGGTTACAAAAGCAGACTTCTACACCCTGAAAACAATCTGCAGACAACATAAAAACCTGTTCCTTTTCAATACACGAGTCTTTGTTGGGGATTTTTATTGATAAAAATTTCGCCATGTAAAATGTGTGATAGCCATAGACGCCAACATGACTTCCAATATTCCTCTTTTATCAGCCATAAGTTAATGGTATTGCTTGTCTGTATTTAGTCTGAAATGTTACAATATTATATGGGGAATGTTTACGTCACTTTTCACGATGCATTCATCGGGTAAGATCATTCGAATGGCCGAGGCTTCAGAACAAGATCGATTGCTTTAGATGGTTCAATTTAATAATATATTGGTAATATAAGACCAGATAAAAATGGAGAAAAAAAATCCATACTTTTATAAACTTTTATCAATCCACTGTCATAAGTTGCATAAGAAAACTCAGTATTTCAGGAAGCGTATATCCTTTCAAATTCTTGGGAGCATTTTCCAGAAAGAAGTTTTGCCTTCCGTTATATCCTAGGTAAATAAATCAAAATAAATGAATCTTCTTGTTATTTATATTTTATTTAGACAATTTCATTGAACACTGTCATTCTGTTAATCTTCATTCTAAAGCAGGTAGTTGTTAATTATTATTGTTCTTATGGTAATAGTCATAATTTATTACTAATTTGAATAAAGGTTGTTTGAACCCTCTTTTGTTTCGTGATATTGAAAAGATCTGATGCATGTCGTTATATGCGAATGATGGAGATAAACTGTTTACCATGGGTTACATCTTGTGACCAGTAATTAAGCAGAGAAAATGTTGGATAGTTGCCACAAACAAGTGATGATTTTATCTTACCGGGAAATATCACCCATGTAGCCCGGACAAATCGGTTAATCAGCGTTTATCTATATCACCTAATCCGCTCTGAGGTGGTTGGGAGCAATGTGACGAAGTCATTTCCCTCCGTCATTAAGAAAGCATGATAAAGTAAATACCAATAGAGGGAAACCTGGTCGTCTTAGAAAGGCCAGGAGCGACTCAATGACCCGGCAACTGTTTTGAATTGACAAAATTTGACTTCGTTTCTCATCGTTGAATCAATTGACGAAGAAACAAAAGGTAGCATCATCCTCGCCGCTCGTGATTGAAAAAGTACTTCATGTTCTGGCTGGAGAATCAAATAACGCTAAGAAGATAAAGTCGGGTCAATAACTGGCAGAATGCAGCTGTACATATCCTTCTCATAGTCTGCTTTGTACATCACAGTTTGTGGATATGCCTATTATCTCCACAAAGTGTTTCTTAACTCGTGCAGAAATTTTGTGTGATCAAAGGATTAAAACGGCTGCAGTGCTTGTGGTGGTCACAAATTTCGGATCTCAGAACATTTTCCAGTGAAACGAATCGGTGTTCGACAAAACGGCAACTCGAGTCTCGCCGTCATTTACATATTGAGCTCTACTGAGCGATTTGCGTACCCTTACATCTCCATCGTCATACGCTAGGCAGCAGTAAGAAGCAAATCCAAAAGGTTTTTTGAAACTAAACAAATTTTTTTATTCCTTAAAGAAAAAGTAAAACATTTGGGATAAACTTTCTGTCAGAGTTGGCTTGCTCCGCTACCGCCACGGGTTGGTCCGGTATTGTGCGATCTCCCACTACATATGGTGTTTTTGTCATCGTTTTCTAGGAGATGATCGGCCACAACATTATTGACCCGGTCGAGTAAACAATAAAACAAAATATGAAATTAATGGATGATATAACAGAAATCTCTGCAGGGATATATGAGACTAGCACGAGCCTCCGTATGTAAAATATAACAATATACTTAATAGCACAAACAAATGAAATTGAACACGCTATTCAAACGATTCTCTTTCTCTCAAAAATAGTTGCAAAATTTATGCGAAATTCAATTAGCCGTTCTGTTGTTATAAAGACAAAACCAAATTTTGTCGTAAAACTGAGTGAATGATCGAACTCAATTGCTGGCGTGTCAGCATCACCTTACAGCGTTCGATCTTTCTCAAATCACTGTTTGTGTTCGGTCGGCGTAGACCTAATTCTATAACTTCTTTCGTTCTTTCTAGCCTTTTCCAGCTATCTACCATCTTGGTTATAGACTGATCTTTTTCACTGTGCAGTACAGGTATGGAATTATTTTATTTTGTCCTCTTCAAATCAAATATAGTACCCGACCTATATACGTGTCAAATTTTTCCCTTCGGAGAGCGAACAATATTCCCACTCTTTTATACATCAGAAACTGGTTATCGAAATTCAACAGAACTAAGCAAGGGTCAGTTTACAACCTAATACACAATCGCAACCCTATTACATTATATTAATGTCCTTTCTGTCTTTTCCTCTCATTCCTAACTCGAATCAGGACTTAAATTGACCTCTTACTGTTATATATATATATATATATATATATATATATATATATATATATATATATATATATATATATATATATATATATATATATATATATATATATATATATATATATATATATATATATGTATATATATATATATATATATATATATATATATATATATATATATATATATATATGTATATATATATATGTATATATATATATATATATATATATATATATATATATATATATATATATATATATATATATATAATTTATTTATATCTGATTTAATTGTTTGCAAGTTTTAAAATCTTTTCGATTTGTTTTAAATTTCATTATATGTCAAAATAATGTTGTGTTGTTTGCTAGAAACTTATACTTTTTCCAGAAAATAGTTTGACCTTGATTGTTCATTTTAATAAACATTAAATGTTGACAAAGATCCTGACCTTGATTCAAAGTTAGTAGCAGCTGCGTAAATAAGTTCTATTTTTATTTTAAAATGTTTATTGTCGAGGTCATGATGGGACTACGTGATTAAGATGTAAACAATATTTTTATTTTATTTTTTAGAGTAAAATGATTGGTTTTTGTCAGGGTCATGTTAGGCGTACGTGATATAAACACGATCACGTGACCCCCCTTTCGATTTCGCAACTTGGGGATTTTTGAAACTGCGTTTTAGAATACGATATAACCTTTGGTTTAGAGAGATATTATAAGTTGCTTTTTTTTCTTCTTTACACTGGAAAGTATATGTTGTGTCGTTAGGAGTTATTTCAAATTATTTGGATCAAAAGGATTAATTTTTTTTCTTTCTGGAGATATACGTGTGCTCATACGAAATTCTTGAACAAAGACAGCTCTTATAAAAATGTATTCGTATTTCCAAAACCGGAGTGATATATCTTATTTCTACAAGGAACTGTTAACTTCAACACAGTACATGTTAAAGCATACGTCATCGTCTTCCATCTTGGAATCATTAGAACATTTTATTGTTAGAACTTCAAAAATTGTATTCGTGGATTATTCTTATTATTAAGTTCATATTTTGTTTTCATTTTACAGTATGTTTCGGGGGAAATAAAATATTACATTTTTCAAAGCTTGTTGTTTTCACTCTTTCTTATGTTACTGTTTATTCGATCCTAAACACGTAACATACGATTAGATTAACCATCATACCCCAATGTGGGCTGTAAATCACTAGCTGAACTATATCACTCGACACTACTGTCTAATGATAACATATCGAGTATCGATTGAAAAGAATTCACATCTTATTTGCATTAAGGAATTTATGGTCTTATTAATGTGTCCTAAATATTTAGCATTTATTTGGCGTACATTTCAAGGCATAGTACAACCAGTTTTTAGCCTACATGATGCATCATTTAAGAAGAACAATTAATTGTCACAACCCGTATCAGAGTAATGCATACAATTTATACAATATAGTGATTCCGTTACAAGCAAAACCACTAATCGGAACACATTCATATCAATGAAATGTTGTAATGACATTCTTGTTATAGATAATCATATAACATTAAAGACCGCGAATGCACGATTATTTTTCTGAACTCCAGGAAAAATTAAAGTACAAATTTAAAGCGAATAAATTCAACAAAAAATTACAAACTTACTTCAATGAACACATTATGTCAATGAGACTTACCTTGCTTTCCAGAGCGCCCGATAGCTTATCATCAGAGAATTTGATCTGCCTCTTCTCTGGTTCCTGATATCACAAATTCTTAGAAAACCCCTTCCTTGAACAATTTACTTAACGAGAGAAATTACGTATTAATTTCTCTCGGAGTTACACTTTTGCTTCCTTTAGAACTTAGACTAATTTTTCGAGGGAGACTACTGTACAACATTGAATTTCGTCTGGTAACAGATACCCATCTTTTAGCTTAGGCAATTAGCTGCTGGTGAAGTAAAAAATATACCTACGTAATATATCAGCGTCACAAAGAAGAAACTCGGCTGACTATAGACTTTTGGCACTCTTTTATGACATCCTGATGACGTTGCCTGCTCATCGCAACTGTGATTTCATCATCTCAATGTGGATGTTTGGAATGCTTGCTTGTGTGAGAACATCAGTGTCCAGGACCCTCTTATCATTATTGGTTTCATCGGACTTCTTAGCAAGATGTCAGGGCACTGTCCAGATTTCGCAATAATAAATGCAAGGTCGTCAAAACAATTGATTTGTTGACCTTCAGTTTTGTTTCTGGACCGATGTCTCTGCGCTCCTAGGAATTTGCAAATTGTCTGTCAAAGGCCACCATTGAACCGCTGCCTAGATGGTTTGGCAATTTATAGAGGTAGTATGCCCTGTGCAAGACCCTCTTTATGTAGGTTGGTGCATCACATTTTCGTTCGTGAGCCTGATTGTGAGACTGAAACTATAAATAATCTGTATCTCTGTTGCGTATCAGACAGTGATTTTGCATTCAGAAAATAGTCGTCATCAAACGACGAACTGTCACTTTCAGAAACTTCTCTTTTTCGCCTGTAGCCACTTTGGGTTGAAGAGCTTGCCGTCAGTCCTGTATACCATGTTAATCCATGCATCTGTATCTCTGTTGCGTTGTGGCCACGGAAGGCATAAGTACGTAGGGCATAAAACAACATACTGAAAACGGCTGGGGCCGACACACAGCCTTGCTTTATTTTTGGCATGCTTCATTTTATATCCAGTTTGTGGCATGCTTCATTTTATCTCCCATTTGTGGCATGGTTCATTTCATCTCCCATTTGTGGCATGCCTCATCTTATCTCCCATTTGTTGCATGCTTCATTTTATTTCCCATTTGTGGCATGCTTCATTTTATCTCCAATATTTTGGCATGCTTTATTTAATATCCCATTTTGTGCATGCTTCATTTTGTCTCCCATTTTTGGCATGCTTCGATAGTCTGAACGCATAAGAATGGGTTGATCGTTTCAAGAAACTACTAGTATAATTATCTTATAAGCTTTTGATTATATAATTGTTGGTCGCACCATTACTGGCGAGAAATTACGGACATCTTACAAATTTACCTTCCTTTTCAAGCAAGCAGTTATCTCCACATTTTCTAAAACGAATGCCAGGAAAATTGTGTTTTCAATGTTACTCAGTTATTTGCAATCGTTATGGCAAGCCAGTTATCTGTAGATTGTCGCTTCGAAGCTCCACTGTAGCCGTTATGTTCAAAATGTCGTATATGCAGAATCTTCTTGAATAATAATAAACTTTAAAAGATTGATGGGTTCCACTAAAACTAGATAACGACAACGTTTCGTCACCTATATGAGATATGTAATTTCTAAACAAAGAAACCTGGTCATATTTTAAATGCGTAAATTAAATTCGATGTGAATCAGCAACATACGTGAGTCAACATATTTCAGTCCAAAGCTGGAACACAATATTTGATGATGTCACCGTTGATAACATAAGACGACAGCGCCAAGCTATGTTGTATACCGTAGGTGATCGCATTTCGCTTTTGAAAAGATGTTGTTCTGGACCTAAAATTTACGACGACTTTCTTTAAAGGTATTACTGACGTACACTAGAGTTTACAAGTCTTAGTCGTATGATTCCTAATTTATATGGAAATCAGCTCCAATTGTCTTTAGCTCAAGTTCGCCTTTCAAAGTATTTCAGTTCACGAGATGATCACCAAAATTTACTTGAGTCTATTCTTCTATCTCATACGCGCTTTCTCTTCTCCAATCGGCTTGAAACGATCTGGACTGCCTTTATTCATTCCCTCTGGAATCCATTTCTCCGCCACGTACGAAAGTTTTTGATATTAGATTTAACCACTAACAGAAATTTGTGAAATGCATCACATCACCACTTTTGAAGCACTTCCGAAAAATAATAGACTTACCAGCTAAACCGAATATTTGGAAAGCCGTTTAAACCTGATTAGTTTGATTATTTTTTTAAAATAGTTCATATCATATACGTTTGCATGAAACTATTACCTTCGTTCCAAACGTAGTCAGTTTGAAAGAATGGTGCGATTTATGAAAATTGGCAGCCTTTGGACCTTAGTCGTGTATACGCTCCTTAAATATATTATATATAGTGTGTGTGTGTGATTTGGACTTTTAACTTAGCTTTACAAAAAATCAGTCATATCGCTACGATGTCTGCAGTGTGGTAGTTTATAGTGATGTCTATTACTGAGGCATCATGCCGCATATATGTAGTATGATGTACCACCCAGTCACATTATCCTGACACCAGGCTAACCAGTCCTAACACTAACCTCTTAATGCTAAGCGCCAAGCGAGGCAGCTGTTAGTACCATTTTTGTAAGTCTTTGGTATGATACATATTTTATTAGTATTATATTTGTGTATAAGAGTGTATGTGTAAGGGATCTTAATTAGCCTTTCTCACCCTTTGATTGGTTTCAAGGACCCAATAATTTGCACTTTTTATCCAATACATTCATTCGCTCATTTCATACCTTCATTGATTGCTTAATATATAAATCAACGATTACGTGGACAATATTAACCTTCAGCCACAGATAAGTGTTTTTTATTCTTTACATTTCCAGGTACTGAATATATGAAAGCAATATATTTTCGCATCACTGCATTTAAAAAGCAAGACCAACATATGTAACTCCCTATTAAAACACAGAAAACACACACACACACACACACACACACACATATATATATATATATATATATATATATATATATATATATATATATATATATATATATATATATGTATATGTATATATATATATATATATATATATATATATATATATATATATATATATATATATATATATATATATGGGTGTGGGGGGGTGTATCTATAAATATATCATGTCTCAGACTTTTAAAAGGATGTCGTTTTAGGCAATGTAAAATACAATACGAAGCGTGTTTGTCTTTTATTCCAAAGACTGGATAGAGCTGCCTGTTGTAGATCACGTTGAAATCATTATTTCTAAGAGCCACGTTAATAGCTACATTTGTTAAAATTAATTTGTTCAGTAAACATGTCTCTCTCAAATAGTCAGTTTTTGTCCTCTTTTTATCTGGATATCAAAGAGGCGCCTTTCATTTTATAGACCCTAACTTCTCCCCTTTTGTCTATTTTTCAATGCTGTTTGAAGACACTGTTTTACGATTTCATTAATTCTGAACCTCATTAAGCTTTTCTTTTTTTCCTTTTCCTTTCCTTTAGTCACACTGTTCTCTAATTATTTAATGGTTTTATTTTGATCTAGTAATCCATTATATGCGTTTCTTTTTGAGCGAAATGCTCTAAGGAAAATTATAGATTTTCTATCAACAACCCCATCTGTCTGAATCCTTTCCCTCGTCGGAGTCTTATTGCTGGTAGCATGGTCGACATTTTTTATTGTTGTGAAAGTTGCAAGTTTTAGTAGACCTTTTCCTCTTAAACGTTTCATGTTTCGCTTTATTCTCTTGAAGTTTGGTGACGACGTGATGTGAAACACTGACGATTTTAATGTTTTCAGTGACCTTCTCCACTATCACCGTGGATACTCAGAATGAAAGCAAATAAAACCTTGACGGGCGTTATGTTGAGGGTTCATAATTATATTGCAACATAATCGACAAAAACCTACTTTGTCTTCATTGTGAGAATAAATAAAATAATAAGAGTAGCATTTTGATGCGCACAGTCGACAATGAACTCACGTAACTGCATTATAAGCATTTATCGATGCGACATTACGAAACTCATTGTTACGAGTATATGCTCTTAAAATGAGTAACAAAAGAGAGTGAAAAACAACAAGCTTTGTCTTATGTCACTTGTTTAGGCTCGAATAAACAGTAACACAAGAAAGAGTGAAAGCAACAAGCTTTGAAAAAAATACAACAATTTATTTCCCTGGAAAAATTCGGTAAAAATGAAAGAATAAGAACTTAAGGTTTTATAGAATCAAATCCAAAAATAATCCAAGAATGATCCACGAATACAATTTTAGTAGTCCTAATAACAAATGTTCTATTTATTTAAAGTGCGAATCCCGACGAAGAATCCAAGATAGCAGACGATGACGTATGCTGCAATATGTAGTGTTGAAGTCTACAGATCATTGTAGAAAGAAGAATTATCACTCCGGTTTCTGACAGTTGAATAAATTGTTATAAAAAAATGTCCTTGTTCCACAATATTACATGAGCACACGTATATCCCATACAAATAACATAATTAATCCTTTTGAATCAAAGTAATCTGAATTAACTTCAAACCAAGTATTGAAATAACTCCAAACAGCACAACATACAACTAACAGTTTAACAGCCCATCTTCTACTGAGAATAATTCTCCAAAACATGCGTTATATCGTATTCTTAAAGTAAACAGGGGATCACGTGATCATCATCTCGAAGGTTATAGAAAGCAAGTACTTGTTGCAGATCACGTTGACCCAGTGTGACCCTGACGAAAACCAATCATTTTATTCTAAGAAATAAAAAAAATTAAAAAATTGTCTGCATCTTAACGACAAAGTCTAATCATGACCTCGAATACAACCAATCAGTTTAATATAAAGATATAACTTGTTTACGTGATTGCCACAAAATCTGAAACAAGGTCAGGATATAGATCAACACCTGGTGTTTATAAACTATCCGTCAAGGTCAAACTATGTTCTGAAAAAAGTATCATCTCATATTGTGAATATATTTACATCACAATATCATGCAATGAAAAACAAAAATAAAATAAAGCTGACAAACAATTAAACTGAAATAAATATATATTAAATCATAGACAAGTAAATGAAATATACATAACACTTTCCCTATAAAGAAAAAGAAAGATCTATACATAAAGCTTCTTTATACATGAGGTTAAAAAAAAAAAACTAATTTAAATTACACTTTGTACACGAAATAATACATTGTTATACACCGGAGGGTACGTCTGCTATTACATTTTCTTTTCTCTTGATGTGACTGATGTCAAGATTATATTCCTGTAACAACAGACTCTATATTAGTAGTCTTTGTTTTTTATTTTTCATCTTAATCAATGAAAGTAAGGGGGTTGTGATCACTAGATGCAATAATCGAAGGAGCTGGAGTTAGGTAAACTTCAAAAATGTTGTAATGCCAATATCAAAGCCAAACGTTCCTTCTTTGGTGCTTTTTTAATTTCTTAGAAAAATAGAACTCTGGATGATCAATACCACTTTCATCTTCTTGAATCAAAACCGCTCCATCCCCAGCATCACTTGCATCAACAGAAAGCTTAAAAGATTGGCTAACATTTGAAGGTGTAAGAACCGGTGCACTACTAAGTATGGTTTTCAACTTGTCAGAAGCCTCCTGACATTTTTCAGTCCAAAGGAACTTGTTTTTCTTACTCAATAAATTTGACAGGGGTTCTGCAATTATAGAAAACTTGGTACACAATTTTCGATAGTATCCAGCCATACCCAGAAATCGCATCATTTCTTTTTATTAACGGGCACGGGAAATGCAGAGATAGCCTTGACCTTAGCATCTATAGTTTTAACTTGTCCATGTCCCACGATGTGTCCTAGGAAAGTTACACTAGCACGGCAGAACGAACGTTTAGATAAATTAATTGTCAAGCATGTATCCGTAAGTCTGTCAAAGAATTTCTGAACTGGTGCTAAATGTCGTTGTAGATGTCGCTCTAGACGATGACATCATCGATGTAAGCATCACAATTGTCTAGACCAGAGGTAATCATATTCATGAGACGTTGAAATGTACTCGGCGACCCTTTAATCCCAAACGGCATTACTTTATATTGGTAAAGTCCATCTGGAGTAAGGAATGCCGAAATTTCTTTTGCTCTTTCCGTTAGTGGATTCTGCCAAAATCTTTTCAGAAGGTCAAATTTGGTGACATACTAGGCATTCCTGATCTAATCAATACAGTCATCGATTCTTGGTAATGAGAATTAATCTGTTTTTGTCACACTATTCACCTTCGCATAATCGGTACATATACGGAAAGTTTTATCTTTTTTTGGAACAAGTATACATGGTGAATTCCAGTCACTTTTCTTGAGCTCTATCAAAATCATTCTCCAGTAAATATTGAATTTCTTTGTTCAAGTACAATTTCAACGTCATGGAAAATTGTGTTTGTCCTTGTAGCAACATCTGGAAATAAGTGCTCATATTCAAATAATAACAGTTTAAGTTAATTTCTGTATTGCTCTTGCAAATGTGAAAGTTTCTGGTTCACATCTTTCATAATGTCTGAATTCCGAAGATTTGCCACTCCAATGTCAGTAGGATCCAATGATATTCCTTCACTTAAATCTTCACTACACGGGACAGGTACAACTAAATTAATTGTATTTTTAACCTGGCTATCTCTTTCAATATACTTTTTTAGCATGTTAATGTGACAGAATATTTATGATGTAATTTAAATCATTTATTTTCCCGTCAACTGTGCAGGGACTATGAT
This sequence comes from Sinohyriopsis cumingii, assembly GCA_028554795.2. Taxonomy (NCBI): domain Eukaryota; kingdom Metazoa; phylum Mollusca; class Bivalvia; order Unionida; family Unionidae; genus Sinohyriopsis; species Sinohyriopsis cumingii. The sequence continues at coordinate 629,033 of JAPYKE020000041.1, forward strand.
ACTTGGCCTGACGAGATTTGTGTGGTATTGGCAAAAGAGCCAGGACACAATCATCAGACTGAAAGCTCCTTTACTTCGAGTTTGTTTCATATCCTGACTTTATTTTGGATTGAGCAGAGTGCAGATTTGCTCTTGCGACCTCACAACGTTTGTGAACTTATATTTAAAGTAATAAACATATTCAAGAATATTAATTTCAGAATCTTCATTAGAAAGAAGTTTCTCTTTCAATAACTTCAATAGTCCACGGACAGTGTGTCCAAACACCAGTTCAATGGGAATGAAACCTAAAGATTCTTGAACTGATTCCCTAACAACAAACAATAGTAAATTAATGCCTTCATCCCAATCTTTACCCGAATCAAAACAATATGATCGAATCATATTTTTCAGAGTCTGATGTAATCTTTCTAATGCCCTTGGCTCTCAGGCTGATAGGCAGAAGATCTGAATTGTTGGATGCCTAATTTGTACATTACTTGCTGGACAATTCCAGACCTTAAATTTGAGCCTTGACCAGACTGTACTGATTTGGAAAGGCCAAACAGTACAAAACTTTATCAAAGCTTTTACTGTTGTTTTAGTTTTTATATTCCTCGAGGGAATTGCCCCTGGAAACCTTGCTGACGCACACATAATGGTCAATCAACATGTATTGGTTACCTGACTTGGTCTTACGTAAGGGACCAGCACCATCTACCATAATCTACTAAATGGTTCGTCAAAGGCAGGAATAGGTTGTAGATGAGCCTTGGGAATTTTTTTATTTGTTTGTTCTTAAATTTGACAGGTATGACAAGATCTACAGTATTTACGAACATAATTGTTGATATTGGTCATCAGAAGTGAGTTACGATCTTGTGATAAGTTTTACTTATCCATAAATGATCAGCCAATGGGGTTTCATTTACCAGACTACGTATTTCCTGTCTGAAAGGTTTTGGAACTACAATTTGATAGTTCACTGACCATTTGTCATCAGCAGGTATTCGGGAGGTCTATATTTCTCATAAGAATTCCATTTTTAATGAAATAACAGACAGGAACTTCAGCAGCGTCATTTTCACTAATGTATTTCTGAAACAAACTGGAGATCTCATTCATGATCTCTTTCCTGTGCGACGACAAGTGATTGTCGTTTATCACCCTGATTAGAATAAAGGGAATGAGTCGTGAAAAGAGGATCACTGGGATCAATACCTTATGATTGATCCAAACAAGGAGTGAAAGCGACGTCATCAAAAGCCTGACCAATACATGTGTCAGCTAAAGGAATACTTTCCTTATCAACATGATTCTCAAGAGCTTCTTTGCCATAGCTCGGGTACCTGCACAAGCTGGACATACATCATGGAATTCTTTTTCAATTGGATAGAATTTCTGATCCAAGCAAGACTTGTCAGTTACAAGTGGATTAAACACAACCTTGTCTCCAGCTAGGTCGTTGCCTAGTAATAAATGGATGCCCTCAATTGGTAAACCAGGGACAGTTCCGACTGTTACGGGTCCTGAAACTAAGCCTGATGACATATTTACACACAATGCAGAGGAACGTTAACAAAGCAGCACTCTACTCCCTGAATAAGACCACTCTCATTAGAAGAAGACTTCTCAGAAAAAGGCAAAGTACCTGACAATAAAAGACACTGAGAATCTCCTGTGTCCCTTAAAATTTTATTAGAGATAGGATTGTCCGAATAACCCAAGAGTGATATAGAACTCTTCGATATGAATGATTCACAATTCTCCATAATCAAATCAGACTGGGATTTATTAGACCCACCAACCGTCGCACATGCCCTTCTGGGCGCACGCGACATAAATCCAATCAATCAATCAAGACCCAACAAATGTATAGCTTTCAATATATGCCCGTGACCTTGACCTCTTAGAAATAAGAGCATTTGGAATAGGTCTGTCTTGATTCTGATGCCTATTGTTCAATTTGTAGCGGGGCCCCTAGTGGCCAAGTGTTCTAAACCGCTCTCCGTTACGGATCACTGCCATCTCACCTCTGTCTGCGTGGGTTCGAGTCTCGGATTCGGCCAATGTGGGTATGTGAGAAAGCTTGCCAGTAGCTTCTCGTGGGTCGGTGGTTCTTTCTGGGGTTTTCCCGGGTTCTTCCTCCACCATTAATACTGGCCGCCATGTATAGCCTATCGTGTGCTGATAAATGGCGTTAAACCACACAACAACAACAACAACATCAATTTGTAGCAATCAGAAATAACGTGCCCATTTTTCTTGCAATGAATACTCGTAGGAAGAGACAAAGATCTTGAAACAAGCTTCTCCGAAGTTTAATTTTTAGATGTTGTGCCAGTCTGAGTTGTACAAAGGCTTGTATTAGGCTGAAAAATTTTCTGCCAAAAGACTGTTGAGTAAAAGTCGTATTAACAAAAGGAACTTGATGAGATAAAGAATACTCGTCAGCAGCTCGAGCAGCATTTTCCAAGGCTTCAATCTGATTCTCGTCAAGATGAGACTTAATGTCACTAAGGGCACAGTTTTTGAACTCTTCAAGTAATACAAGTTTTTCTTGAGACTTTCGTAATCTCTTTCAACTTCCTTTGCTAAGCACCATCTTTTAAATAATTGCTCTTCTTCTCAAGAAAATTCGACATGAATTTGTCCAGCTTCTTTTCTATAGTTTCTGAATTTTTGCCGCATAACTTCAGGGACTAACTCATAACCCCTTAGGATGCATTCTTTAACCACATCATAGTTACCACTTCGGTGAACTGACAGTGAATTGTAGATATCACTAGCCTTACCAGTGAGTACACATTGTAATAATTAAGTCCAATGCTCCCTTGGCCATTTCAAATTTTCAGCAGTTTTTCAAAATAAGGAAAATATTTGTCAACTTCTTTTTCTCTGAAAGGTGGAACTAATCTAATATTCTTTGCAAGATCAAAACTTAAATTTGAATTTGAAGTATGAATGTGCTTTTCACTTGCCAGTTCCATTTCTTTCATTCTACGTTGATATTCCCTCTCATCCTTCTCTCTCTGCATTTGCATCTCTCTCTCTTCCTTTCTTTCTTACTTTTGCAAATGCGCTTGTTCTTTTTGTAGCTGCATTTGTCTTTCTTTCTCTCTTTCTCCTGCTTGTAAATGCATTTTTTTCTCTCATTCCTGTCTATCTTTCTCCTATTTCCCATATTGTAACTTATTTTTTTTTTTTTTTTTTGTAATTATATTTGTTCTTTTTCCTTCTCCAATTTCATTTGTTTTTTTTTTGTAATAACAATTGTTATTTTTCTTTCTCCAATTTCGTTTCTTCTTTTTCTTTTTCCAACTGCAACTGCATTCATTTTTCTCTTTCTTCTTTCTGAAGTTCCAGCTTCCTCAACTCCAACTCCATCTTGTATTTTAATTCTAATTCCTTCATTTGTGTCAGAGTCGGACACAGACTTACTGACTCAAACCAAAGCACTTTCATCAAAAACATTCTTTTCTACCAAATACTGAACCAAAATATTTCTTATTTCCTGTTTCACTAAGGAAGCCTTTACTTCAGAAAGATCGTATTTTCTGGCAAGTTGAATCAAATCATCTTTTTTGGAAAGATCTAATTGTTCGTGGGTAAGATTCGAAAGAAAGATTTCTACTTTTGGTGACATTTTAGACAAAAGGCTTGCCGATTTCACTAAGATTTCAAAGACATGGGGAATTCAAATTTAAAAAAACAAAACAAAGTTTTCTGAAATACTCTTTCCAAAATTCAAAATAATCCGGGACGAACTAACCCAATTTTTTATGTCACTTGTTTAGGCTCGGATAAACAGTAACACAAGAAAGAGTCAAAGCAACAAACTTTGAAAAAATACAATAATTTATTTCCCTGGAAAAATTCTGTGAAAATGAAAAAGAGCATGAACTTACGATTTTATAGAATCAAATCCAAAAATAATCCAAGAATAATCCACGAATAATCCACGAATAATCCACGAATAATCCACGAATAATCCACGAATAAAACTTTAGTAGTCCTAACAACAAAATGTTCTACTGATTTCACATTCGAATACCGACGAAGAATCCAAGATGGAAGACGATGACATATGCTGCAATCTGTAGTCTTCAATATATAGTTCCTTGTAGAAACAAGAATTATCATTCCGGTTTCTGATAGTAGAATAAGTTTTTATAAAACTGTTCTTGTTCAACTATATTACGTGACCACACGTATTTTCCAGAAAAATAACAGAATTAATGTTTTAGAAAGCAAGTACTTGTTACAGATCACGTTTACCCAGTGTGACCCTGACGAAAACAATCATTTTATTCTAAAACAATTGAAAATAAAAGAAATTGTTTAAATCTTAAAGACAAAATTCCATCATGACCTAGGAAACAACCAATCATTTTAAAATAAAGTTGGAACTTGCTGACGTGATTGCCACAATTTTGGAAACAAGATCAGGATTTAGATCAACGCCTGGTGTTTATAAACTATCAATCAAGGTCAAACTATTTTCTGAAAAAGTATCATCTCTAGTTAATAAATTTACATTACATTATCATGTAATGAAAAATAAAAGAATTAAAACTAACAAATAATCAACTTGAAACAAATATATATTAAAGCAGATATAATTAAATAAAATATACATAACACTTTGTAAAATCAAACAAATAATTTATTTCCCAAGATATATAAAATGAAGGCATTGCGAATTAAATCTAAAAATATTCAAAGAATTACAGACACAAGTCCTAGTAATTTAAATTCCTGAATAAAATTCATAACAAGTCCCGAAGAAATCCAAAAAATGTAGGCGATGACGTCTCTGTTATAGCTTATACAGTGCTGATGTGTCAACAGTCTTTTGTTGAATCATTTAAATATAATTCCAGCTTTGAATACACTTTAAAGTCCAGTGAATGTCTTAATTAAAGAATTTTATCAGAGCACGTTTGTATTTTCAGAGAAAATAATCATTTGAATTCAATAATTTGAACAAAAAAAATACTAGCCGGAAATGTAGAAAAAAATACTGGACACAATATACAACATGGTTCATTCAAAACTTAACGCACGAATGACCAACTCATCACAGTTATAAGATTATAAAGTTTTCTACTTGACCTCAGGTCACAATTAGCATTTTCTGAGAAGTAAAAAACACCACCTAATAAAAAATAACTTTCTAGAATGATCCTGATCTTTACACAGCCATAACTTTGATTATATATAATACACATAGGAAATTCAAAAACTGTGACCCAAATAAACACACACACACACAGATATATATATATATATATATATATATATATATATATATATATATATATATATATATATATATATATATATATATATATATATATATATATATATATTATAATAATAATAATAATAATAATAATACTGATTTTATACCCATACATGTAAAGAATAATTTAGCTATGTATTATTTGTTTACAATAAATAATATAAAAGTCAATTAAGGTCAAGCAGAAATGAATTCAAGTCTGGACAAGGTCAAGTTCAACATACAATGTTACATTACAATAAATTATAATGAATGAAATAAAAAATAATTAAAAATACTTACTTGCTAACAATTAAATTAAATATACATAACACTCATAGTTAGTCAAAGAAGGACTTGTCAGTATGAACGTACGTGTTTTCAGTAGAAAGTAGACGCTGTCAGTATGAAACACTATTGGTCAATCAGGGCGAGTCATTGTTTGTTGTTTGACTTGTCTGATCCATTCTGTTCAAGTCTCATAAACCATACAGTGACACATTATGCTATGTTTCCCCATTAGATATATGGAATGTTAAATATTATGTACGCCCCATAAGCCCCACGGTGTCATACACTTTTCAATTTTAGTAAACTCGATAGTGTCGTATTTAACGTTAAATTCCTACACTGTCGATAAAATGCTTATGTTAAATTCCCACGGTTAGTGCCCCATTCCCATATCAAATTCTTAGAAGGGCAAATTGACATATCACCATGTTAGGTTCCTATAGGTTCATATATCGACCCTTTTCAAAATGGATTTTTCATATGGGCAGACCCAGGTTTCTTTAATATTAAGTCTCAAAGGATATCACAGTGGCCCAAACGTAATGTTAAATTTTCATATATGCCATAGTGGCCCAAACGTAATGTTAAATTTTCATATATGCCATAGTGGCCCAAACGTAATGTTAAATTTTCATATATGCCACAGTGGCCCAAACGTAATGTTAAATTTTCATATGTGCCATAGTGGCCCAAACGTAATGTTAAATTTTCATATATGCCATAGTGGCCCAAACGTAATGTTAAATTTTCATATATGCCACAGTGGCCCAAACGTAATGTTAAATTTTCATATATGCCATAGTGGCCCAAATGTGATTTTAATTCCAATATGAATCCATATCGTATTAAACGCAATGTGAACTCCCAATAGTAGTTCATGCTATCACAAACGTAAAGGTAAATTCTGGTACCATGCGGACCAAAATGTAATGCTAAATTCCCATAGGGGGCGATAGCAAATCAAACATAATGTTTATTCCCATAAGGGACCATACTGCCATCCCTAATATTAAATTCCCAAAGGGTATATACTATCCCAATTGTCTGCGTATTATTAATTCTAATATTTACCATATTGTCGCATATAATGCCCCCCCCCCCGTCTGCTCAGGATAGTACCAAGTCCTATTGACGAAAATATATCCATACTGATGGAATGTTCGTACCAAACTACGTTTCAAATGAGACAAATAATAAACGATGATCTAAATTTCATAGCTAGATTAATCGATGGATATTTTAAAAAATGCAGAAAAACAAAAACAAACAAAAATATTGCAAATATATGTTATATTATTGGGCAAATACATACATGTTAACTCTCTCTCTCTCTCTCTCTCTCTCTCTCTCTCTCTCTCTCTCTCTCTCTCTCTCGTGTAGTTTCCACGTATTCTTTCCTTTTTTCGGTGCTTTCTACAGTACTTTGTGGCCTAAATGCAGAGCATCTTACAGAGCTTTGTGGCCTAAAAGCGGACCATTTTACAGTACTTTGTGGCCTAAAAACGAAACATTTTACAGAACTTTATGGCCTAAAAGCAAAGCATTTTACAGATCTTTGTGGCCTAAAAGCGGCCCATTTTACAACACTTTGTGGTCTACAAGCGGAGCAATTTTCAGTACTTTGTGTCCTAAAAGCGAAGCATTTTATAGAACTTTGTGGCCAGAAAGCGAAGCATTTTACAGTACTTTGTGGCCTAAAAGTGAAGCATTTTACAGTACTTCGTAGCCTAAAAGCGGTGCAATTTACAGTACTTTGTGAGCTAAAAGCCTAAACGCGGTCCATTTACGGTACTTTGTGGCCTAAACGCGGTCCATTTTACAGGACTTTGTGGTCTAAAAGCGATGCATTTGCCATCATTTTGCGTCACAAGAGCCAAATTAATAAAATGCTAAAATTCTGTAAGAATCCAGGAAATTTATGTCAATTGAAGATTTTTGTTTGCTACAACTCAAAGTCCGCAGCATATCCAGGACTAAAACTTTATTTATACGGTTGTGTAAACTATAAAATCAAACCACTATTGAAGCGTCCAATTCCACTCTTAACAAAATGAATACGACGTAATCGCTATTAGTATACAACTACATTTGTTTGAGCGATATTAGTCACGTATGGTTGCAATTTTCCAATTAAATAACATACATGAACATTATTAGATGATGACCCAAATGCCTTAATTAATTAGTAGCGGTTGTTTTACTTTGCATTAATGGAAAGGGCAAATGTCACATTGATGTTGGCATGTGTCGACTTCAATGATTTTTAGAATGGGTGGACTTGGTCCAAGTGTAAAAATGAAGAAATAAAATTGTATTTTGCAAATTTGCACTGAATATGCATACGTGTACAGGTTTCGGTGTACACTGTTGATGACTGCTGCGTTTAATGTCCAAAGCAGGATTCAATTAATACATTGCCTCCTGGTGACGATCTCATATACTGTAATACTTTACTACTTTCATCAACAGACTGTGCCAATGTCAGACTATTTGGGTGAAATGCCTAGGAATACGATAACGTCATCAATAGAGAGATATTGTACCGACAGGTTCAAAACTATCACTCCTGGAAAATCTGTCCATTTCGTTTACTGTGACATTCTTAATATAGTCAAAAAATTTCATATTTATGTTCTATCACATTCATAAAGTAATCAAAAATCATGTCAGTTTTGTTTTTGAAAATCTGTCTGTTCATAAAAACCGAATTCGTGTATTGTAAATCCCTGACTGTTATTTGTATACCTTAGCTGAAGACAAAAGCATTTCACGACAATCACTAGAAGAAAAAAGCACTGCCTACTAAAAAATCAAGTAACTACTGCCAAGGTCAAAGATGAATATTTTCGCTGCTGAGCATGTGCTGGTTTTGATAGTCGAACCTGCCCAGTTCATATGGAAAGAACCTTATCTTAAGTGTTGTTTAGCAGTTTAATTAATAGTACATGTTTAATGAATAGTATATGTTTAATTAATAGTATATGTTTAATTAATAGTACATGTTTAATAAATAATACAAGCTTAATTAATAATACATGTTTAATTGATAGTACATGTTTTATTAATAATACATGTTTAATTAAGCAGATACGCAGTTATCTTCTTTATTTGTATTATGTGTCAAGTTATGCTCGCAATTAATCGTATATAGCAATATAGCAATGTGCGCCTTGTGTGGTCATTATTACACCAGAGGTCATGTACAAGTGAAGATATTTCCATTTTTACAATAGTCTTTACAAAATATATACAACTTCATACGTAAATATATATAATTAAGAGTTCTCTACTGCATAAAGGAGGATACGCTGTGTTACATAGGTAGTTCATAGATAGATAGATAGATAGATAGATAGATAGATAGATAGATAGATAGATAGATAGATAGATAGATAGAGATAGATAGATAGATAAATAGATAAATAGATAGATAGGTAGATAAATAGATAGATAGTTTCAGGTTATTAATGTAATTTGATTTCTTACTTATATTCATATCGTATTCATTTCTCTTGTTTTGTTTCCTGTATGCTCTACCAGCTCATTAACCTGCTCTTTTTTTTGGCCCATCCTCAAAAGAAATTTCCATCCTCAAGAGAGGCTGGAAGAAAAACAAATCACTATTCATTCAGATTTTGCAAAACTAACCATCAAAAATGTTATTCACTAGTAAAATAACAGCCATAAAAACAAATACCAATTTAGTAAAGAACGAAATTCAACATCTAATTTGATGCCCATGCTGCGTATCCTCTTTAGCAAGGCTCTTCAAAGACTAACAACCAACGAGTGCTCGTACATGAAGATCTGACTAAGAGTCATACATCGGGTTGCATGTATATCTGATACAAAGCAAATTAATCGAATTAAACGGGGTTGGCACAACCTTAATAACGCGTGTGTGTGTGTGTGTGTGTGTGTGTGTGTGTGTGTGTGTGCGCGCGCGATTGATTTAACATGGTTTCTCCTCTCGGCAGAATCTTTTGTTTTCTTACTGAATCAGCCAATAATGCGAACAACATTACAATAGCAGTTCCAGCTGACTCTGTTGCAATCGTTGTTCACTATGATGCGCACTTGAAACTATTATTGTCTATCAAGTCTGCAATGCCTGAACAAAAGCAATAAGAGTGAATGTCGTGTCTGTTGCTTTCAAGGCAGTAAGTTACCTTTCTAATAACATTAACATGCTTATTTCGACAACTAAACAATCAAGCCAGCCATTATATTAAACATTCATCTTTCACAACGGAGCTAATAGCTTACTTCAAAATAATTAACCGCTCCGGTGGCCTAGTGGTTAGAGCGTCCGCCTCGGATGCGGGAGGTCGTGGGTTCGATCCCCGGCCGAGTCATACCAAAGACTTACAAAAATGGTACTAACAGCTGCTTCGCTTGGCGCTCAGCATTAAGAGGTTAGTGTTAGGACTGGTCGGCCTGGTGTCAGGATAATGTGACTGGGTGGGACATCATGCTACATGTCTGCAGCATGATGCCCCAGTGCTAGACATCACTATAAACTGCCACATTGCAGATATCGAAGCGATATGACTAGAAAATTGTTAAAGCTACGTTAAAAATCCAAATCACATCACATCACAAGACATCAAAATAATTGAATACCTTTGTTCAAAGTACTTTCCGCCTTGCGAACGCTGACTTAAGACGCATTGTAAAAAGCAGCGTACCTCAAACGCTCACTTAAGACGCATTGTAAGAAGCAGCGTACCTCAAGTTTATTCTCTTTATTCATTTTTCTTGTATTTTGTTTATAAATCCACACAATCAAACAAGAAGTCGTTTCTGTACAGTAATGGCGCTTTTGTATTTAGTTCTTGTCTCGTTTGTATAATCGTCTTATGTATCTTCTTGCCCATGAAAAAAGAATTGTATGATTCTTGAAGCTTGCATGCGATTGTTGCAGTATCAGAGGTAAAAAATGAGATATGACATCCCCACTCCTTATGGATTTTCGGTTGTCGTTATCTAGGAGATGATCGACCACGGTGTTAATGCCAGGATGGAGTAAACAATAAAACAAAGCATTAAATGATTGGGTGGAACAACAAAGATCTGAGCAGTGATATATAACAGAACAACACGAGCCCCGGTATGTAAAATAAATTAGTCAATTACATAAACGAAATGAAATTGAACACGACATTTACATGTATCATTCTTTCTCAGAAACAGAGTTAAAAATTTATGCAAAATTCAATTAACCGTTCTGTTAAACCGATGGAACAAATATCATCATATAATCGAGTAACTGATTGAGCTGAAACTGCTGCTATTTCATCATCACGTGGCTGCTTCCGGTGTTTTCCAAAATCACTATTCGTGAAAGGTTGTCGTATTTCTTCTTCTTCTTCTTCTTCTTCTTCTTTTGTTGTTGTTGTTGTTCTTCTTCTTCTTCTTCTTCTTCTTCTTCTTCTCTCTCTCTCTCTCTCTCGTTGGGTCATCAACCGTCTTGGTTGTAGATCGTGTCCTTTTCCACTGTACAATACAGATATGGAGATATTTTTCCCCTTGTACTTTATTCAGACGCACTAGTACCACGCAGCTGAATCTCACTTTTGTATCCACAATTCCTGACACACGTCGCTCGAACTATCTAACGAGAAATACTTGTTATTTCATGGGGGAAGGGGGGGGGGCTAAATTTTGGCTAGCCACATGAACTTAGACTAACATTTTACAAGGGATATTTACTCAAGACCTTGAATTCCATCTGGTAACACACACACACACACACACACACACACCTTAGCTTAACCAATCAGATTTATTTTCTCTAACCGCCAATACATTTTAAGACTCCCATCCTGTCAGAAAAATCCTCTCTAGTCCGCCTTTATTGATAATTATTCTGGGGAAGAAAAAAAAATCATTATATGACACATGTTTCAAATGACCCAATATTTCCCTAAATGTCTGCTATTGTTCGCCTCATTTTCCGCTATTGACCTCACGTTAACATTTTCGTCTTATATCTATCTGACCGTTATCGAACGGACTGTAATCAAAATTCAATTCAGGCCCCAGACAGAGCACATCCCAACCCTCGCGGTCGAAAATGTATAGCCAGTATAGTCCATACGACAAAATTAGCGTTTACGTATCATGCTGACCACGACAGAATTTACTGTAAAATTATGTACAAAATTGAGCACCATATGTACACTATTGTTTGCCAATTTTGTTTAATCTATAAACGTTCCTGATTAACACGATTTTGTTTATTCCAATACAGCTTGTAATGACTGTAATGCCGGCAGTATCTCGTGGATGTAATGTACGGAATCAACATCTGTATCAACCGATGGTAATTGTTTCATACTGTGTGAGACTCGTATCCATATTTAGTATCAACCGATGATAATTGTTCTATTTTTTTAACTGATGTCCTCACCATGCTTCTCATAACAACAAAATATTGCTAACAGCCAACTTTGGTACTATTGTAGCCATATCAAAATATGTTTGCAGTTTCGTAAGGTAGATTGGATTGTGCCAAATAAATACAAGTACGTGTGCCTCTCCGTAACAATTGTCAATGATGGAAGAAGAGAACATATGTTTGTTACTTTTCAAAAAACAAATATCCAATATTTTGTTTTAAGTTCACTTGGGCACTGACAAGCACAAGTTATGTGTGATTATTAACCGGATCAGAAAGATATGTATGCTTAAAAACTGCTTTAATATTTGCTATATACAATATAGATAATGTAAGTCTTCACGTCTATTAAAGCAATCGTCCGTAAAGCTCAGCATGTAATAGGCCGTTTTAGAAAGCTTTTGAGTGTTTAAAGTATCTTAAAATCATGGGTCCTATTTCTCAGTTGGTATACTTATTGGTCAGGAAATATTTGTAACTGTTAATAGCTTCAATTGTAGAAATTTAGAAATATCTCTGTACATCCACCTTCTGTCTTTCATATACAGTATCTAAGACAGAATCTCACTACATAATCTCACCTAGACAGTCTCACTACAGAATCTCACATAGACCTAGTCTCACTACAGAATCTAACCTAGACAGAATCTTGCCTGGGTAATGCAGTTTTTTGAAGCACAAACGATTAAAACTCACACACATACCAATCGCAAAGACTGTTCCAATGGTGACCTTGGTTCGACAACACTTATTACAACTATGGCATGATGTATAGTAAACACACATTTGTTTTAAATATGCTTTCGCAAACATTGTATGATCGTAGTTGCAAGAAGGAGTCGGACGAAAAGTTGTATATCATTACATATTTATTTCCAAATACAATATTTAACACAGTAGGAAATCATTTCAGAATCTAAATCATCTCCATGTACCAGCGACTTGCAAACAATTTGTTATACTGATCATCCGACTTTACAGCCAGTGTTATTAATGGTTTATTTGACTGGTTCCAAACATATATTAAATACACGAAACGCTGGACATATTTACGGAATATTCACTATTTTAACAAAATTATGGAGTATTCACAATTTGAACACAATTACGGAGTGTTCACAATTTGAACGCAATTACGGAGTATTCACAATTTTATTTATCTGCTCATTTAATTGCACTTTATTTTAATTTTAATCTATAAAGACATGATTTTATTTAAAATTGTGACAATTAGTTTTAGTGTATTTACTTATGTCTAGCTTCTACCTCGATCATTGTTAGATCATTCATTGATTAATGTATTAAAGTCTCTCTCTCTCTCTCTCTCTCTCTCTCACACACACACACGCACACACACACCTTATAATGGTATGAAATCATTCTAATTTACTGCTGATATCCAGGAATCTTTAGTATCGACTGTAGAGGAATGGATTATTCTAAGTTGTGAGAACTTGCAGCCGGATCCCATATGCAAACATTTATGGAAATAAAATGCGTTTAAATAACAGGAATGAATTTGGTTTACGTGGAAAATATTATATTGCGTCAGTGAATTAGCAAATTGTTTTGACTGGTTTTTCATAGCAAGACAATGCCGACAATATCCTAATTACTGTGGTGGTTTCAGTATGAATCAATCTTAAAATAACCTTTTTCTGATTACCTTGTTAAAAGATGCAATCATGGTGCAAGTATGGACCATTGGCCATGGTACTGTGGGTACTGACACGTTTCATTTATCATATGAATGTATCTATTTGCGAAAACGCACTAAATATTAAACTAGACATTGTAGCTGAATCTTTACTAGGGGAAACTCTTATGTAATAAATATAGACCAAATTGACGATTTTATTTTACTGACAAATACTCAAGTCATGCAAATATATTTTTTTGTCCATTGTCTCGTAAATATCACATGTTCAAATACCATAATAAAAGTGACAGTGCTGAATTAGTTACATAAAATCCTTTCAAGAAGGCCGAACAAAGTACATTGAAAAACTCCTGAAAGAAAACATTTAAATATTCTCAAATTGTCCTTTTTTAATTTTTTTACGGAATTAACTCGGATATTCAAATTTCCTTCAATCTGAGAACCGAAACAGGTTTTCGTTGAAAGTATTATTTTCACATTGTTTGGAACACATTAAACCATGACGTACTCAAAGCACGAGGCTCCACAGTGATCGGAAATCATCCTAGAACTATTATTATTATTATTATTATTATTATTATAGTTTTTCAGCACTAACTCAAAAACGTTATTGTTTTTGATATTCTTTGTTATCAAATCATCCACAGTTAAATGTATTCCTTAACTTACAGAATGATTTGTAAAAGGTTAAATCATCTATTTACTTACTATATATCCAGTATTACTGGATCTCTCTCTCTCTCTCTCTCTCTCTCTCTCTCGCTAACTTTTAAAGTCTCCGTGAGTTAAATAAAAAGAATACATGGAGTTCCAGGCTGTAAATACATTTTTGTGAAGCTAGTAGATAGGAAGTGGCACATAAATGTGACATGCATTATAGCGAGAACAACACAAAAACATTATCGTTTTTAACCCAACAAGTGGGTTACGCAGGATTAAATTTGCTATTGCGCGTGGCTGTTATCTACATAGTTTGTATTATGGGCCAATTAAAGTTTGAAGCTACCATCATCTCCATTTGTTTAAGCCAACCAAAATCATACTGCAAGCAGCTATATCGATCATGTGACCTTTTGGCCAAATTGTGGGCTGCTTCTGTCTCTCACCTTTTCATTGACTTACTTCCACAGCTATATCGATCATGTGACCTTTTGGCGCAAATTGTGGGCTGCTTCTGTCTCTCACCTTTTCATTGACTTACTTCCACTGTCGACTAATTCACATGACGTGCATTCAGTACGCGTTATAAGATGTCCCAGTTTGACCCGAGTATGGCTCGTTACTAAAGTTGATAACAACGGTGCAGCGGGTAATTTATAAAAGACAAGTGGAAGGAATCACGAATGCATGTATGTATATATGTAACTCGCACGAATATTTACTTTTTGGATTAAAACATTACTTGGGGATTAATCCATTCAAAGATATTCTGAATTATATCATTGCAAAACAATAGTTATACGTGTATCGTCAAGCATGTTGATACAAAGAGAAATCATATAAACTAGTCCAAACTGAGACATGAAAACCGGAAGATGCACAGAGAGAGGGAGAGAGAGACAGAGAGACAGACAGACAGATATATCCTAATTCAGAGAAAAAAAAACGGAGAGGCTTCTAGAAGCAAAGAAAAAAGGAAAGAAAGAAAGAAAGAAAGAAAGGGAAATGCAACTGCAAATGATTTACACCACGCCCGAACCTTTACAAACAACGTTAGGTTTGATGTTGCCAGAAATATTTTGTAAGTTCCCCCTTTAAATGAAAAAAGTGGATGAACAAACGGCTAAAAATTGACAAGGCTCCTCAAATTAACAGGTTATTGCCCCTACAACCAAGAACTGATTATGAAGTTGCTAGGGAATGTATCTTGATGGGTTGTAGCTTGCTGTGTGAGGCACATCGACGATGCTTTAGGGATTGTATATAAGAAACTGGACAAATTCATGTCGGATTCGCATAGAAAAAAGAACAACTATCTGGTAGGTGATGGTAAGCCAAGAACGTTGATCAAGATTACGATAGCATCAAACAGTTCATCTTACCTGAGGAGTCAATATTTTCATTTGTCGGGAGATGTTTTTGGTAACAAACATCAATCTCATATTAGTATTTCCCACTTCTTAATCTGGCACAGCGTTTAGGAATCAAATTTCCGAAAAGACTGATCAGTCTTTTCCTATGCGAGCTCATTGAAAGAAGAAACAACACTTCATCTATGATTGCTACATGCTGGTAAACAAGCAACATCATAAAGTCAGATCACTTCTAAATGCTCCTATTTCGAAGAGCTCACGTATGCTGTTTTTGTTTTACTGAAAGCAATACATGTATTGGGTCAAACAAACCCCAGTCTGATTGTATTATGGAGAAATATGAACCGTTCATATCGAAAGGTTCTTTATAATTTATAGGTGATTTTGCCAAATATATTGGTAATAAAATATTAAGGGACACATGAGCTTGACAAGAGTATTTTGTTATCTGGGTAATGTGCCTTTATCCGAGAAGTCGTCTTCCAGTGAAAATGTTCTTATTCAGGGAGTAGCCTGCGGCTTTGTTAATGTTCCTCTCCATTGTGTCAGTTTGGCATGATAGCTAGGTATATGACTCCTGGCATTCTAAACAGTGACTTCTTACCCATTGAGGGTATTGGTTTATTACGAGCAAATACCTAGCTGGAAATAAAGTCGTCGTTAATTCACTTGTAGCTGACAAGCCTTGCTTGGATAAAAAAATTGATCCTACTGAAAATTAAATCCCTGACATATATCCTGCTTGTGCTGTTACCAGAGCTATGGCAAATGAGCACTTGAGAATGATGTTGATCAAATAATTATTTCTTTAGCTAACACATTCATTGGTCTAAACCTTATGATGAGGTCACTTTTTATCTTGCTGTTGACAAATCAACAGATATTTATCAATGTGATACTCTTCCTACTAGTAATTCTCTTTATTCTAATCAGGGTAACAAACGAAAATCTCTCCCTGTCAATCAGGAACAAGATAGTGAATTATCCTTTCTGTTTCAGAAAGGTCTAACAAAACTGAAGCCAGACAATTAGCAGTCTGTTAATTTGTTTAAAATGCGGTTCTTATTAGTAAATGGAGACCACCTGATGCATCCACTAGTGACGAGTTGTCAGTGAGTTATCAAACTATTCCTAAGTCATATCGACAGGAAATTCGTATTCTAGCTAAAGAAATTGCGTTTTCTAGTCATTTAGTAGTCAGTGATATTGATCGCAAGATCTAAAATAATTTGTATTGGTCGAAATTTTAAAGTGATGTTCCTAATATTGGCCTAAAATTAAAAGTGATCTTTCTAGTATTGTAGATATTGTCACACTTTAAAATGGCAGAATAACCCCAGTAGAAGATACATAAGTCTCATCTACAACCTATTCCTGCGTGTCATAAACCATTTAGTAGAATATTAGTAGAATGTGACGGTCCCTTAGCTAAGACCGAGTAAAGCAACAAATACTTGTTGACCATTATTTGTGCTTCCACAGGATTTCCATAGCCAATTCCTTTGAGGACTATTAAAGCTAAAATCATTGCTAAGAGCATTGAAAAGTTTTGTTTACACCTGGTGGCCATCGCAAATCGGTCTACTCATATCATGGGTCAATTGGTACATCTGGAATTATCCAGCAAGCTATGCTTGAATTAGACATCCAAACATTTTAGTCTTCTATCTATCACCCTGACATTCAATTTGCATTAGAATGACTTCATCAAGCTTTGAAATGTAAGATACGGTCATTTTGTTTTCTTATAGAAAAAGATTCGGACGAGCGTGTACGTTTTTTGTTGTTAGATGTTAGGAAATCATTTCAATAATCGTTGACTTTTAGTAGTTTTGACCTAGTTTTGGACATCCTGCACCATTTAAGCTATTAAAAGAGAAACTGCTTTCATCCAAAATTTCGGAAATTAGTATTTTTGACAATGTCTCTGATTTCAAAGACAAGAAGTTGTAAAAGGCTTGTGAATTAATAACCAATCCTCACTCCACTCAAACCAAATCTAAAACCAAAATATGACACGAATACACCGCAAAGAAATTTGTAGTTTGCTGATAGAGATCTGGCTCTCTTGAAGATGCCTCAAAATATTCTTCAGGCTAACTACTATGGTCCTAATATTAAGAATAATAATAATAATAATAATAATAATAATAATAATGAGGACTTTGTATAACGCCTAATCTTTAAAAGCTCTAAGTGCTTTACAACATTAGACAACACCTATAAGATAAAAAAAAAAAAACATATAATGATATGATTACGAAAACAAACACCTTGAAATTAGAAAACATAAAAACATGCTGAGAATATTTAAGGTAGGAAACTTTACTGGTCTTTAAGTTTGTTATTGCAGTCGAAATAAGTGAGTTTTGAGAGCACTCTTGAATGTGATCACTGTGTCTTTGTGTCTAAGTTCAGTGGGCAATTCATTCCACGTTGCTGGGCCCTGGTATGCAAAAGAACGCTGTCCATATGACTTTGTTTTCATAGTGAGAATAATGAGTATACGATTGTCAGAAGAGGAGCGTAAGTATCTTGCTGGTGTGTACACATGGGTGAGGTCGGATAGGTATGTTGGACTAGAGTCCGACAGTGAAACGTAGCACAGAGAACAAATTTTGTGTTTGATTCTGGATCAAATGGATAGCCAGTGTAGGGTACAGAGCAGCGGGGAGGTGTGCTCTGATCGTGGTACTCTAAGTACGGTCCGAGCAGCTGTGTTTTGAACTTTTTGAAGTTTCTGGAGCAGATACTGAGATGAATCAGACAGAATTGAGTCAAAATAGTCCAGTCTTGAAAGTACTAATGAACACACAAGTTTTTAGTGGCATCAACTGAAAGATGTTTGCGAATGGAGCTGATGCGTCTCAGCTCAAGATATGCCACCTTGCATATGTTCATGACATGTTGGTGCATTGTGAGAGTACTGTCCAGAGTAACACCTAGGTTTCGTACTGATTGTGTGAATTTAATGTTGGTGTTGCTGATATTTATTGTTTGAGGTAAAGGATGTGATTGAGAAAGTCTTTGTGTTGTGATCAGAATGGCCTGAGTTTTATCATCTTTCATCTGCAGCTTGTTATATGTCATCCATGATTTCGCATCAGAAATGCACCTCTCTACACCTTAGATGGTAGCATTAACTTCAGTTGGGTGGCTAGATTTGTATATTTGGGTGTCATCAGCGTACAATTGGTGAGACACTGGATGATGATCTATGACACTTGAGAGCGACTGAGTGTATAGAATGAAGAGAACAGGTCCAAGAACAGACCCTTGTGGAACACCACAACATAGATCAACTGGGCTGGAGTGTATTCCATTTGCAGATACAATTTGTGTCCTGTTGGCCAAGTAGGACTTGAACCACAGTAAGGCTGTATCATGAATGCCAAATACAATTGCAAAGAAAGTAAATGACGTAACTTAAAACATTAGCAATAAATGGAGGATAAAACATAAACTTCTTTGCAATATAAATATGTTAAAGGAGTATTTTGATAGGGATAACTCTGTTAATCATTTGATCAATTTAGTTTTAACTGTCACACACAATAAGGATTTAAACGATAGCATGGAATCTGACTATAGTGAATCGGGTCTGAAAAATCATCGGAATTCAGATAAAGTAAACAATTTGGACCAGAAACTTTTCCATGTGCAGCCACAAGAAAAAAACGAACTCAGCAGCTATTACGCGAATATGAATACTTGTTTCCAGACGTTCCAGTACGAACAAATAAAAGCCACCATGACTTTGAAATAGTATTTAGTTCAAATGTGAAGAAGCATCCTTACATGAGGAATAATCTCAGGTAGGAATGTTTGGAAAGAGAAATTCAGCATTCGCTGAAGAGCGATCTTATTTAACCAAAAGTCAAGTAACTGGCGTTCTCCTTATGCTCTTAAACCTAAACCAAATAATACTTTTCGTATGTATATCGACTATAGAAAAGTGGACAGTGTTACCAAAACAGATTAATATCCAATCCCAAAAATTTATTACTGCATTGACTAAATTGACAATGCAAAACATGTCATCATGTTTGACCATTTTAGTGGATTTTATAAAACTGCACACTGGAAAAGACCTAAGGAAATTTTGGCACTCGCAACTCCTAATGGACTTTGCAAATATAAAGTGATGCCGTTTGATATATAAAAAAGTCCAGCTTTTCATAAACATGATTAACATTTGGTCTGGCTAAATTTGATGGGTACACCGATGATGTCATCATCAGCAACGACATCTGGTATTATGTATATTTATTTGGACAAGCCATGGTCTACTTGATCTGTGCTAGGTATCTGGTAAACGTTTAACTAAATATATCTTACTTTATTCACGAATTTTATTTAAACTTTCATTCTAAATGACCTACGTCCAGGGCATTTGTTGTGTCATAAGTCAGGTAATGGTCTCTACAGAAGTTTGAAGCAAACATATTTATGTCTTGCTATTTAAAAATATGTATAGTGAATCAGTCCTTTCACTGATTTCATACTTAATTTGACAGGATTTATTTATTCAAATAATTTATTGTGATTACAAAGTCCTCATTGTCTTTATGACCACATCACTATTTTAGAATTATGGTGAATTCATTCAATGACATTTTGTATTATATCATTGAGACAGTTAGCACATCGAAGAATTATAGACGATTGGTACATCAGTACATTCAAGATTATACTTTACTAGGAAAAACATTGAAACTCATTGGCACACTATATAATGATGGACTTGCGATATAATATTTTCAGACTATTCACAATACCGTAACGTCTGTGTCAATGTTCACTTTGCATGCATCATGTGTTGAATGTTACTAAATGTGTTGGTTTCACTATTTTATATTACTTAGTTTAAGACCATAGAGTAGTAATACTGAAAAGAATACGTGCAAACGATTTCTAAATTCTTTTATATGCTCATTCACGCAAAATAGAAAATTGTTTTAGGTGAAAAGGTGTTTTACCATTTAGAAGCTAGTATCAAGTCTATCTCTGAATTCTCAGTGCTCATAAGTAAAACTCAGCTGATGCGATTTTTGGTATTGTTCGAATTCAGTGGTCTTCAACTGAGTAATATAAAGAAGCAAAATCAACAACGTTTGTAAACCTTAACAAAAAATGAATTGTCTAAGTTATCATATGAAAATAAAGTTGAAACGTGTCCAAAGACATCCTACATACATCCAATAGAATCGAGCGTTCTTTATGAATTCCAGCTGATCGAATGTGCTGATGTACCAAGTCCTGATGTATCAAAATGGCATTGTCCAAACCTCCTTTGAAAAAATTCACCATAGTCCCATAATCTTTTAGTCTAAACAGTAATATTAGCACTTTTATAAATCCCATGAATAATTCAAACAAATGTTTCCTCTCAAATTATATAACAAAAGATACGCATACCGCTATTAAAACAAGAACACGGGAAATAAGACCATAACATTAAAATGTCTTCGTCGTTTTATCCAACCTTACCTCTGAACATCACAAAAATGTTTTACTCGACCAGTGTCATACTTCCTACATGACCTATATTACAATACCCCACGTGGGAACTCAACCCTCTGTCACGGAATTTAATGTTTATATTTTGTTATAAAATGTACTCGATTTACGTTTTCACGTACAGTGTTAACCGATGTTGGTTTATATACGTCAAACAGTATTTCCAAATACTGAGTTGTGGTGACAACACGCTGCGCCAAGGAACTCCTTGCAAAGAGAACACCGATATGTATTGAGCTCACTGACCATGAATGGTATCACTGCGAGGTTACTTGCAAACTTTAGGAAGAACAGTAATTTTACAATAAAAACGTTTTGACAATGAGCTGTACGCTTTACAGTGCATAACTCACCTGTTGGAAAGGTACGTGAATAATACAATTATGCAATCCTATTTGCTATCCGTATTAGGATATAATTTTTGTATATATTATATGTTCTAATATTATTATAAATTTTACAAATGTTGGATACTATATTATCAGCTGTGATTGTTGGAGCCGTGTTTGTGTTTGGTCCAGATTTCAACGTCTGGATACAACCATATGTATCAGTTCGGTGGGTTGTATAATCTGTGCTGCGGGTAGGCGATTTGGGACCACCGAATTTGCAGGGAACAAAAGGAGTTCTTGATATCCTTCAGAGAGGTTAGACTGAAGATACTTTTTGGTTGTCAACTGGATGCTACAAGTTTTGTCCTACTGTTATTAATGATTATTGATATCTGAGTGAATATCTTATTTACCGTATCACTGAGTGAACTTCTTATTCATACAGTATCACTATTTGAAGGAAAAACAACAACTTATATTGTGATGTATATTTAATTTGCATTTTTGGTTAGTTTTCATTGTTTTGGTTATATGCTGAGAGTAATGAAACATTGTATTTAGTGGGTAACTTTGTCCAAATCAGTGTATTTAGTGGGTAACTTTGTCCAGATCAGTGTATTTAGTGGGTAACTTTGTCCAAATCATTGTAATTAGTGGGTAACTTTGTCCAAATCAGTGTATTTAGTGGGTAACTTTGTCCAAATCAGTGTATTTAGTGGGTAACTTTGTCCAAATCAGTGTTATTAGTGGGTAACTTTGTCCAAATCAGTGTATTTAGTGGGTAACTTTGTCCAAATCAGTGTATTTAGTGGGTAACTTTGTCCAGATCAGTGTATTTAGTGGGTAACTTTGTCCAAATCATTGTAATTAGTGGGTAACTTTGTCCAAATCAGTGTATTTAGTGGGTAACTTTGTCCAGATCAGTGTATTTAGTGGCTAACTTTGTCCAAATCATTGTAATTAGTGGGTAACTTTGTCCAAATCAGTGTATTTAGTGGGTAACTTTGTCCAAATCAGTGTATTTAGTGGGTAACTTTGTCCAAATCAGTGTATTTAGTGGGTAACTTTGTCCAGATCAGTGTATTTAGTGGCTAACTTTGTCCAAATCATTGTAATTAGTGGGTAACTTTGTCCAAATCAGTGTATTTAGTGGGTAACTTTGTCCAAATCAGTGTATTTAGTGGGTAACTTTGTCCAAATCATTGTAATTAGTGGGTAACTTTGTCCAAATCAGTGTATTTAGTGGGTAACTTTGTCCAAATCATTGTAATTAGTGGGTAACTTTGTCCAAATCAGTGTATTTAGTGGGTAACTTTGTCCAAATCAGTGTATTTAGTGGGTAACTTTGTCCAGATCAGTGTATTTAGTGGGTAACTTTGTCCAAATCATTGTAATTAGTGGGTAACTTTGTCCAAATCAGTGTATTTAGTGGGTAACTTTGTCCAAATCAGTGTATTTAGTGGGTAACTTTGTCCAAATCAGTGTATTTAGTGGGTAACTTTGTCCAAATCAGTGTTTTTAGTGGGTAACTTTGTCCAAATCAGTGTATTTAGTGGGTAACTTTGTCCAAATCAGTGTTATTAGTGGGTAACTTTGTCCAAATCAGTGTTTTTAGTGGGTAACTTTGTCCAAATCAGTGTATTTAGTGGGTAACTTTGTCCAAATCAGTGTATTTAGTGGGTAACTTTGTCCAAATCAGTGGCAGTTTTGGGAAACAAACATTTCTATCTTTGAGTGAGGATCATTATCTTACCCTGAGTCAAAGATAATGTATTTTGGATATAGTTGCACATGACTACGTGATTTCCGTCACCTGCCTTATGGTAACCATCATTCTATTCCTTAGAAAACAATGAATTTTCGGTCCTCACCCGGGATGTTTTTGTTTTGTGTCTTAATTTGTCATATACTAAATATTTTCTGACAGTCAGTTATTCATGCCTTAACATCTGAGCGGAATCAAATTATCAATGTTGTGTACAGTATTTACTTTTGAATTATTCAGATTATTTCCTCTCTGGGAATACGAAAGTACTCTGATAACATTCCTGGAAATATATACTTGAATTTACAGTGAAATTTCAAATAAGGATTTTTATTATTGGATTGTATTTTGATCCAACAAAAGACTGTTGGTACAAGCCATCACAGGCACATAACACTTTCAACGTTCGGCGTAATTTGAATTTTCACAAACATTTATTAAGAACTTTAGTTATTAGGACTTGTGTCTGTGATTATATGGTTATTTGGGATTTAATTTGCAATGCTATTTGTTCTTTCTTTCATTTTCACCTTGTATTCTAGGAAAATAAGTTACGTTTCGAATTTTGCAAAGCCTGTTGCTTCTCTCACTTTTCTGTTATTTTAAGAGCGTAGACTCGTAGCAACGTATTTGTTTACATATTACGTGTGGAGCAAATATCAAAAGGAACTTGTGGAGCAAATATCATAAGTAACTGTAAAAGATTCCATACATTTTTCTACCTTGAGGAATAAACACATTTGTGTTAATCTATATTTTGAGTACTCTAAGTGATTAATCAGTGTTTCTTTGTTTAATTTCTTTGTGTTCCATTTATAATCATTGAGAGTCTATGGTTATAGATCCATCAGTCATATTTGTTTCAATTTATACTGGTTCATTATTGTTTATTACTCGTTTTTTTACATGTAAGGATTCACTCAAATTATTATTTCTTTATATCAGTAGTTTAACTCTGTGCGCACCATTTTGTTAAAATTCATTTTGTAATTTATGCGCATGAATTTGGTGTCGTATTTAATATTTTATTTCAATCACAATATAAAGAAATATCTATTGAACGTAATCTCTCTTAGTATCTTTGCTATAATCTGACACCAACGCGGATCGTCCTGTGACACCCATCTGGCTCAATCATCTATTGACACATCACACCAAACTTCTCCATAGGCTCATTAGTACGATTGCAATACATATTTATAGATAATATTTAATATACAGACACAAAACATTAAAAACACTGCATAGATATACATAACACGTTAGCTGGATATTGTAGTGAATTTTGCTGAAATTTGCCCATACTTACTTAGGCCCTGGTCAATTTAGCAAGATATGCAAGTTACATTGGTATGACACGTGAATGGAGTCTTTAAATAAAACAAAGGCTATAAAGGAGTGCACCAGTTATTTCAGCTCCACATAGGCAACTATTTAAAATATATCTTTATGTACGTACTGTTAGGGTTGCTCGAGTATTAACTCAAGAGGGCGTGGATCTTCTAGAATGCTATTTTTCTAAACGTAAATAAATAAATAAACAAGCACCTGAAAACTTGTCCCACAATCGAAAAGTAATGTTTCGGTTTGTTATTGGCTTTGACGTGTTAATAAGTTTAGCCCCTTCTCTGATTGTTTTATTGATTGATAACAATCTACTTTCATGAACAAAATGAAAACCAAATATCACATTGTTAAAGAGGTGATTAATGTTTCATGAATACACTATTGACACTGGGTACACCAAGAGAACAAGATAATCTAATTGCCAATGCACTTTTACCTGTATAGAAATACTATATTGATTTATGGATATTTTGTGACATTCATAAGACATCATCCTGTGTAATTGAATTTGTATATGTATATTTGACTAATATTAGTAGTATATAGGAACGATTCAGCGTCAATGGGACTTACCATTAAAAACACCCCTGGGACTGTTTAGCGTCTATGTAAATTTAACATGGAGAAAACTCGTGGGACTGTTTAGTGTCAAGGGAAGTTAACATGGGAAGAACTCGTGGGACTGTATAGCGTCCATGGAATTTAAACAGGGTGGGACTGTATAGCGTCAAGGGAAATTTAACATGGGATTTTAAAAAAATAAAAAAATAAAAATAAAAAAGGGTAGGCAATTGAAAGTCAATCTCTTTTCGAGACCTATGAGTGGCCCTGAAAAGGGCCTTTGGGTTTCTTCTTCTAATTTCTTCTATTTCTCCACCAACTTCTTATTTTCTGTCCTACACTTTTTCTCTTCTTTTCTTTCTTTTCTTCCTCCTTTTTCTCTTCTTTTGGCTTTTCGTCCTCTTCTTTCTTCCTCTTCTCATTTTCTTCTTCTTTTTCAATTTTTTCGTTCCATTCTCTCATCCTTATCCTTTCCTCTTCATCCTCCTTCTCCTCCTTTATTTCTTTCATCAGAGCACTGATCATGTCCTTTACTTTTCTTAAATTGTTGATCTCCATCTTCACTCGATGGGGACTATAAGAATAGTGATCCTCGTTTAGCCTCACTAACATTTGCTCCATCATACCCAAATTGTCCATGACGTCTTGCAATGTTTTCATTTTATCAAGTTGGTTTGAAGCCATCTTCTTTTTTTATTCTCTGTAGAATACTGTGGGTTCTTATAGTGAAAGCGCGGACGTGATGGAAAACATCCCCCTAAAACACAAAATTGATCTTACCTAGATCATGACCAAACAACGCGCGGACGTAAAGGAAAACATCCCCTACTTTTCTCATTTCATATGATCTACTATCCACATACGTGAACCAGCAATAAACAAACCCCAAATCTACTATTTACACACGCAAATCATTAAAACAAACCCATAATCTACTATTCACACAAACGTACGTGAGCGCTTACAAACACAAACACACAAACACAAACACAAACACATACCCTCACACTAGGAAAAAAAAAGAGTCAGTGTTTATATTCACACTACTCTACATACACACACTGGCAAATAGATTACTATATCTTTTCTAGAGATTGAAAAGGGCTGTTTGTTTTTTTGAACTCCATGACACCTGGTTAATGATGGCACCTTCCAGGCCTGGCACCACACACACATCTTCTTCCCCAGTCTCTTTTCACTCTTTTTGGTGGGAGAGCAGAGGCGGGATAACTGGCTTCAGAATCCCAATTTTCTGTCTCTGGGATTCTGAAATTTCCTCTCTCCTCTTCTTGGTTTCTTCTCTCCTCCTCTTCTTTGTTTCTTCTCTCCTCCTCTTCTTTGTTTCTTCTCTCCTCCTCTTTCATCCTTCCCTCTTCTACGATGGCCTCTGCAGCCAGCTCATTCACTATACGCCTGGCATATTCCAGGTGTACATGAAGTTCAAGCAGTTTAGCTAGTCTGGTGTTCATTCTCTTGATCAATCAACAAGGGTAGCTAGACTGCCGAACGATTTTTAATTTATACTGAAAGCGCGGACGTGATGGAAAACATACCCTAAAACAAAATTGATCTTACCTAGATCATAACCAAACAACGCGCGGACCTAAAAGAAACACTCACTCACTTTTTTATACTACCCATTACTAATTTAAAAATTTTCATTAATCACTTCAATATACTATCCACATACGCAAAGCAATCAAACCCCAAATCTACTCTCCCCACACGTCAAACAGCAAAAAAAAAAAAACATGATCTTAATCTGAAGAACTCTTTGGTGTCGATACGACAATAGACAAAGCCTCTGTCAGGTTCAGGTTGCTGCTGCTGCCGCTGTTGTTGTTGCTGTTGCTGCTGTCTCTGAAGTCTGTACTTCTCTGTCCATTCTTCTCTCTCCCTGTTCACTTCTTCTCTGAAGAGCTCTTCTATCAGGTCTTCAGTGACTTTTAACATTCTCACATTCTCTATCTCTTCTGGCTTCGGTATCAGACTGTGTCTGACCCTATGCAAATTCACGTAGGCTTCGTTCAGCTTAGCTAGTTTGGAGCACATCTTCGTAGGAGGATGGATGGTTAGGCTGGAAACTTCCCCGGTTCTTAAAGTGAAAGCGCGGACGTGAAGGAAAACATCCCTCTACGGTTTTCGAGCCGGAACGTTCAATGAGTGTGATGAGAGGGATAGTAAGAAGTCAAAGAGCATGAATAAACATTCTTATAGCCAAACAAAAGACAAAGGCATTTTTGTTTCAAAACACAACATTTTTTATTCAAAATCACTTAACACTAACAAACAACTCTAACATTTTTAACAATAATCCAACAATATAACATCAAACATTTTTTTTTCAAATCACAAACATTTTTTTCAATTAACACTCTACTTTAAACATGGCTGACAACGTTGTGAATGAAATTGTGATTTCCACTGTTGGAAGTCATTAGGCCATTGATGGACACTACGTTTCCTAGCTTGAGACAAAAGATAAGCATAATGGTGACAAAACCATTGATCTACTTTCACATCGTTTCTTGAAGAAGAACGAGGATCAAAATGAGTCACTAAATGTTCTAAGGAATAGCCCAGGCTGCGATGATGCAGAAAATACACACAGTACTGTCCACACACCAAGGAATCTGTGCCTTGTAATTTCACATTATTGAATCGGGTGGTCTGAGCATTTCTTCTCATAAAGTCAATGATATCGTCTTCCAAAGGGGGCAATCCGTACGAATCGAAATATTCCACACATCCTTCTTGAGGAAAGTAGACGGCTACCCAGTGGGTTCCTGGGAGATGACTGTCGTCCGTGTTGATGACATAAGCTAGATGGTCTTGAGGTTTGCGATGAGGGAGTTCATCTTTAGCACAGACGACAAGATTCCAAGAAGCCGTGTACGAACTGTGGTTCAAAAGGTAATAAAGTTCCCAGGTATCCATTTTTTTTTCTCCTTCACAGGTAATAATAAGTCATCAATTCGATCCTGACTTTTTGCTTGAAAATGTCTGACAAATAACCGTTTCTTCGTTTCGTCTCCTCACTCTGATTCAGGAGAGCTTCGATACGATGGATCTCTTGAGTGGTTAATGGTGGACAAGAATGTTCACGCAAATCTTTATACCACTGATGCAACACGACTTCGTCCGAGATGAGACTCCAAGCTTCGTCCACATACTCGTCGAATTTTTCTTCTTGACTCAACATCAGGCATTTATCGTGTTGAATTTGACTGGGATGATCGTTTTTCGACCAAGTGTTTGGCAAAACAGGAGACTAAATGGGCTTCTTGTTCTAGCCATCTTGACTTCATCATGACAACTTCTTCGTCTTTGTCTTGAGATTCTTCTTCCCCGGTCTCCTCACATTCCACCTTCAAAGTTTCTCCACTAGGCAAAGAGGGATAACAGTCTTCCATGGCTTCTAATAGTCTAGAATGACTTCTCTTAAACTGTTGATTCCTATGGTATTGTCAAATTCTGCATACAGGAGGACGTTCACTGTGTGATCTGGAGGTCGATTTGCAAACTGAAGTTCCACACTAATCTCACCCGATTTTATAGGGTGGAAATGTCCCTCGTCGCTGCCTTGGTCTGGAGTGAAATCAAAACCCAACAAAGCATAGCCTCCTGCATAATCGTCGTACGAAATACCGTGACTGGTGTTGGTTCCTAACTGTCCCGTGGCTTCGTACAGGGACAAGTACGATCTCAAATAATTCTTTGCGACACCAAAGTTGGGCTCAAAGGGTCGGGTAAACAAGGTCTTGCCGTCGCGACTGACCTCGATCTTGGACACATTGTAATGTTGAAACTCAAAAGGATTTTGATCGTGGGTTCCGTTGAAGGCTGAATTCCTGACGATACCAACAATCAAACGTTT
The DNA here is from genome assembly GCA_028554795.2 of Sinohyriopsis cumingii. Taxonomy (NCBI): domain Eukaryota; kingdom Metazoa; phylum Mollusca; class Bivalvia; order Unionida; family Unionidae; genus Sinohyriopsis; species Sinohyriopsis cumingii. The sequence continues at coordinate 658,082 of JAPYKE020000041.1, forward strand.
GGGTAACTGTCCTTGGAACAGATGATCTTCGATCATAGATCGCTGTCCAGCGGGAATGGTGAACGTTTTCACTTCTACACGTCGTATCGGATACTTGGCGGTCGTTCTGCTCAACGTCTGACTGACGTCGTTTCCCAATTTAGGTAACACTTCCACACGACGCACGTAAAGTCGGGCTTCTTGAATGATAGTTTTGTATTCATTGGCATGGGCCATCAAATGGAAAGCGGCACTGCTACGATTCAGTCTCAGACAGATATCCACCCCGTTCAGCAAATACTTTTCTTGTAACCACATGTCCAAATGCAAACGATCCATCAGTTCTAAACTTCGCCCTTGCAGAATTTTCTTACGACGGTCGTTAAACCCCACATTGTGAGGATTGTCATCTTCTGTCAGGACTGTGTCGCTAAACGTGCCTACACCTGCCGTGTCAGGTTTCCATACCACACAAGCATCCAGATGAGTATTCTTCGCTTCTTTTCCGTACGTCAAGAGATTTTCGAAGTAGGCACGATATGGGTAAGTATCCATGCTGCTACTGACCAGTTTGTTATTCAAGTGCAAGTCCACTTCGCTGAACAAGGAATGCATGAAATTGTTGACAGGAGCTACTCTAGCATCGCCTCCTGGATTGGTCTTGTCCGTTTTGATCACTTTCACTTTCAAATACAGGTAACTGCTATTCAGATCGATGTAATCTTCGGGTTGTCCTTTGATTTCAAGCTCGATGGGAGCGGAATCCGTCAAAAGAGGAGACGGGATGAAATTCCACCCACTGGGATTCTTGCATGGTCATCATGGTGGGGGGCATGGCAAACAGATCCAGTTCCGACTTGGAACAGGCGCAAAACTCTCGGTGCATCATTTTTTTCTCTTTCTCAATAATCGAAAACGTCTAAGTCTCGAACGGTTCTTCTTTTTTTGCCTTTCTAGCTTGAGACGTGTGAAGTCTGGTGAAAGAGTATTTTCTTCGTCGTCTCTTTCTGCCTTGTCCTTGCTGAATGCTTGACTCGGTAGCGTGCAGGGTATTTATAGGTGTGTCTCGTCGACCCAAAAGGTCTTTGCCCGTTTGCAGCAAGACATTTTTGCCTGCCCTCATGAAGGCTTCTTTAGGATTTTGTTTGTCGATGATGACATTTTGGAGAAATTCTTTGCCTTGTGTCAGTGCCGCATCTTTCAAGGCGTACAATCCGCGTGTCACCATCGGTTTCAACACCGGGGCCACCGAACGAAAGGCCGATTTTAACATATCTCCTAAACCGTGTCCTCGCTGTCGAGCAACCCCTCGGTACACTGGATACATGACTTACGAATCGTGGGAGAACCGTTTTCGAAAATGGAGTTTTATCGTGACGTTTCCTTTGGTGAATGGAATATTTTGTCCCAGATCTCCTTTTATAGCAATGTTGACCGTGTCCAAATACGACTTGCTGACAGGCAAATAGTGAGGATATACAAATTTGCGGTGAACGTGGTAAGTGTTTCCACCTTCCTCGTCAGTGACCGTGGCAGAATCCACTTTGCAAGGAATGACACGCAGTAACGGCACAGAGGTGTGTCCCACCACGTTATACTCCACCACATCGGAGTACACAAACATCAAATTCAGTCCTTGGTTCAGTTCTACCGGGGCACGAAATAACTTGCTAAAAGACTCGTTGTCGTAAATGGCTGGCAATTCCTTTTTCTTCATCATGGCCATTCTCATGTCCATATCTCCGCCCAACATGTCAAACAATTCAGGACAAAATAAAATGGACACGATTTTACTTCCGTCAAATTTCATCAAGAAGCGACGAGCTGCTTTGTGGTATTCCATGATGACACTTTTTTTGACACTTTCCAAAGCTTTCAGAAACACGACATTAAACCTGGAGGCTATGGTGCTCACCAAATGTTGACCACTAAAATAATAGCCTGGGGGAACGAACAAGTGATAGGTGGTGTACTTTTGATTTTTTGTGCCAGTGGTTTTCTTGTCATATTTGCCATGGGTATCCAAGTACTGTTGCAATTGTTCGTCATGAACTTCCACATCAAAAAAAGTTTGATTGGGAAGGTCATTGAGGACTTGGGTCGGGTGAATCATTTCTACCAAAGCCACTTCCCAATGGGCTTCGTGGTCTAATGGGATGGTCTGAGGTAATTTGGCCGTGTAACAGCACAACGTGTTCTTGGGAAACACCTCCATGGAACTGTCACTGGGTAAGGTTAAGTAAAATTGGTTTTGGTGACTCATAATTCCAGAGTTCTGTGGCTGTCCGAGGGGTTACTGGACGTCCGAGGCGTGTCTCCGCCCAAAATAGGGTTGTTGTTGTTATTGGAGTGGTGACTGAGACTGGCACTGGACACAAGGTTCCCCTGGTTCCCGTTGGAAGAGAATTTCGGGGAGGGATTGGGAAGCAGGTAACCGATGCAACTGCTCAATAAAATGTTCCACAATTGTTTGTCTCCTTGTTGCAAACTCAAATTGGCGATGGCTGCCCCGATGACACAATACACCACGAAGATTTGGCAGAAAAAGACGATTTGCGTTTTAGGCACACGTTCTTCACACCACACCCACAAAGGTTGTTTTTGTAAATCTTGCAGAGAAGAACTAGGTGAAGGAGTGGTCGACGTAGCTGCGTCTGTGTGAAAGAGCATGATGGTCGCTTCTTTTTATAGTCGATGACTTGCGAAGCGTCGATCCAAGAATCAAAACTGGGTGGATATCCTTTCCAACGTACTTTGACTTCTTTGACACGTCGTTTACCCACTTTACGGGTTCTGCGTTCGAGAATGCTTTCGATGTCGTACACGTCGTCTTCTTTTTTGGTGACACGTTGTAAGTCGGGTAAATAAAACGTTCCTTTGAGCACTTCTCCGTTCATGTCTTCCAGTTTATAGACGGAAGGATGACGGCCATGCACTCGTCCAGGGACACGAAACAATTCGGTCGTCCAGTTAGGTAAGTAACCTTTGTCGAAAGTGCGTTTGGTTTTGCCAATGCGCATCCAATCTCCTACGGCCAACACTCCACTTTTCTTGGGGACAGCCCTCGTCGGGGACGTATCAAACAGGCGCTCAAACACCAGCACTTCGTTGTCGGGAGTCACTTCTTGCGGGGCACGTCCAATGCTTCGATGGTAAGATTGGTTGTACGCTTGCACCAGGTGCGGTGAAATGTCGATGTACTTCAGATGTGGTGATGCGTAAAATATTTCCACATGCGTTCTTTGAAAGTGCGTTGAAAGCGTTCCACGATGCTGGCTTTGGTTTGGGGATTCTCGGTGGTAAAAAAATGAACGTCACGTTTCTTTAATTCTTTTTGGAAAGCTTGGTTCAGAAATTCGGTGCCTTTGTCCGTTTGCCATCGAAGAGGGTGACGACCGCTTTGTTTCAACACTCGTTGCAGGGCTCGCACTAACTCGCTGCTCGATTTGGAAGTCAAGGGTACGACCCAGGCAAATTTGGAAAAGACGTCGATGACACAAAACAAATATTCGTAGCCACGATTGTAGCTGGCCAAATGAGAGACATCGGCTAAATCGGCTTGCCATTGATGATCGATGCCTTCCACTCGGGTGCGACTTCTGGAAAACTTGCGTGGAATGGGTTTGTGTAAAGTGTAGGTAGCTTGTTCTTGTAACCATCGTTGCACTTGAGGTAAACGGAAACTTCTCAGTCGCATTTTGGCAGCACGATACAATTTTTGAACTCCTGCGTAACCTGCAGGATGCGAGGGATCGTAGTAAATGCTGGCTAACACTTTTTGCATTTTGTGTTTGTGTGTTAATAAGGCACCCACTCTTGGAAGATGCTACTCTTTTTCTCTTGGGGTACTTTCTTGGATTGCAATGCTTTGCGTGTGCGACCAGCAATAGGTGTCGCAGAGGAGGATGTCGGAACAGGGGATATCGGTTCTTATTTCACTTCTGTCTTCACTTCTGTCTTCACTTTCTTTTTCTCTTGTGATGAAGAGGGGGTGGTCATCATCTTTTTAATCCATCCAATTCTGGAGGTAGGTGGTGTTGTTAACTTGCGTACTTTTTCTGGTGGAGTTTGAAACCCTTCTTCTTCTTCTTTTTCTGTCTGGGTCACTGGTAGTGGTGGTGGCGGTACTGGTGATGGTGCTGGACTTTTCATCAAGGTCTTAAAATCTTTCAGAGTGGGTAGAGCTGTTTCGTCTAAAGCTTTCTGGTGAAAGAGTTGCAGTCGTTGCAAGAGTTGACCGTACTTTTGCGATTTTTCTGTTTCGGACAAATCTTGGCGATCCATCAAGGACTGCAATTCGTGTTGTAACTGGGACATTTCGCTCAAATGGGGATTAGGAGGTAAATGCGGGGTGCATTGTTCTTGCCAACGATGGTATTCCATCCATCGCTTGTAAGGCACTAAAGCTAGTTTTCGTCCTTCCATGGGGTTGACAGGGGTCGATTCTGAGATCTTGGGACTTCCGAGGGCCTTTTTATCTTGCTCCCACCAGTCCTCCCAACATGGTTCCCAAGACTCCTTTCAGTAAGGGGCCTAACAAGAGAGGTAAAATGCCTCCACGTTGGACCAACATCTTCTTTTGACGAATGGGAATTTTCTTTTGAACCATTTGGCGAAGAACGTGACGATGTTTGCCTAAGCATTGTTTCTGGTGTTTGGACAAAGGGATCGTGCCTTTCAAGACGTTCGAACAACATTCGATGGCCTCTTTGGAGGCTGATTGAATGAGTTTTTTTCGTAGAGGTGGAGAAGCTTGGGACAGGACAGATAACATGTCCCCATGTTTGACTAAACGAGGAGGCAGTCCTTTCCTTTTCTTTCCTTGGGGCTGTTTAGAAGAGGGATGTTTTCTGGAGGGTGACATAGTTGAGTCTTCAGCACCAAAAACACTGATACCCCCGACTTGGTCACAGACCTTTTTTTTACTGGAACGCATCGCCACTGATTGTCTTTACGTCGTATCAACTTGAGGACAGGCATGACACGTCGTGGAGGTGTACGCAACGGACTAAATCGAGCCAGTTCTTGCTTGGACAAATCCAGTAAACTTTGTAACATGCCCGATCTTTCTTGAACTTTGATTTTGGGAGTAGGTACTTTGTGAGCAGCAGCCACTGTCACTAAATTGGAGGGTCCTGCCACTGGGGAAGTTCTTGGGGTCATCAATGGAGAAGTTCTTGGTGTGATCAACGTCTCCAAGTACTCTTCAGTTCTTGGTGTCATCAACGGGGAAGTGGATGAACGTGAGGCTGCCGGAGACGCGGTCACCGCCGTGGCAGGTCGTGGTTTGCCAGTGTAAGGTTGCGTCCTGGCCGAAGTGCCTCTCTTGCGACTAGTTTTCTTCTGTGGACTTTTCTTTTTCTGGGGACTTTTTCTCTGTTTCTTTTTCTGGGGGCTTCTTTTCTTTTTCCGGGGTGGTGTCTGGTAAGAGGAGGGTCCCGCCACTGGAGAAGTTCTCCTTGGGGACCTGGTCTTTTTCTTCTTCTTGGAGCTTCGTTTGACTTTTTTCTTGGGGAGAAGTTTGGGGGCATTAGGATCCCATCTTAAAAGAGAGCGAATGATGAACCCTCCTAGAGTACCGCTCCCTCCAGGTTTCAAAATGATTTGTTTTTTGGTTTGAGTGTCGATGCGGGGATCGGCCAGTTGGGTCAAAGCGACTTTGTTTCGATCAAAAAAGCGTTTGGTTTGATGAGGAATCTAAATGATCCCTTGGAGTAATTGACGTGCCGTCACCGTGAACCATCGTAAGACTTCTTTGAGACTAGCTTCTAAGACACGAGCTCGTATTTGTGGATTTTTTTCTCGACTGATGCCATACAAGGCACGAATCAATTTGACGGGAAGATGCGACTGAAGGGACGTCATGTTCAAAATGTGTGTGAGACAAACGAAAAGTGTCTGAGGTTTTTATAAAAAAAAAATTTGTGGAATGAAGTTAAGTCGAAGACGGAGACGTGTACAGGACAGGCCCTCCGTCTTGGTACCAGTGGTGAAACAAGTGGGTACGAAATCGCAAATCATCGGGGGTCGTAGGTTTCAAATCGACGAGTAAATAGGCGTGTGGAGTTTGAGTGGCATCGTCGTACGCCTGAGTCAGCCAAGGCGTTCCTAACTGTTTGGCTAAGACTTGCACTTGCGATTTATCTCGAGGGATTTTAAACAAGACCACGTAATGCGCATTGAGACTGATGGTGCGAAGGGCTTTACTTTGTTGAAACAAATTTTGGGTGATGTAAACGACACTGGCATTACGGTGATGCCCTTTGCGCGTGAACCACAGTTTAATTTCTTCTTCGTCTTCTCCTAACATGTCGTCGAAAATGACCAAATGGGTTTGACGGGAGTCAGAGACGATGCCGTCGTCTTCTTTAGGAATGCCTTCCACAAACACGATGGAATCGCCTTGACTTTCTCGCAAGAGGCTGTACGCCGATTGCCATTCTTTGTAACACCACACGATCCGCTGAGGTGGTCGATCGATCAAATGATGTTTATGTTCGATCAAACGTTTGACGAATTCGGTTTTGCCTGAACCGCTAGGTCCAGCAATGAGCATGTTAAAGGGATGGCGAAGATACAAAGCCTCCCAACTGGCACGATCTAAGTGTTCGTCGATGACTTTGACAGTGGAGAAAGAGGGAGCAGAGACAGCAGAGGTAGCCATAGTGTCAGGAATGTCACTTGTGACACGAAAACAAACAAGACGAGAGTTTATATACTTTTTTCAGAACACGTTTATTGAATGTTTTAAACATGAATACGAAAGACAAAAATACATAAAAGCCAAAGGCTTAAGTACAACGATAAAAGGCACATGAAAATCGTTAACGTGGAATAAAAACAAGTGTCTGTACAACATGTTTTGGGTAAAGTTCTGACCAGTTCTATAGGGGGTAAGGTCACACAAGTGTCCTCCCGAAAGGCTCTTTCAGGCCTGTCCACGACAGTCGTGTCCTGGGTGACGGGTTCTTCTGGCACCGTCACTAACACAGGTTGAAAAGTAACTTTTTTCTTTGGACGTTGAAAGGAAGGATCACAACTCTCGAGCATACTGGGCCACTTCTTGGGTCCAAGCCTCAAAATCCCATTTTTTCCAGGCACGGACATCTGTCCAATGGGGGTGTAAGTCACAAGCTATACACACATCGTCATACACGTCTTGGGTAGGTAAACGTTGACGAATCTTTTTTTCCCGTAGAGGTCGAGAAGTATCCAGATGAAAACGTAAGGCTTTGAGCAAAAGGAGTCTCTCGTGAACATTTAAAGTCACCACTTTCATGTTGAATGGGGTGGTAAATACTGTTCGTAAAGAGTCCACAAGGAATCGGCTGGTAAACGAAATCCCAGAAAACAAGTCACTAAGACACACACCACTTGTCGACCCAAATTGAATGGATACAGTTCTTGTAATAATCGATGGTAATGATCCACGGTTTGAATATGGTTATTGAGTTCCTTCCACGGAATCTGTTCAATTACATGCGACATAAGTCGTGGAATGGCAGCCTGTTTTTATAGTCTCTTTGTTTCGGAAACAATACACGTACTTTCTAGCCAGAGATCTTCGTTCTCCAGTGGGGAATCTAAATCTTGCATACTGTAACCTAAACTTCAGAGTTTGTTTAGGAGTTTCCTCTTCCACTAAGTATATTCCACGTAAAAGATGTTGGTAATCATTTAACTTGTCTTCCTCAATGCATTGCACTAGGTGAATCTCGAAGTAACCAAAATGATCAACACGTGGATCATCAGGGCCCTGGAAGTATTGAATAAGGTCTGACCACTGAAACAATTTCTGACGAATCAGTTCTCTTATACCATTCAGGTACCAGTGGTTAAACATCTGGTGACGTAACGGATGCAACTGTTCCTTACGTTTCACTTGTATTTTGACCAGCTCTCGGTAAATGCGTTCTTTTAACTCCACAGGCAAAGCACGAATGTTCTCTTGTAAAGTATCCATGAATAGGTCATACTAAATCCTCTTTTGTCTGACACAATAAATGTACCGTTTGCACAAACATGGTTTTAATTCATTGTCGAATCTAAATCGTTTAAACACTAATTTACACATTAAAATTCGTTCAGAAGTTTCCTCTTTCACTACGTCGACATTGCGTAAAAGATGTTGATAATTCGTTAACTCTTCCTCTGGAATTGGATCCAGTAAGTTTACAATGTATTAGATAGAATCATCCATACCAAACCAATTCTTTTTATAAGCAGGGGTTCGTTGATCAATGTCTGTCTAATGGAACACTTTCAACTCAATCAGTCCTTGTATAGCCTTCAGGTACCAGTGGTTCAAACACCGGTGACGTAACGGATGCAATTGTTCTTTACGTTTCACTTGTATTTTGCCCAGCTCTCGGTAAACGCGTTCTCTCAACTCCATAGGCAAAGCACGAATGTTCTCTTGTAAAGTATCCATAAGATTATGGTAAGTTACTTCAATGACTCGGTCCCACTAAGGGTAAGTAATGACAATTCGGTGACCATCGAGCATGTTCTACGTAGGCCGAATCTTCTGGTTCCCAGTGGTGAAGTGACACACCGCAAATGATGCACTTGACTTTATCTCCTTCGCCCAAGTAGAAAAATCCGGCTCTGGCTAATTCTTCGGGGGTCAGGCCTCCCAGATACTTAGGCCATTTTCCTTTGAATGATTGAAGACGATTTTCAAAGTCGCAGTACTCCGACAAACGCATAGGAAACGAATATTCGTCTTTCACAGGTTCGTTTCGATGAGGGTTGGGTGACATGGACAGGAGTTTACTCAGAGCTGGATGACATCCGTAGGGGGGTAGACGTGAAGGTGAACATCCACCTTTAAAACGAAACCCAGTAAAATGTCCAAGAGGACGAGCGGCATCGCTTTCGCATCCCTCAGGTTTGGCACGCACAGCATGACTTTCCATGATAGGGGTAGTGAGAACAAAGTTCCCATGATGCTTTACGGCATCGCTAAGGTCACAGCGTACAGCATCGTTCCCATCGCAAGGCTCACAATCGCATTCCACTTCCGAAGCCCCACACTTGAATTGTGCCTTTCTAAACTTGTTGTGTGTTTCTCTGAAAGTATTCATCTTGTTCGCTCGGCCTTGGTAGGTAGTCACAATGAACTATCGATCTTGACCATAGTCCGTTTTTATACTAGTCGCAATGCAGTCTCAAGCTTGTACATCGTTCCTTTTTTATGTTTTTTATGTTTAGTTTTGGAAGGTACCGTCTCTAAGGTGCCGTCATCATTGTACCGTAGTGTCATGGGTGGAAAGGCCATAGAAAGGTAAGGACAGTGCGGAGACCATCGAGTATGTTCCAGAATAGCTGAATCTTTGTAGATACATAGATCCATTCGTAACTTCAGTCCGCAAGCGAAACACTGTACTTCGTATCCCAATCCTGACTCAGGTCCCAAGTAGACAAATCCTGTTCTAGCTAAAATATGCGAAGAAGGTAATCCTTTCCTATCCGTAGGCCATGCTTGAAACGTGTCCAATCGACGGGCACAATCACAATAGTCAGGCAAGAAAACCGGAAAAGGGTAGGCTTTGAACTTGGAGTTCTCATCGGGTTTCTCACTCGATTCTTGCTGTGGCGAAGTCATCCTTCTGGTGGGTGGCTATCCGCTTACAACCAATGTTTTATACCAACATGTCCCTACGGCAAAGTAAAGTGGTTGGGCAGTCGCACTCGCTTCTGGTACACGATTTGATAGACCTTTTCCAAGGGTCAACTGACGATGTGGTGAGTGGGTAAACGTGCAATCTTGTTCGGTTGATAGGTGGTCACTTTAAAGTGTTCATCCTCTCCAGATTGCAAGGCTTCTTTCAATACCCCAAAGTTGACCACACGACTGGTACGATAATTCAGAGTCAATCCTTTCACTTTACACTTCGTGTGCACTTCTCCTTGTTTGTCCCGGTATTCGTAGCCGTAATTGTTTGGACCGCCACTGACAAAACTTAGAATCTTGTCGTCGGGATGCTCGTCTGTCCAGGCTCCTAAACGGTCTCCTTCGATGTCAGGGTGCTGTTGACTCGGGTGATGGATGTAAATGCAACTGTCCGTGTCAAAGTACAGGACGCGTTCCCCTAACAGTTCTAAAGCTTCGTACAATTTTAAGCGAGCATGGGCTGTCACGTAAGCCGCAATGATGACATTTCCAAAAGGGTCGTCTTGTACAAAGTCCAAATCTTCTTCGTAATTGACCAAGATCAAATCCTCACGAACGACGTCCACGTGTTTCATGTATTTGGTTTTATCGTGAATCATCTGGAAGTAGCGGGAAGGTTCTGTCAAATAATCCGTCTTGGGTAAACACGGTCGTTGTGCCATTTTACCCCACAAGCAATATAACATCACTTTGGCAAACGATCGCCTGCCTTCGTTTTTCTCGATGTGGTCTAAAGTGATGCCTTCTTGTTCATAGTATTTCTCTCTGAATGTCTTTTGGTCTTCGGGAGTGTGACACCAGGAAGGATAGCCGCTGGCTTCTTGCTTCAGTTTCAAAAAGGCATCCACGTAGTCTGCGAAAATACCTTTCTGCGTGGGGTCACCCTTGTGGTATTGTTGTGTCTTGGAAAGTGGCAAATTTCGTACACTTCTAACAGTTGGTATCCCATGTCCAGAGCTTTGAACAATTCCACGCTGACCCAGGTTCCCGTCAAAGCCCGTTCTTCCTGGGTGTGCTGACAAGGCTGATCTTGGTTGCACGTTTCCGCACAAGTACGGCACAAAGGAAACATCAGTTTGCCTTGGCAATGGTGAGGTAAGACGGGATGGTACAAGTCCGTGGGAGGCAAAACTTTGCACTTGATCAAGCCTTCGTATTGTCGAATGTTTTTCAGGTCGATGTGTTCCGTGAACAATTGTGGGTGTCCTGCAGGAAAGCGACAATATTTGCATACGTAGGGATACAGCGAACACACGTCCAAGTATTTGATTTCTTCTCCTTTCTCTTCGTCGGCTTGGTACAGCAAACAGGTGGCATTGGTCCTTCCTCCGTACAAACTATCCCTCGGGTTCAGCGGGTCCATGAACTGGTAACTTTCCACGAGGCGTTTAAATTCGGGATCGGTCTTCAAACGGTGATCGTATTCGTTTTCCCACATTTCCACCACTTGGTATCCTTCCTGTTCTAACTTTAGGCGTCGCTGACAAGTGTCCTGGTACAAGTCTTCCATGGTTCGTTGTAAAAACTGATTTTTAGTGTCGCGGTCAGGGTAACAGACGGGACATCCGTGAAATAAGCAACCGTTAAACTCGTACACGATCTTGGGGTTTTCTAAGTCCCAACCATCGACCGAATGCGTTCCGATGGTCTTTTCACCTCCTCCGTTGCGGGCATGCTGAATCCATTTGTCTTCCTTGTCGCACAAGTAATGTAATCAGCGTAGGGCTTTGACCGAGTATTGACGTTTGACATAGTTGGTCGTTTGAGGACTGATGACAGCCACGGTGTTTTCAGGCATAAATCGTTGCCGGTACACTAAGGAACACGCTTTGGCAATGGTGCAAGCTTCTTTCAAAGGATCGACCCCTCCGTGTTCCATGAACAGTTCTCGAAATTTTCCACAGCATCGCCGTAAAATGTCCACGTCGGAACGACAATACTTTAACATTTCTTCCTGAAAGTCGAAAGGGTCGGAGGCGTGAGCCTGGTACCAATCGTAGAAAGCTTCTCTTGTTCGGTACGCATGTTGTCGGGGTCGTAATAGTGAGCCTCAGGTAAATGGGGTAGAACGGCGTGTTGATTGGCTTCCGTATTGAAAAAGTGTTGAAAGTACCCTTTAGCCATTTCTGTCATTCCAAACGTTTTAGGCATTAGACTCAAAGGCATGGCCAAGTAACTCATCGAATCTTTAAACTGTACTTGTCCCATTTGCATGAAAATGATTTTGGCTCCGTTCAAAGTGACTTTAGGACGTTCGGTGCCTTGTTCCGTATAGTATCTCAAAAGAAACCGTCCATCGTATCCGGAGAAATTGTGAGCCATCACTGTGGCATGACGATGACAATCTCCGTAACGTTCGATGTCCTCTTGGCTCCACGTCTTGTCGATGGGTCTAAGACCCATCGGGCGAAATCGGCTAGCGTGTTCGGCCCTCGAAAGATTTTTTCACGTCCTCCAGGAATTTTGCTGCAGTGAGGGCAATGACTGAAGATAGGTTCTTGAATGCACTTCTCGCACGCTCGATGAGCCACGCAGAAATTAGGAATGTGAATACCGGTCTCTTGCATGCATTCGAAATCGAAAAAGATGAAATTGCCTTTCTTCTTCTTCTTCTTGTGACCATCCTCTTTCTCTGGTGGGGGTTGGTATTTTTGCACGTAGGACTGGTGCTCCAAGTCCACGATGTGATGACAAATGTGACATTTCTTCTTTCCTCGACATACGTGTGCCTTGACAGTATTGGTACATATGCCTTGTCCACACGTAGGGCACAATCTCAGGAGTTGACAAGCACATTTCTGCTGTGAACCTTGCGTCTTCAGATGTTGTTGGTAACAGGCAGGGCTGACAAACCTGCGCAGACAAGCAGGACAATGTACTCTTTCTTGTCCTTGGCTCAGACAGGGTGAAGAGGCCAAACATCCTGAGCATTTCAATCCGCAATGTTTGTGTTGCTCTCGATTATTTTAACCATGGTCACATTTCTCACAGTAATAACCGTATCCCAGGACTGCAGTGATACTGGTAATGGTATCGAAATGTTCATCGTGATAATAGACATGAAAGTATTTTCCGTCCTTAAAGTCTTGGCCTCGAAACAACAGAGGCCCACGCACTTCTTGAGGGTGCACTTTCAAGGTGTAGCGTGGAGCTAGGGCATCTTGCAACTTTTGCATTTCAGGAATGCCACAGGGTCTGTCTTTGGATAGGCCAGCTTGTTGCAACAGGAGTTCTGCTTCGTTTCGTTGTTTCGCTCGGTCCGATTGTTGAATAGTTTTCCAGGCTCTTTTCCTTTCTGTCGTGTCGTTCTTGTTGGCATAGGTTCGTCCCACCACGATGGCTCGGGCCAAACACATCTGGTCTTGAGAATTGTGAATTTGGACGATACTCTTTTTGGTGCTGCGAAGGTCGTTCACCAGTAACACCTTATTGCGTTGTCCGGTCCCTTGAGGAGGAGAGACGTGGGTCATGTCCAGTGTGGCTTTTCCATCGGTGATGTCAAACTGGTCATTAGATTGTTTCCCTCTCTAACCGAGCACAACGATGGAAGAGACTAGCCAAATCGAACGTTTCATCAGAGCTTTGCGAGGGGTCATTAGAAAATTCTCTTCAGACCAGCCGACGGACTACTCTCCTTCCTTGCGAGATAAAAGTGAAGATACTTGCTATATCTGTCAGAAGAAAGGGCATTGGTCTTCAGAGTGTCCCGACCGTCAAAAAAGAAGAAAAGGGGCTAGAAAAGACAAAAGTCAAGATACCTGTTATTATTGTAAAGAAAAAGGACATTGGTCTCCAGATTGCCCAAAAAATAAACAAGAGGTGTCAGAAGAAAAGAGGGATTCTTCAGAAGAAGAGAGGGATTCTTCAGAGGAAGAAAGCAGCCAGGTAAAGAAAAAGAAACAGGAGAAGAAAAGAAGAAGAGAAGAAAGTGAACAGGAAGAGGAGGAAAAGAATGTGACGGTGAAGAAATTTAAAAAACAGAGAGACCTAAACAATGAGACAGAAGGAGTGTAAGAACTTTTTAAATAGTTCTGTTGTGAATTGTGAATTGGATTGTAACTATTGATAAAAGAATACATTAATTATATAAGGTAAGTGTATTTGGGTTTTGATTTTAAAATAAGAACCTACACTCACACACTCATACACAGACACGTACTATAAGAGTAAAATGGTTCTTTTTTTTTTTTTTTTTTTTGAGTTATCGGCAATTGAAAGTCGATCTCATTTCGAGAGACGTGGGTGGCCCTGAAAAGGGCCTTTTTGGTGTAGGGGTGAGTTTAAGCAATCAACTTTAACTGCCTTAAGCCTTTGCCACGGCCAAGGCCTACTTCTGGACTGCGTACTGTTGATGATGATGATTTGGTTGAAATCACTAAGGGTGGTACGGTAGGCTTAGTCACAGGGTTGACGTGTTTAGCTCGGGAAGGTCGTATTCTCTTCGGTCGTAATAAAGAAGTCTGATACATTTGTTTCAGACTTCTTAACTCCGCTAAAATGTCCAACAGTACCGTGACCGTTTGATTTTCACCCTCTTGTTTCTTTGCTGCTACTTCTTCTTGTTGTTGTTTTTTTTCTTATCTCTTCTTCTTGCTGCTGTTGCTGTAGGAAAAAAGCTTGTTCCGCTTCCTTTTGCTGTTGTATAAATTTCTCCAATTCTTCCTTCTGTCTCTGTCTAAAATTCTCCAATTGCGGTAATGAAGGTGACGAGGTTCCGGATTAAATTCTTGCGAGGTAAGAAAATCCACAAAATCCCAATTTACCTCTTCTGAAAGTAAGTCCGAGTTCCCTTGGGCGGTCTCCACTGCTGGTGCACCCCAATGGATCGTTTTCTGAGTTTCCGTCATGTTGAATCACTGTCGCATAGATTGACTGCACACAGGCGCTAGCGAATCTATATAGACCACGTGACGTCAGAGACTGCTCTCTTCGGATTGGATGCGGGCTGACTGAATTTTGTAACGCGTGTTTGGATTGGTCAACAAACTCAATCCGTTTCAATCCTACCTCTACCTATAAATAAGTGCAGTTCACTGCATTGATTCACCTGTTCTCGGTGCCTCAAGATGTGGACCGATGTGCAATCTTCTACGCTTGTGTCTTCAATGATGTTCCGGACGGACATACCCATGTATGTCCGATCCAAGTGGACAGTTGTCCACAGGACAGACACCAGTCTGTGGATACGTAGGATCTACGTAGAAAGACAAGGATGCCTCTAAAGAGTCCTGATTTGGGGTCCTACAGTGAGACGCAGCCTAAGGACAAGAAGAAGACCAATGCGGTGCCCTTTATGTTAATGGATACATTAACATAAACCCAAAGGCCCTTTTCAGGGCCACTCATAGGTCTCGAAAAGAGATTGACTTTCAATTGCCTACCCTTTTTTATTTTTATTTTTTTTTATTTTATTTTTTTTTTAAAATCCCATGTTAAATTTCCCTTGACGCTATACAGTCCCACCCTGTTTAAATTCCCTTGACGCTATACAGTCCCACGAGTTCTTCCCATGTTAATTTCCCTTGACTCTAAACAGTCCCACGAGTTTTCTCCATGTTAAATTTACATAGACGCTAAACATTCCCAGGGGTGTTTTTAATGGTAAGTCCCATTGACGCTGAATCGTCCCTATATACTACTAATATTCAAACGACAGCTTTATTGTATAAATCTTTGGGGTTTTGTTAATGAGTGGATATATTATGTATACTTAATTGTATGTGGTTGACGTTTTGGCCTTTCAACATGATTGATGATAGCGTTTTCTTGCGTACATGTTTCTTTGTTAGTTATCAACATATGTTTACTTGGGTTTAAGTTCAATATCTAACATTGATTATGACCTAAGAAGGTTCTAGAAACGAATTTACAGTTTTATATTTTAACTTAGATCAGTAACTTATTTGCTGAATTTTACAAAACAACACTCGGTGTCGAAACAGTTAGACTGTAAATGGTTGACGTAACTTCGAGATGTTCACGACAGGAACAAAAGTGCGATAATGTAACTGTCAAATCATCATGATGATTTTTTTCTGGTCAACCATATTTTACCCTCCAAAGGCTTCCATGCCTGACTGTTGAAGGCATTTGTGAGGTCACTGAATGTCGTGTACAGCCTTGAGTGCTGTTCCTGGTATTTTTCCTCTCGTTGACGAAATGCAGCACCAATTCCGTGCCCACCCCCAACCCCCCGTCCTTTCCTGAAGTGACGTTTACTCTCAGGCAGGAGCTACGCGCGATGTACAAAACTAGTCAGCAGAATTGTGACAAGTAGTGCAATTTTTGTAACATCATGCCAAGGGCCAAATTTTAGTCTGTTTCGTATTAAAACAGTTTCAGCTTTCCTATTTTGAACAAAGAACTAAACTTAATATTCCTTCAACTTGGCAGTCAGAAATTCCAGTGACAAAACTTCTTCTCTAATACATTTAGAAATAATATCATTTGTCTATAAACGGGTCGCATTAAAATCGATCGATAGATGAAACAATGCATAAATAAAATGATAAATACATAAATAAATATCAGCTTGCTCTACAATTACTAAGCTATCCAATTATCTATCTTTCTTCATTCCATATGTTTTGTCTGTGTATATGTGTGTATGTTCATCTTCGTAGCTGATACAAGTATTGAACCACTTTGCATTACCCTCTTATTAAATGAATAATTTTGCAGCATATGTTATCACTGTGGCTAATTGGTTTGGGTGACGGACTCGCACACAGAAGGATAGGGGTTCTATGTTTGCCCAACATGGGCGCGCCTCCACTGTGTTGTATACCTAGAGAAGACGTTTAACTCCCAAAACTGTGTCATGATAAAGCCTTTTATGTGCTGATGAACCGTTAAATACCACTCATTTAATTAGTGTGACTCATTGAAAAAATCATGTCGAGACAACATATCAAATTCAGAACAGCCACTATATCCTGTTTGAAAGAGCAATTAACCGATATTTCCATGGTAAGTCTTTCATCAGGCGAAGCTCTCAACAATATTTCAAGGGATAATTAAGAGAGTTTGACAGATACAACAAACGGCCATACATCTTAAGGTAATCTCGCAACAAATCGAATTTACAGTGTGACGCACAGCAGTTCTAATTGCAGGATTGCATGTTTAAGTTAAGTTTAAATGGTTGCAAAAGTCAGATTGGACATTCGCAGTTATAACTTTGTGCGAATCTTCATTAGCGAGAAGGATGAAGGTGCAGGTTTATATTTGATACTCACAGACATATCCGGTAAAACAATGTCTTTGCTGACTTGATTGACTAATTCTAAGGTTTCTTGTTTTGATTTATAGTCAGTATTGTAAATCCCATTTAAACGGGTAACTTTTCAAAACTTAAACTTACTTCGCAGAGACTTCGTTATATATTAATCATCTGTCCCACTTTATTGTACTGTTTATAATGCATTGTCCGCTTCGTATGCGGAGGTCGCGGGTTCGAAACCCAGGTGAGTCATACCTAAGACTTATAAAATAGTACTAACAGCTGCCTCGCTAGGCGCTCATCATTAAGAGGTTAGTGTATGGACTGGTCGGCTTGGTGTCTGAATACTGTTACTGTGTGGGACATCATGCTACATGTCTGCGGCATGATGTAGCAGTGATAGACTTCACTATAAACTTACATACTGCAGACATCGTAGCGATGTGACTGAAAAATTGTTAAAGCTACGTTACAAATCTAAATCACACAGACACATTTTCTTCAACTTGTGACAGTATAACAAATATATTCTTGAAAACAGAACGCGAACTACCAGCCATAACTCTTTTCCTTTCCTTCTATATAAAATTTAAGCCGGTCTTAAAGAAATGATGTTTAATGAAAATGGTAATATGTATATCTCTCCTTGCTTGTTCAGTGAGACGCTTTTTGGTTACTTCCTTTGTCAGCCACTTTACCATCGTAAAGAGGTGGTGAGGTGGATTTAATGTAGACCGGTTTTCCCTTTTATTTGTTAAAATTTCTAGCAGACTTTTTCAATGTTCTTTTAATGTGAATGTTTTCTTGGATATGCTACAAGTGAGAATGAAAGTAACAAGACACCAAGACACCGTATAAAGGAAGTTTACCGTACACGCGGAAAATTAATTTGTGCATTTTGTTGTAGTTTTAAGTTGTGTCTCGAATTTAACATCATTGAAAGAGTAAGATGTTTTGACATCACCATGTTTGATATGTCAGTAGAAAATAATTTCAAATGGGCTGTTTAGAACAAAAACAAATAACGAGGAAATTCGTTGTCAGAATACATTCGGAAAATGAGAGAACCTTGTGCATGAACTGTAAAGACAATTTAAATATGAATCAGCTAGCAACAGTGGCGTCACTCGGGTTGGTGTCACCCAGTGCGGTAGCTCATGGTGTCACCCCCATGGTCCTCCTTCCGTAACAGACCATACAGAATCCTTAGTAATGTCATTTTGGTATTACCCGCTCTGATGGTGTCACCCGGTGCAGCCCGTACCCCCCTAGCGACGCCACTGCTGTGCCTGCTAGTCATGTATTTAACTTTGATCGGTTATCCGCTTATGAAATCCGACAAGACCGAGCAGTGTGTGCTCTGTAAAATTTGCAATATTTCATTTTGGTGTCACCCCTCTGAGATGGTGTCACCCGGTGCGGTCCGCACCCCCCCCCCCCTCACCCCCCTAGCGACGCCACTGGCTAGCAAAAACGCTTTCATTAACCAATCGGAACAGAAAATTGCAGGCAGGAAAGATCATATTTAAACACGCAGAATTTTCCAGCTGTTTCTCAGTCACGTATTTGTTTGCAAGTGGTAACGACCCTATCACACCAGGCACCCCAGGCTCTGCATGGGCTGGCTCTCAGTGTCGACCACAATTAATATTGTATCAGACATGTTGTCGACAGGAAAATTCATTCAAGATGGAAGATCCCATCAAGAAGCTTTGGTCTGTTACTTATTGCGGAACATTGCTTACCTTTGTGCATTAGCCCAAAATAGACAGGTCTAGCTCAAGAACTTGCAAGAGATCCCAAAGCACTTATAGACCTGTCGTTATGTCGGGAAACAATTTGATACAAGCTGAAAGAAGGGTCTCAAAAGATATAATAGTGTACTTGTATATTGATAGTATAACTATATTCATCTAGCAATATGAACAATTCTTAAGATAATAAAAGGTAATAGTTAATGATCGTTTCTTTTATGTTATAATAGTGTACTTGTATATTGATATTATAGCTATATTCATGTACATAAATGAACAGTTCTTCAGTTAATAAACGATAATAGTTAATGATATTTTCTTTTATGTTTTGATGCCTTTGAAGTGTTTTGTGTGTTTTCATTTACCTGTAAATTGCGTACTTTACATGTGCCATACAGATGCATGGGAAATTGTACGGTCCTTTTTTTAGGCTGGTTCCTTCCATGTAATATAAAAAAAGGAATCGGTCAATAATATTTATTTTTCTTACATGTTTTGATGCTGTTGAGTTCTGTGCAGTGTTGTGCATGTTTTCAGTTGTAAATTGTGCACTTTGCATGTGTCCTACACACGCATGGAAACGTTTAAGGTCCTTTTTCCGTTTTAGGTTGGTTCCATCCCTTTAATATATAAAAAGGAACCTGTCAGCCTACTGTGTAACCTTGCATGATTTTATGAGCTAAAGTGGGTTGATGTCTTATAATATGCGATAGTTTTATCCGTTCTAGTAAAAATGGCTATAATGAAATGGAGGTCAATCAAGGTCAGTTCGATGATGTCGCCTTCGCATTTATTAGAGTGTTCTCTTTTGTGCTTCAAGGCAATCATGCAGATTTTAACCGCAAGTGCCAGACCTCCATGCCCTTTTATGAGGGCGCCCATGGCATGTGTTGCAATAATTAAAAATCCAAAGCTATAAGGATTGGATATTAAAAAATGTCGAATGAAAAGGTGTCCCAGAATTGACATGAACTGGTAAATAATCAAGTTTAGATTACTGGGTGTAGATTTTTCTTTAAATTTGGAGGATATAGATTACTGGGTGTAGATTTTTCTTTAAATTTGGAGGATATAGATTACTGGGTGTAGATTTTTCTTTAAATTTGGAGGATATAGATTACTGGGTGTAGATTTTTCTTTAAATTTGGAGGATATAGTTCAACTTAATTATATGACGAAGTTAAAATAAGTAACGAAATTGGCGGAACTGAAGAAATGTTTTCCTTCTTGGAAATATTTGATACAATCCTTGATTTTGCCTTATTCTGAGCGAAGATGGTTTATGACAAAACTGGTTTGGAAACCAATATTTGGAATATTTTAGATATACTGTTATTAAAATTAGGAAACCTAAATTGAAAGAAATCTCTAAACCAATTAAAAATATCTTTTGCATGATGTTATGTATGCTTTATCATAATGGCAAAACGAACCATCGACTGTTGAGGAATGCTTGTCTCAAATTATTCTAAACTTATTAAATATACCAAATTTTAAATCACACACAAGGTGGCGAACAAACTGTGTAGTAACTATTATACACCTTAAACAACAAGCTTTTAAAAATATAATAATTTATTTCCCTGGATAAATTCTGTAAAAAAAAAAAAAAAACATGAACTTACGGTTTTATAGAATCAAGTCAAAATATGATCCAAATATAATCTGACAATACAATTTTAGTAGTCCTAATAACAAAATGTTTTACTGATTTCACGTTCGAATCCCGACGAAGAATCCAAGATGAAAAACAATGACGTATGCTACAATCTGTAGCGTTGAAGTCTACATTTCCTTGTAGAAATAAGAATTATCACCCCGGTTTCTGATAGCTGAATAAATTTTTATTTTAAAAAAAAAAAATGTCCATTTTCCACACTATTAGATGAGCACGCGTATTTTCAAGAAAAATAAACAGAATTAATCCTTTTTGAATTCAAGTAATTTGAAATAACTCCAAACCAAGTAATTTGAAATAACTCCAAACAGCACAACATACAACTAACAGTTTAACAGCCCAACTTCTACTGAGAATAATTCTCCAAAATATATGTTATATGGGTTTTTAAAACGTAAACAAGGGTTACGTGATCATCTGAAAGATTTTAGACGCAAATACTTATTACAGATCACGTTTACCTAGTGTGAACCTGACTAAAACCAATCATTTTTACTATGTGTGCCTGTGTGCGTGTTTGTGTTTATCCAAGAGAATACGAGCCAACAGCCTATCCACAATAGTCCTGCAGGGCAGCGTCCAGGGTGGCAGAAGGAGAGGTAGACAGAGAAAAAAGTTGACTGACAACATCACAGAATGGACAAGGAAAAGTTTTGCGGAGACACAGGCATTGGCACATGATCGAGACAAGTGGAGGGAACTGGTCAGATGTTCAGCAGCACAGTGCCTCAACGACCACACTAGGTCATGAGACTGATGATGATGATGATGATGATGATGAAGCGAATACGTGTAAAGATCGGGATGGAGAATAATTTTAAAGTAATATACGACACACCCGGTCAGATGGCGATGTAGGGTTAAGCGTAAGATCCTGACAATTTCTGCTTAGTAAAAGCTGGCACAGTAATGAATGCTTATAAATAAAAGAGAAAATGAATAGTGTTCTGAGGCCAGTTCGCTCCGAACCCACATAGTTCCGATCCTCAGCTGTGAGTTTCCAATTCCACGCCATGGTATCGATTCAGTTAGTCTTGTTATTTCTATATACAATGCATCAATATAAATCGAACTTTGATGTGAACTAGGTTCAGAAGTGCATCAATATAGATCGGAACTTTGATGTGAACTAGGTTCAGAAGTGCATCAATATAGATCGGAACTTTGATGTGAACTAGGTTCAGAAGTGCATCAATATAGATCGGAACTTTGATGTGAACTAGGTTCAGAAGTGCATCAATATAGATCGGAACTTTGATGTGAACTAGATTTAGAAGTGAATCAGTATAGTTCGGGAAGTGTCACCAAGAGTCAGAAGTTTGCGTCAAACACGTATCTGATGCAAATTCTGATCACAAAGGTGACATGTTCCTATACAACACACATGCATAATATAAGAATAGTTTTTCTGAAAATGTTACAATTGATTGTTGTGAATTGCAATGAGTAAAACACACCATGGAAACTTCAAAGAAAATGCACACACCTTGGAAACTTCATAGTGAAAAACACTCCATAGAAATTTCAAAGTGATAAACCACCATGGAATATTTACAGAAAACAAACATGGAATTTTCAAAAAGAACAACACTCTGTGGACACTACGAAGAGCAAAATACAACATGGACATTTCACAGAAATAACCGCACCATAAACATTTCAAAGACCAAAGCCACACCGTGGACATTTCAATGAGCAAAACGCACAATGGAAATTTCCAAAAGTAAAACACACAATGCAAATCTCCAAAGTCAGACTTTCACCAAATCTTTCGTTGCAAATATTAATGTCTAAACACAAATCAGCGTTCAAATGGCGATGGTTGAAACTTCTAAGGTAAAGACAATATACAGCATCCGAATTGTGTATTGTATATAGCTTAGGCATGTAAACACATTTTAACAGGTCACCCGAAAAGACCCATTCGTACCCATAAGACGTAGCATCACTGAGATAGACTAGAAATAGGAATGTATACCTCTATTTTGATCTGACTTAGAACTGATATTTCCTTCAAAAATAATGCAGAGAATTAGATTTTTTTAAAACAAAAAACATTTCATACAACAAAACTGCACATGCAACTAAGTCAGTCAGTGTTAAATACTAACTACAGCCACTGCTGGTTTCAGTACGTAATTTTGTCGACTTAATATATATATTGATTATTCTAAAATAATAATCAAGTGATGATGTAAAGCGGGAGCATTTGCCACAGCAGAAGTTCACGTGATTAGAGAAAGCAATGGTGGAGATATTAGGAACTGGAGTTCTACAGTGAAAACAATATGATACTTATATAGGTATGTGAGATAACACAAGAAGCCGCGCACATGTTCCTGTACGAGATATTTTACATTCATTGCACTATTTGTATTTGTTTTCAAATTAAATTGTTAATGTCTCGTCAAGGGCAACAGCACATAAAAGATTGTACAATATGTGAAATTCTTATTTCATAACTCTGTAAATGTTTTTGATTAAATCCAAAGACTTTTTAATTAAATGTTTTTAAACATATGCAAAAGTAGTCCGAAATTGTTTTAGTATAATTATAAGAGATTTTTAAATTTTAATTAAAAAAGTGGAGAGTGGTTACGAAATTTGAAACCCATACTATCTGTTCCTAAGACTGCTTAGTAATCAATGCGATATGTCAATGAGAGTTGCCGAGATCATTTAAAGGCTAGTTGATCGGCATCATTATTAATAATCGTTGTTGCATCGCTTGAATAAGCTTTACTCGAAGTAAATGTTGGAATAAAATTGCATGGACCATATTTTTCGGAGACAAAGCACAACTGCTTTTCTCTTATTTCATTCTAGGGCCAACATGTCATTTACTAAGCGAAGATTGCTTAACAAGAATGGTGCAAATAACTACATCTTTGACACACGTAATACTAACAGTAGCTGTATATTAAATATCACCGTAATTGATCCAATAAATTCAAGTGTATGTAATTATCAAACATCTGCTTTCTCTCTAATTAGTATTCTACGGGAGTTATGTTAGATGTGTACACATTGGACAGTTAGTGCCTTATTACTTATTCTTATTATAACTTGCATATCTATGCATCAGGGTCATTTGCTAAACTATTTTAAATATTTTTCTCGTCTCATAAAAATGTTCATATAATAGGATGTAACTTCGTCCACTTTAATTTCCTGATCGACTAATTTGTTTAAACAAAAACCATAATGGCCCTTATCAAATTGTCTTCAGCTAATTAATTAACTGTACTGTACCGTGGGTGTAGATAATTTGCTTTGTTCAAAGTATCTAAATGCTTCATTACTGAGGAACAAATGTTGCTTCTGCTTAAAACAGTAAAGTTCTAGGAGTAACAATGAGAACATAAACGTAGCCTACTGTGAAGTGTCGAATTTTGAATTGCAGCGAACTTTAAAGTTGAATGTATTGAGCATTAAAATTGCATCGCAATTTTAGTTTCACGTAATATTCTATTATTTTAATGTTTGTTTTGTGCAAACGTGTTTGCTATAACTAGGTTCCCATATTATGTATCATTTATTCATTTTCTTTAAAATATGTTGATGCCAGAGTTGTTATGCAATTTATTTTATTCAATTTTATTGAAAGTGTTGATGTTAGAATTGTTATGCAATTTACCTTTTAATTTTACAGTTATTAGTACATTGATAGAATTGATTGAATGTGATCCAAATGTTCATATGTGTAGGATTTCATAGGGTTATATGAAATAACATCCTTTGTTTGTTAGAACGATACAGATATTCGTGAGATTACTATACTTACCTAACTATATCTGATTTTATAATGTTTAAATAATCTTGTACGTTAAGGATTGCTGAGACTTACAATTTGTGAATTTCATGCAATAGTAATCGAACATACAGTAGCATGTAAAGGAGTACAGTAGTAATCTATAGACGCTTACGTGGTAATTTAAGATCTGCCGCTGGAAGCGAGGTCAATGTCCTACCGTACTAGGTCAGAATTTACGCAGTGTGTGGGTAGCCCACATGCTCTGTATAACGTGGGGAAATTTTATATACTTCTTAGAGAGTGGTATATATAGGGATTATGTGGTAATTTTGTCCTTTAAGAAAGAGCTTTCTGAGAGAAAGACGAGAAAGTCTGCAGACATAAGTCCGAGGAAAAGAAGGACGAGGTCAGAAAAAAAAAGAACCAGGAAGTCCATAAACTGACATAGCACAGAGCTTAGGAAGGACACTGCGCTCTTTTCACCTCTCGTAATGATGATGAATAAATCCAAATTGGACAAAACCTGATAAATGTTATTGATATAATCCAACTCGAATTGGAATTGCCCTTATTAATTTGTTCTGATTAAATTTGTTATTTTTTGTTGTTGTTGTCAACATGGGGCTCGTATTGCTTCATTTATCCTAGTTTTCTCGCTCAGGTCTCTGTTGAAATTATATTCTTCTTTCATTCTCTTTGGGTTATAATATCAGGGCGACGTTACAAGGTGGGGTCTCTCGTCCGGGTTCATTTTCATCTGTGTGAGTGACAGAGGCTGAGTAGGATATTGAATAGAAATTAGAGTACCACAGCAGCGATAAATATGCTTATTGTTTAATCATGGAATTACGAGAGTGAATCTAGTCAATATATATGCATTCTGTTGTTAGTACATGCCATTGTTTGATATTTCGTTAATGTATGTTAAGAAATTAAGATTCCGTACCTGAACTGCTTTGTTAGTGTGGTGGTTGTCTGAATTAAAGTAATTCAGAAAGAAATATTGCCTTTAGTTATTCTTGCGACAAGAGATAATTAAGAAAGTCCAGAAGGAGCAGTTGCACATTGTGGGTGCGAGTAAAATGAATTTAGAGAGAAATTCAGAATTTTGTACTGCCAAACGCTGTTAGGTTGGATTAGAGTAATTTAAGTAAGTCCGTAGGTTAAGACTTATTTGCATTAGAATATGGGTAAGTAGTCTTAAGGAAGCTGTTTCTTGTAAGGCAGTAAGAGTTAGTAGATACATAAGATAAGTAAATTGGTTGGTACTACAGTCGTGTATACTAGAATGGCAACTGATAAGCAGTTGGTCAAAGAGTTTAAATATGTTGCTAGATATGAACATCGGATATGAAGGGACCCAATTAGCGAAATTTGTAGAGCGGAAACTCAGAGAATACAGAGAATAACAGGCGGCAGAAAGGGAAAAAATCATACAAGCCGAGGAGAGAGAAAGAATCGAGTTAGCCAGATTGCAGGCCGAAGAAAGTGCCAGGGAGAGAGAACATAGGTTAGCCATGGAGAGACTAAGGATCGAAGTGGGGTCTTGGAGGGGTGAAGAGCTGAATGAACATTTAGGACCCACAAGCAAAAGGTCAGAGGATAGTCGCATCGTCCAGTTAACAATGCCGATGTATAAAGACAGACGAAATCATCGATGACTTTTTAACTCAGTTTTAATCCATCTTATACCCAAAGAACAACGTCCGCTTATCATTTTGTCAAAGGGATATTGTCACGCACTGTCGTACACAGATTCTGAGCTGTCTAAACCTGATGAAAGGAATTATTTCTTTGGAAAAAATTAGGGACCGCTGCCTACGATTGGGCAGAATAAATTAAGGCGTACACGTTACAACAATCATACTTTAAAGTGACGACCTTATTCGAAAGTCTTTAGTCTGAAATTCTCCTGGAAGAGGAAAGAGTCTCGAATCCGTGGAAATTCCTTGCACAAATTCCGTACGTTATTCATACTGCTTTTGACAGCAACTGATTTGGTAAAATTAGATGTTAGTTTCATTAAATCGGAAAGCCAAAACAACAGTTCACAAACCAGTCACAAGCAAATTTATAACCTTGCAAACTTCAGGATAGAGGATCGAGAAGATCGGAGGTACACAGCTCGAGTGTTACTGGTTCGTCAAGAAATCGCTCATTCTGGCCCGATAAAAATCCATCTCAGAAGCTTTACTTATAATTGACTAATATCGAAATTTCTCAATATGAAAAGGGTATTTTAGGAAACAGTTCCAATCTGGTAAAACAAGTAGTAATATCGTCCACTATATTTCTAAAAAAGGACTTTATCCTATTAATGAAGAAACTGTTTCATAGTGTAACACCTCTATTTAAGCAATTAGTGTATTGCATGTTTTGTTTCAATATGTCGATGAAAGTAAATGTTAGTTTAGCAGCAAACGTTACTGATTGGGCTGTCGGTACCTTGTCAGGAACATTAGACTCTTCTGGTTCACTTATTCGTATTGTAGCATACATATTTAACATGAGGGTATTTTGCTAAATATTTGTGAAGATTTCATCCTGTTTTTATCTGTTAAAAATAGTGATTTATTTTCCAAAAAGATACAAGAGTTTATACACATGACTCAAAATGTCTTCCAATTGTATATGTTGCAAGAGGAAGGAATCTCAATTTCATTCTGTTTTGATAATTAATCATTTACCAGTAATCGTTTGACTAGCCTCTATTTGTTTTGTATGGCCGCGGGACACTGGAACACAAGGGGATGCGTTGATAATTAGTGAATGACCATCACCTCTACAAATAATAATAATGATAATAATAATAATAATAATAATAATAATAATAATAATAATAATAATAATAATAATAATATAAATAATAATAATAATCTTATTATCGCAATAATCATCAAGTGCATCAACATACCCACCATCAGATGGTATTTCCAGGCTGCGTCATTATCGTCGAAAACGTTGTTGCTGTTTTTGTTATTCTTGCCGTTTACAAATGTATTACGTTTATGTTTAGGCATATTCTTGTACACACGTGTATAGTTATGGCTTTCTTGTACAGACGTGTACAGTTATGCTTTTCTTGTGCAGACGTGTACAGTTATGTCTTTCGTGTGCAGACATGTATAGTTATGCCTTTTCTTGTGCAGACGTGTATAGTCATGTCTTTCTTGTGCAGACTTGAATAGTTATGCCTTTCGTGTGCAGACGTATAATGTTATGCCTTTCTTGTGCAGACGTGTATAGTTATGGCTTTCTTGTGCAGACGTGAATAGTTATGCCTTTCTTGTGCAGACGTGTATAGTTATGTCTTTCGTGTGCAGACGTGTATAGTTATGTCTTTTCTTGTGCAGACGTGTATAGTTATGTCTTTCTTGTGCAGACGTGAATAGTTATGTCTTTCTTGTGCAGACATGCATAGTTATGCCTTTCTTGTGCAGACGTGTATAGTTATGTCTTTCTTGTGCAGACATGTATAGTTATGTCTTTCTTGTGCAGACATGCATAGTTATGCCTTTCTTGTGCAGACGTGAATAGTTATGCCTTTTGTGTGCAGACGTATAATGTTATGCCTTTCTTGTGCAGACGTGTATAGTTATGTCTTTCTTGTGCAGACATGTATAGTTATGTCTTTCTTGTGCACACATGCATAGTTATGCCTTTCTTGTGCAGACGTGTATAGTTATGTCTTTCGTGTGCAGACGTGTATAGTTATGTCTTTCTTGTGCAGACATGTATAGTTATGTCTTTCTTGTGCAGACATGCATAGTTATGCCTTTCTTGTGTAGACGTGAATAGTTATGCCTTTTGTGTGCAGACGTATAATGTTATGCCTTTCTTGTGCAGACCTGTATAGTTATGTCTTTCTTGTGCAGACATGTATAGTTATGTCTTTCTTGTGCAGACATGCATAGTTATGCCTTTCTTGTGCAGACGTGAATAGTTATGCCTTTTGTGTGCAGACGTATAATGTTATGCCTTTCTTGTGCAGACGTGTATAGTTATGTCTTTCGTGTGCAGACCTGTATAGTTATGTCTTTCGTGTGCAGACATGTATAGTTATGTCTTTCGTGTGCAGACGTGTATAGTTATGCCTTTCGTGTGCAGACGTGTATAGTTATGTCTTTCTTGTGCAGACATGTATAGTTATGTCTTTCGTGTGCAGACATGTATAATTATGTCTTTCTTGTGCAGACGTGTATAGTTATGTCTTTCTTGTGCAGACATGTATAGTTATGTCTTTCTTGTGCAGACATGTATAGTTATGTCTTTCGTGTGCAGACGTGTATAGTTATGTCTTTCTTGTGCAGACATGTATAATTATGTCTTTCTTGTGCAGACGTGTATAGTTATGTCTTTCTTGTGCAGACATGTATAGTTATGTCTTTCTTGTGCAGACATGTATAGTTATGTCTTTCTTGTGCAGACATATATAGTTATGTCTTTCGTGTGCAGACATGTATAGTTATGCCTTTTCTTGTACAGACGTGTATAGTTATGGCTTTCTTGTGCAGACGTGTATAGCTATGCCTTTCTTGTGCAGACGTGAATAGTTATGCCTTTCGTGTGCAGACGTATAATGTTATGCATTTCTTGTGCAGACGTGTATAGTTATGGCTTTCTTGTGCAGACGTGAATAGTTATGCCTTTCGTGTGCAGACGTGTATAGTTATGTCTTTCTTGTGCAGACGTGAATAGTTATGTCTTTCTTGTGCAGACGTGTATAGTTATGTCTTTCTTGTGCAGACATGTATAGTTATGTCTTTCTTGTGCAGACGTGAATAGTTATGCCTTTCGTGTGCAGACGTGAATAGTTATGCCTTTCGAGTGCAGACGTATAATGTTATGCCTTTCTTGTGCAGACGTGTATAGTTATGTCTTTCTTGTGCAGACGTGAATTGTTATGCCTTTCGTGTGCAGACGTATAATGTTATGTCTTTCTTGTGCAGACGTGAATAGTTATGCCTTTCTTGTGCAGACGTGTGTAGTTATGTCTTTCGTGTGCAGACGTGAATAGTTATGCCCTTCGTGTGCAGACGTATAATGTTATGCCTTTCTTGTGCAGACGTGTATAGTTATGGCTTTCTTGTGCAGACGTGAATAGTTATGCCTTTCTTGTGCAGACATGTATAGTTATATCTTTCTTGTGCAGACTTGAATAGTTATGCTTTCGTGTGCAGACGTATAGTGTTATGCCTTTCTTGTGCAGACGTGTATAGTTATGGCTTTCTTGTGCAAACGTCAATAGTTATGCCTTTCTTGTGCAGACGTGAATAGTTATGCCTTTCTTGTGCAGACGTATATAGTTATGTCTTTCGTGTGCAGACGTGTATAGTTATGTCTTTCTTGTGCAGACGTGTATAGTTATGTCTTTCTTGTGCAGACATGTATAGTTATGTCTTTCTTGTGCAGACGTGAATAGTTATGCCTTTCGTGTGCAGACGTGAATAGTTATGCCTTTCGTGTGCAGACGTATAATGTTATGCCTTTCTTGTGCAGACGTGTATAGTTATGTCTTTCTTGTGCAGACGTGAATTGTTATGCCTTTCGTGTGCAGACGTATAATGTTATGTCTTTCTTGTGCAGACGTGAATAGTTATGCCTTTCTTGTGCAGACGTGTATAGTTATGTCTTTCGTGTGCAGGCGTGAATAGTTATGCCCTTCGTGTGCAGACGTATAATGTTATGTCTTTCTTGTGCAGACGTGTATAGTTATGCTTTTCTTGTGCAGACGTGTATAGTTATGTCTTTCTTGTGCAGACGTGTATAGTTATGTCTTTCTTGTGCAGACGTGAATAGTTATGCCTTTTGTGTGCAGACGTATAATGTTATGCCTTTCTTGTGCAAACGTGTATAGTTATGGCTTTCTTGTGCAGACGTGAATAGTTATGCCTTTCTTGCGCAGACGTGTATAGTTATGTCTTTCGTGTGCAGACGAGTATAGTTATGTCTTTCTTGTGCAGACATGTATAGTTATGTCTTTCTTGTGCAGACATGTATAGTTATGCCTTTCTTGTGCAGACGTGTATAGTTATGTCTTTCTTGTGTAGACGTGTATAGTTATGTCTTTCGTGTGCAGACGTGTATAGTTATGTCTTTCTTGTGCAGACATGTATAGTTATGCCTTTCTTGTGCAGACGTGTATAGTTATGTCTTTCTTGTGCAGACATGTATAGTTATGTATTTCTTGTGCAGACGTGTATAGTTATGTCTTTCTTGTGCAGACATGTGTAGTTATGTCTTTCGTGTGCAGACGTATAATGTTATGCCTTTCTTGTGCAGACGTGTATAGTTATGGCTTTCTTGTGCAGACGTGTATAGTTATGCCTTTCTTGTGCAGACGTGTAGTTATGCCTTTTCTTAATCTATCATCGGGTTTACTACGCTACCATGTGATTAATGTTTGACGAAATTTCTTTGTTAGAGATTTCGAAGGCAATCATCCATCTTTGTATTAGATATAGGAAAAAATGTAGTTCTTCAAGAGATAGCATTTACATGCGTCATTTTGCTTATATAATTTATATCGACTATCTGAAAATAACTATATTTGCTGTTGTTAATGTAAATGCATGATCTCGCAAAATCTTTGTTATAAAACTTAACAATTGTTCATGTCGCCACCAGTAAAATGATACCAACGTCTTCCCATGCTCATGCAACTGAGACAATAAAAACGAATGTATCGATATAATGTATTTATGGACAAAGCGCAAGTTTTGCATTCCAACTATG
Organism: Sinohyriopsis cumingii; assembly: GCA_028554795.2. Taxonomy (NCBI): domain Eukaryota; kingdom Metazoa; phylum Mollusca; class Bivalvia; order Unionida; family Unionidae; genus Sinohyriopsis; species Sinohyriopsis cumingii. The sequence continues at coordinate 688,880 of JAPYKE020000041.1, forward strand.
TAGAAAGTGATGAATGTACAATTGTAAAACGCGATAATTTATCGATAACTGGAATATAGTAAGCATATACTGCAACAATAGAAGCAAGAAATATGACACACAAATATCATAGCCTGCGTACCATCTCATCAAGGATATATTCTCTCTCTACTTATCAATGAATACCTCGTTCAAGGTCTCTTTTATCGCTGATTCTCTTCGGATACAAAAATATATTTTTTTATGCTGAAAAAGCAATATGCAGGCATTCCCTTTATATATCAGTATGACGACGATCACTGAAGTATCGAGAATCATGGTATGTCAGCACGATATAGTTTTAGTAATGGTACACTCTTTGAACGCTCTTTAGGAACCATTTTTAAGACTACTATAAGTATTCATAATAGTAAAGTTCCAAAAACTGATTTCGGAATAAATCGCAAATATGCCATTCAGGTTGATCAATCAGTATAAAAATGCAAGGACGATATATATACATACATATGTGTGTGTGTGTGTGTGTGTGTGTGTGTGTGTACTAAGCAAAAACAAATATTAGCCATACAATTTTTATAATGTAGAGCTCAGCGTTGGCAGCCATCTTTTCGAAAATAAGCAAACGCATGATGATATGAAATTAAAATACAGATGGATGAAAACAGTGTCCTCAATGTATATACAACAACTGGCTTACCGTTGTCTATACCAGTGAAAAACTATAGGTGAATGGAACAAGTTGGAAATTCATTATTAAGTTGTTTAGGGATTTGTTAGTAATATTATCATTTGTAAGGTATAGTATCATTTGTAAGATATAGTATCATTTGTAAGGTATAGTATCATTTGTAAGATATACTATCATTTGTAAGGTATAGTATCATTTGTAAGATATACTATCATTTGTAAGGTATAGTATCATTTGTAAGATATAGTATCATGTGTAAGGTATAGTATCATTTGTAAGATATAGTATCATTTGTAAGGTATAGTATCATTTGTAAGATATAGTATCATTTGTAAGGTATAGTATCATTTGTAAGATATACTATCATTTGTAAGGTATAGTATCATTTGTAAGATATAGTATCATTTGTAAGGTATAGTATCAATTGTAAGGTATAGTATCATTTGTAAGGTATAGTATCATTTGTAAGATATACTATCATTTGTAAGATATAGTATCATTTGTAAGATATAGTATCATTTGTAAGGTATAGTATCATTTGTAAGATATACTATCATTTGTAAGATATACTATCATTTGTAAGATATAGTATCATTTGTAAGATATAGTATCATTTGTAAGGTATAGTATCATTTGTAAGATATACTATCATTTGTAAGGTATAGTATCATTTGTAAGATATAGTATCATTTGTAAGGTATAGTATCATTTGTAAGGTATAGTATCATTTGTAAGGTATAGTATCATTTGTAAGGTATAGTATCATTTGTAAGGTATAGTATCATTTGTAAGGTATAGTATCATTTGTAAGATATACTATCATTTGTAAGGTATAGTATCATTTGTAAGGTATAGTATCATTTGTAAGATATGCTATCATTTGTAAGGTATAGTATCATTTGTAAAGTATAGTATCATTTGTAAGATATACTATCATTTGTAAGGTATAGTATCATTTGTAAGATATAGTATCATTTGTAAGGTATAGTATCATTTGTAAGGTATAGTATCATTTGTAAGGTATAGTATCATTTGTAAGATATACTATCATTTGTAAGGTATAGTATCATTTGTAAGATATAGTATCATTTGTAAGGTATAGTATCATTTGTAAGATATAGTATCATTTGTAAGGTATAGTATCATTTGTAAGATATACTATCATTTGTAAGATATAGTATCATTTGTAAGGTATAGTATCATTTGTAAGGTATAGTATCATTTGTAAGATATACTATCATTTGTAAGGTATAGTATCATTTGTAAGGTATAGTATCATTTGTAAGATATAGTATCATTTGTAAGGTATAGTATCATTTGTAAGGTATAGTATCATTTGTAAGATATAGTATCATTTGTAAGGTATAGTATCATTTGTAAGATATAGTATCATTTGTAAGGTATAGTATCATTTGTAAGGTATAGTATCATTTGTAAGATATAGTATCATTTGTAAGGTATAGTATCATTTGTAAGATATAGTATCATTTGTAAGGTATAGTATCATTTGTAAGGTATAGTATCATTTGTAAGATATACTATCATTTGTAAGGTATAGTATCATTTGTAAGATATAGTATCATTTGTAAGGTATAGTATCATTTGTAAGATATAGTATCATTTGTAAGGTATAGTATCATTTGTAAGATATAGTATCATTTGTAAGATATAGTATCATTTGTAAGATATACTATCATTTGTAAGGTATAGTATCATTTGTAAGATATAGTATCATTTGTAAGGTATAGTATCATTTGTAAGATATAGTATCATTTGTAAGGTATAGTATCATTTGTAAGGTATAGTATCATTTGTAAGATATACTATCATTTGTAAGGTATAGTATCATTTGTAAGGTATAGTATCATTTGTAAGATATAGTATCATTTGTAAGGTATAGTATCATTTGTAAGGTATAGTATCATTTGTAAGATATAGTATCATTTGTAAGGTATAGTATCATTTGTAAGATATAGTATCATTTGTAAGGTATAGTATCATTTGTAAGGTATAGTATCATTTGTAAGATATAGTATCATTTGTAAGGTATAGTATCATTTGTAAGATATAGTATCATTTGTAAGGTATAGTATCATTTGTAAGGTATAGTATCATTTGTAAGATATACTATCATTTGTAAGGTATAGTATCATTTGTAAGGTATAGTATCATTTGTAAGGTATAGTATCATTTGTAAGGTATAGTATCATTTGTAAGATATGCTATCATTTGTAAGGTATAGTATCATTTGTAAAGTATAGTATCATTTGTAAGATATACTATCATTTGTAAGGTATAGTATCATTTGTAAGATATAGTATCATTTGTAAGGTATAGTATCATTTGTAAGGTATAGTATCATTTGTAAGGTATAGTATCATTTGTAAGATATACTATCATTTGTAAGGTATAGTATCATTTGTAAGATATAGTATCATTTGTAAGGTATAGTATCATTTGTAAGATATAGTATCATTTGTAAGGTATAGTATCATTTGTAAGATATACTATCATTTGTAAGGTATAGTATCATTTGTAAGGTATAGTATCATTTGTAAGATATACTATCATTTGTAAGGTATAGTATCATTTGTAAGGTATAGTATCATTTGTAAGATATAGTATCATTTGTAAGGTATAGTATCATTTGTAAGGTATAGTATCATTTGTAAGATATAGTATCATTTGTAAGGTATAGTATAATTTGTAAGATATAGTATCATTTGTAAGGTATAGTATCATTTGTAAGGTATAGTATCATTTGTAAGATATAGTATCATTTGTAAGGTATAGTATCATTTGTAAGATATAGTATCATTTGTAAGGTATAGTATCATTTGTAAGGTATAGTATCATTTGTAAGATATACTATCATTTGTAAGGTATAGTATCATTTGTAAGATATACTATCATTTGTAAGGTATAGTATCATTTGTAAGATATAGTATCATTTGTAAGGTATAGTATCATTTGAGAGACAACACTAATCCAATATCTGCAAATAGGTTATACCAGCGAAATCACATGGCATAATTGTTTTCATTCAATCCGACATCCTTATTTATCTTATACATAATAATTGGCTTTTAGGTTTCTTTCCTTGTTTGGGTCAATGCTTTAAATGTATGTATTCCACAGTGATTATTAAATTTGGAAACAATGAATATCCTTCTTTTAACACTAGTCACTGTGACTTAGCTGATTAAACTTCGTATCTCTTGAATTATTATGACTAACACAGTCTCAACAACATAGCAAACTTTTCTTTACAATGCGCAATAATGGTAATAATAATAATAATAATAATAATAATAATAATAATAATTGAAGCCATTGAGTAGTCTGCAAGTCCTGCTATCACTTCTTATCTGTTCGAGCTAGGCAAGTTGTAAATGTGATTCGCGGCCGTCTGATAGTAGGTTGGATATCAGAGCAAACAGTTGTTTGAGGAAATTGGCCTAATCAAAACAAATCATAATTGTGTTTGAATTATTGTACTACCGTAAGGACATCAAATCTTTTCAGTTAGGAGTAAACACATTCCTTCTAGACGAATTAAATATCTTTACAACGATAATTTTCTCTGTAACAATATTTATTAAATATGTTTTCCTTTTAATTCGTAATGATATATTTTACACATTACTGTGAGTAAAGCATTAGAAACATTGCTATAACGCAGCTAGTGTTTACGAGGCCATAAATTACCCCCTCCCCTCAAAACTTAATTATGGGACCCCCTCCTATTCAAACAAAAGGGTTGTCTGATAGGAATTAAGCCAACCCACACTGCACAGTTGTGGACATTGGTAGGGCGTTGTTAAGCCACTATCTGTTGAGCTTCCGCAACTGGCTCATCCAACTATGTCACATAAGTTCTTTCTTTCACCACTGAAGCGACGGTTTTTATTAGCAAGTGTACATATATTTTCCTGTAGGAAGAGGCCGACAATATGTTCGTATAATTGGCTCAATTTCAATAGTTTATGGAAATTACTATTTCTTTTTTTAAACGCAAATGGGTCTTTAGACTGTATCTTGTATTTAAGGATACTCCATCACACGAATTTGGACATGAACATTTCAAGAAACAAATATATGGTCACTGAAGTAGACCGAATACAGGAACCCAATATATGGTCACAGACGTAGATCGAATCCAAGAACCCAATATATGGTAACTGAAGTAGAACGAATCCAAGAACCAAATATATGGTCACTGAAGTAGAACGAATCCAAGAACACAGTATATGGTCACTGAAGAAGAACGAATCCAAGAACACGAAGAATAAGTTTCTTTTTGAAAGGGCATTGCTATCTTCAAAAATCAAAATCAAGTGATGTCAGGATTTCAGTTACATTATTGAGGTATTCGTTTTCTAGTTTGTGACAAATATTCCAAAGGCTATCATGCATTTAATGATTCTGCCCAAGTATTGAATTTTCCAGCAAATTGTATTGAAAGCAATTATTTTGTTCTTGTAATTCAAATATGTTTTATTGCAATAAAGACTGTGTTGTTTAATCATGGAATTGTAAAATTCCTCGGATTGTGGTAACGCAGTATACTCGTTTCCTATTTTCAAAGTAAGTAAATTTACAATAACATTACGACAAGGATTACTTGAGCAGACAAAAGTCCTTTCTGCTGTCGGTATCAATTAAGTACATCTGTTTTATGAAATAAAAAACAACAGCAAAGAAAAAACGATATGATGCAGACAAATATTATATAAACCCAGAGAACAGGGTTTAGACAGGCGATGGACTCTGAAGTCAGACGGAGATTGAAAAGGTGCACAGCCAGCGATTATAATAAGATGAGCAAGCATGAAAGCGGATATCATTTACTGGTGTTGAGAATGATCTCCCAAATCGCACATAAGGAAGATGTGGCTCTACCTAGTTGGTTCGTTCCTGTATTAGCAAGTTAAGTTGTATTAGGAATTTATATTTACAATCATAGAATTGCCTATTTAAAAACTAGTTCGCTACCAACTTCATGCTTCATGATCATTAATTTAGAAAATAAAACGTCTTGAAGTTAAATAACAAAATGTTTTTATATTTAAGGTCCAACACTCAGTAGAGTACATGTTGTATTAGCCTGAAACATTGGACATCGACAATTTATTTGATATTTAGTTATTTCCATGATATTCTAAAGGATGGAAATTCTAGAATTATATGAGGTTGGTACGTTTGAAAAAATATTGTATTTTTGTGTATTTAAAATATACAAGAAGTAAAATTTATGTAGATGTGTTTGTTTATGAAGAATGCACATTTTTATATCAATGGTTATAATAATAAAGTTCGTTCCGTCAGACTTCATGAGTGTTCACCTCCTTTACAGCTGATTCCGGACCTCTCACATCCTTCCTCTATGTTGTAGACAAGATCTACACCGTTGGGAGTAAAACATTCGAATAGGGGGCGTGAACTCTTTATAACCGGGTGTGAAAGACACTTATGAGTCAAAACATTTCACAACAAGAATTGATGGTGGCCAAAGTCATTTCCTAACAAGATATGATAAACCTTCTCATAACAAATGGTTTATTATCATCAGTACAGATGTCACTATGCATAACTACGATCTACAGAACAATCTAAAACCCAAACATTTGCGAACAGCAGACTTCACTCCGTCCAGCCAAACCACGTAAACAGCTGTAGTAACACCTTTGCCTCCAACAGATACAGCGCCACATTATTCAGAAAATCGACTTTGATTTCATGAAATTCTATCCTGTTGAATTGTCCAGCATCTATATACACATCGCCAATCACCATTTATCACATCACTGCCAAATTTCCAGACAACACGAATACTGGGACACATGCAGTACCAAAGCCCAGTTCAGCACCAGTGACCCAGCTTCCGTTTGACTACGTTTCCATTGATCTAACACTGCAACCCCCGAAAATCCAAACCAGCTGCAGGCATTATACTAGACAATATCGCTAGTGATGTTGACTCCAAATAGTACTCTTTCATTACAACAAACGCATCGAACATTAGACACACTGTATCCGCTGAGTGAGTACATATACCATTTAGCGTTCAGCCATCTAGTTCATGTCATGTGACTCTTAATCCGCCAATGCATTATTCTAGGCGTACATTTGTTTTATGAAAACGTCAGATTCTAGCAAATAAGTATATCTTCCGCTGTTAAATTTAGATGTGTTTAACGATGATCAGTCTCAGAATCCTGATTAAAGGTTAGATCATTTTGTATAGTATGCTAAGTTTTATGACTTTTCTGTAGCTAACGTTTTGAATGCTTTCCCTTTTTATCTTCAATGGCATGCCAAAATCTAGTACGACACACTACCCGATTTTTCCGTCGTGAGGGGGAACTTGAAATTAGGACGGGAAGAGCTGAATCTTGGATTTAATGAATGGTATTAAGCATCGGAGTCAGCATTTATAATGGTGCAAAGAATATACCTTCAAAGCTGAATATGAAATTGATGTCCCAAACGTCAAATATCTTAATTATTATGGGGCGGAGCTCCGTCTCTTTGGTGCCATCATCTCCCGAGGCTTGAAGTTTTATTGACTATCGAAATATGTTAGGTCCAAAACAATTACCAATCAAAAGGATATGTGCTTTTGGAATTCTTGTCTAGTCAGTCTTCTTCGCCGTCTTCCTCTTCTAACTCATTACGTTTTGTTTGACTCTCCTTGTCCACATACATGGTGATCGTTGTTGTGTTATTATCATTTAGGACAGTCATGTTATAATTGTTCAGTACTGTGGCATCGGTACGGCCCATTGACGTAAACTCATACTTTTCTACGTTCTTGCTATTGTCCTTTTGATTTTTGGAACGGGGAAATACACTGTTCTCCACACATGCAGACTTTCCAAGCTCTGCTGATTTAGGGCATCTGAACGCCTTGAGAAAACTTTTGCGAAAATTTTCGCTTAGGAAAGCATATAGCAAGGGGTTAAGCATACTGTTTGCACATGTAAGGACAGTAAAGCCGTTGAAAAGATATATCTGCCAGGCTGATGGACGATGACTGTTGGGCGTCAAGGTGAGGTTAACTTGAAAACCCCAATATGGCAGCCAGCAGATGACGTAAACTGATATCACTGCTAAAACCATTTTGGTAACCTTTCGATGTGATTTCTTCTTCTCTTTTGACTTCTTGGCTGGTCCAACCGTACGAAGACGTAAGATAACCGATACGTAGAACACCAAGATCAATCCTACAGGAATGGCGAACCCTAGCAGGAACGTATACCATGTGAATGCCTTATCTGGAGGAATTATTTGTCCACTTGGCCAGCTTATGGTGCACGTGTTCTTGCCGGGATATTTCTGATTCGGGACCGTCGTTGAATAGAGAATAATTGGTAGCATGACTAGAAAGGAGATGGCCCAAATGATTAGACACATGAAGAATGCCATACGAGAAGTGCGATAATAGACCGAACGAACTGGATGGCAAACGGCAAGATATCGATCTGCACTCATGGCAGTAAGAGTGAATACTCCTGTAAAGAGATTTATTGAAAACAAGACAAAATATATTTTACACATAGCCGTCCCAAACATCCAATACTCCAGAATAGTTGTTGGTATTAAGAATGGGAGGCTGATCAGAAATAAGGCATCCGATACGGCCAAATTCAAAATATACATGTTTGTCACAGTTTTCATCTTTGTGAAACGCAAAACAACATAAATGACTAACGAATTCCCGATAAGGCCGCAGATACAAATCAGAACATATGATGTAACTAGGAATATCTGGATGACCGGAATATCCCCAGGTCTCCTTGAGACGCTACCATTTGTTGCATTTGTTTGATTAACAATGTCATCATAGCAGTGCATACCGTAAGGTTCAGTCGTGAAGGAGAATTCTGTGGCATTCAGCGCCATGTTCACCAGGTACTGCTTTCCAGAAAAGGATGTGTAAATCTGTAAAAGAAAATTATAATAGTTAATTAAGGGCACAAAAGAAAATGAATAACAAAATCGTGTTCAATGCAGCTAATAACTGGGTCAACAGTATTGCGAGATCTACATCCGAAAGTGGTTCGTCGTTAATGTTGTAAGAAATGTAAGTTAAGTCTCGAACTCATTAATACAGTTTTTCAAATCATATAAAGTAACTTTCTCTCTAATCTTTCAATATGTCTCATTAGTGATTCAAAATTAGATACATGCGCTAGGATAACCAAGATCTTGGCAATATCACGTGGTAGTTCGTGATGAAGCGAGCAATCACCGTGAGCCGCCATATTGTAACTCTGCAGGAAGAATATTGCATTTGATATATGGATTAATCGTGATAATCTCTTGGCTTATCATTTATTTTAAAGACCGAAATTAAAATGACATTATCGTTTGTATTTCTTCTATACATTCTAAGAGAAAAGGGTTGCATTATTTCTTTATGCGAATAATGAATGCAACTGGCGGGTCTGACATCGACATTTAAACTGACAAATCTGAAAACACTTTCTAACTGCTGTTCCTTTCTAACCTCGGTTTTTTTCTCTCTTTAAAATTACTAGTAGTTCCTTATTCGTTTAAATAATAGGTTCAATTAGCTTAACCATGTTGTACTCTAGACAAGCAACAGAAAGAAAGCCAATAAGAACAACAGCGACAACAAAGGGAAAAAACAGCACCAACGTCCCAACATATCATCTGCTCTCTCTCTCTCTCTCTCTCTCTCTCTCTCTCGTTTATATTGATTTCCATTTATCATGAAAGCAATCCAGGAGTTCCTTGTTTTACCTAATAAAGTGTTAGTGACGTCTAAGTTACAAGCCACGTCTAAGTTACAAGCCGATCAAGCTGCCGAACAAATTTGAATGATCTTGAAATCTTCGCTTTATATCGATATCCGAGTTCAACGTGTGTTTCTTGTGCACATGACGTTGTTTAATTGTCCTCACTTCTAGTGAAAACTCCGTAATCCAAGTGACAACAGTTTCATTTAGACTTAAAAAGTAAACATTATATCTAAAAATATCAAATACAAAGTTATATTCATTCTCAGTAAAAGTTACCAGCTCGAGGGTTGAGTAATGCTGTCCAGAATTCAATTTGTCTTCAAGAGGCTTATTACCTGTATAGGCAAGCACTGGCTAATGAATTACTCGCCTGCTACTCATCACTAAACTCAGGTATAAACAAATGAACACATTTCTTGCTGAAGTATGTTTTTCAAACGTGTAATATGAAATTACCAAACACCACTTCTCTAACTTACGATCATGAATTTTTGAAGCTAAGGTGTAAAACAGATCCGCAATGTACACTCCAATCCATTACCATATGGCTTTGCATTACCTTAGAATTATCCTCGTCTGCAATTTTGTTTTCACTTTTAGCAGGGTGGAAGTGGTCTGCGGTTTTATAGAAATGTAATGTCCCCAATTAGCTTGAAATATATTATTGCCCTTATGCGTAGGGATTTGTAGTAAAAGAGAGATAATTATAGTCATGATGTTATTCATGAATCAAATTCTCTTCTGGTAAAAGAAAAATCTTTTCCTCGAGTAAAGCTCAGCCCTTACCCCATTCACGGCCCTCCCTCACCAGCTCCCAACTGAAAGGCTCATTGTTGAAACATATCGCATTTAAAACAATTGGCTGGAGCGTCGTAAGGTGACAGGGATAGTTTCGCATATTTGCCACTGTAAAATTTCTTAACTTAAGGCGATGATCTTGCTATTTTTTAGATATTATTCTTTAATAACTTATTATATGGATATTTTTGTGAACAGGGTGTTTTGGGCTTGTTGTCTTCTTTAAATGGATTTAAGGCATGTACATCTCCCATAGTTACTTTGCTGTCTATGGTCGGCTAGGAAGAAGAGCGAACCACTCATAACAGTAGACAAGTAGAATATCTAAGAAACTACTACTACTAATATGAATGGCATCAATATATTTGGTACACAATATTCCTAAGAATCATCACCTACGAAAATGTCCGTATAAATTTGTGGTTGTGGTGCCATTGGCTTCTCGAGTCACGTCAATACTGTTTTTATAATTTGTTTTAATATAGCTGTCTAAACTATTTACCTTTTAAACCTCACGTGTGTATTAGGTCTTTATATTATTTTTATATCATGTAGGTGGATGCAGCATTACATTTGTGCATACAAACATTCCCTTGCACATAAAGCAGTTTCTCCGATTTCTTTTCCTAAGCAAGACTATCCTTATATGGCATGCACTCTGATATAAATAAAATTTAAACCTGCCAATAGCAAAAACTGGTGTACATCGTAGCCTCTTAAATGTTTTATACCAGTATGATATGGAAGGAAAATCGCTGAGAGTGATATTCACCATTAGTTTTCACATTTAGTATCAATTGCAACCTTTTGCCAGCTAACTTTCTTAAGGAGACGACATGACAATTAGATTTTGCATCTATCTTGCATGCTACAAGTTAAGAATAAAATGTAATAAGCCTAGAAAAAAAGTCGAGGTATAAGTAGAAGCAATCATTTCACAATATTGATTTTTAGATAATTGAAGAGATTAATCCAGACCAAATGAGTGTAATCCAATAAACTATCTAGATGGAACGTTCATGATTCGGTATAACTCGGTAAATGAAAAGCAGCAGACAATCTGACGACAATGAACAGCAGCCATGTTGAAGCCTTGCAATAGTATGGGCTAGCAAGTTGCTTCCAGAACGTAGAAAGAGACGCGAGATATATTAAATATTAACGTCGCTCGATAAAAGCATAGCCAGCATCAAATACACTTTTCCGTGTTTATTCTTTAGATTTAGAAAGTTAATTTAGTCTTTCTCAGATCCGTCCTAGGCTCATTGGTTAGTGTGCTATTTTCAAAAATAGAACATACATACATACATACATACATACATGCATACATACAAACAAACCAATATACACACATACATAAATACATACATACATACACACACACATACATACATACATACATACATACATACATACATACATACATACACACACACATACATACATACATACATACATACATACATACATACATACATACATACATACATACATACAAATGTACGTACGTACATACCTACCTATCTACCTACCTACCTACCTACATACATACCTACATACATACATACATACATACATACATACATACATACATACATAAATACATACATACATACATGCATACATACGTACATACGTACGTACATACATACATACATACATACATACATACATACATAGATATATGCAGTCAGTCAGTCAGTAAGTCAGTCATAAGTACATACATACATACATACATACATACATACATACATACATACATACATGAACATACATACATACATACATACATACACACATACATACATACATACATACATACATAGATACATGCAGTCAGTCAGTCAGTCATAAGTACATACATACATACATACATACATACATGAACATACATACATACATACATACATACATGAACATACATACATACATACATACATACATGCAGTCAGTCAGTCAGTAAGTCAGTCATAAGTACATACATACATACATACATACATACATGAACATACATACATACATACATGCAGTCAGTCAGTCAGTAAGTCAGTCATAAGTACATACATACATACATACATACATACATACATACATACATGAACATACATACATACATACATACATACATACATGCAGTCAGTCAGTCAGTAAGTCAGTCATAAGTACATACATACATACATACATACATACATACATACATACATACATACATGGATAATGTAGTTAATATGTTTCTTTTTATAAATATCGTTTTATTAGCACGTTATTTTGGATCGGCTACGTTGTTTTGAACCACTGGGTATTGTAAACAAAACACATTTCACTATACTGGATTTTCGTTGGTCATGAAATTTGATTAAACATATGTGTATAGTGACATTCTGTCAAGAATAATCATCCAATGAAGATATTATGGAGGAAAATACGTCTGCCCAAAAGTTGTCGAGTAGGGTTAAAAGGAATTAAAATTAAAGTACGCGAGATAAATGTTATTCTCAGTGCCTAAATACTTCAAAACCAGCGGCAAATAGTTTGTGTTGCACGTGATTCTGTTACTAAAGAGAAAGGGCAATAAAGCCGAAAATAATAAACTTATCTCATTAAAGTATATAGACGGATTCATATGATGTATTGAGTCTTAAGTAGAGGCATAATCCATGCATAGTTTGTTTTTCTTGGTTTGAACGGCACTTTTAAAGTGTCTTTGACTACATCCTGCTGAAGAAATGGTCGCTAAGTGCCTTTCTTAAGCACACACTAACACAACCGATCTGGGCTTGAGAAGTCGGGTATGGAACAAACTACATAACCAACCTACCGCAAGCTCCCCTCAAATGATACAAGTGATTTTGTAATGTCTGTAGTTTAGGACGATACAAAACGTTTCCTCTGAAGTTATGGAAAATCCCCAAGCTTTACACGTAACCGCAACATGCCCCCATACCCCTTACCCCTACTACCCCCACCTTGAATCCGCCCTTCCGAACTGTCACAGAGGATTCGTAACTCAAATCCATTAACTGTTATACTGTTCCTCTGCTATGACTACGTTATGCTCCAAACAGCATTTAAACATACCACTGTAACAGACATTGTTGCACATAAATGATGCACACCGCCTCACCCCTACCCTATGCTCCCTCGCGCCAGGTACCCAGGGAATAATTCCAACAATACTCCCCTCTAGCAGGTTCTTACTTGGGCAACATTGACACCAAGATGGGTATAGCAGCATCCCTTGCTGTAGCTTAGAGAGAATGTTTTAGAGAGAGAGAGAGAAAGAGAGAGAAGTTGGACTAACGCATACTGTCCTTTACAAATAGCTTCTTCGACCATACCATTAAAAAGGGGAAATCAAATAACCGCTCTCTTCGACAAAGAATGAATCTTTACAGTGTATTAGTACTCTAATTAATATTTATTAATTCAGCAGGGTACTAGTCTTCACTTGACTTGGAGATTTTGGATTGTGTATTCTAATTTCAGCGGAAAGTTTTCTTTTCTAATTTTCTGCGACTTTTAATATACACTGATTTTGCCTGTTCACTTATAACTTTTTGTTTTCTTTTTCCTTCAGGCAAACAAATATCATTCTTTGCCTAACCGGTGTTAGACAGTTTATTAAGTAGAGTTTACCAGTACCAAGCTATAGGGGCATATATCTTGAAACAATGTGGATAATTCGTGTTCTAAGCCCTTCAATCTGCCTCAATTATTTTCAAGTGTTTTCTGATCATAAGCAACCAACGTATAGAGGTCGACTCATTTGTGTTTGTAATTAACTCTCAAAATCGGATCTCCAATGTTTGGATCTAAAGGAGAGAACAGACGTAAATCCTATCCCAATCCTCGGCTTGCCAAGAAAGCAGTACCATTCGTTCTTAATAAATTGTATATTATTTCCTATAGCTCGGGTCCCCATAGAATCCCAATAGAATACCGAAGATTGCAATTAGGTAGCTTTGAATGATACCACCAACGTCATGTCGATAATTATTCTCGTCAAGCGTAGTGCATATACACACCATTTATCCAAAATAATCACTCTTTTCTGAGGCGTCTGTTTTCTTTTATGCCAGCAGAAATACGTGAGCTCCAGTAAGATGTGTTTTGTACCCCTGGTGGTCTTATGTTGAAGGATTTGTGATGGAATAGCTGATCCACTTTACCATAAGGCATGTATGTTTTAACTAGCTCAACCTTCATTTCTGTAATGTAACCTTCACCGTGTGTTACCAGTAGTGAGCTTTTCGAGCGCAAAAGATGATCTTCTAATGTAAGAGTGAATTCCGCCAGTCTATGCATTTAAGGAATATGATTAAAAAATGATCTGTCTTCTTTTACAAAGAAAAGGTCTTAATCAGTCTATGTCTATAACACATGGAACACTGACAAATATCAAAGATATACTAAACATAATATATTCCTACTCGCCATCAAAAGAGAAATACAAATGGAATTTACGTTCAGGATGTTGAACATTACACCGATATGTATAAGTTTTTTGAGTAGATATCTGGAAATATTTTACAAGCGAAGTGGACACATTGTATAGACGCCTCAAGCTAAGGTCACTAGCAGACGATCCTCTGCCAATCTTACCTAGAAGATGGGCAACCAGGCAGTTTCGCCTACACGCGACCACCAAAATTAGCCATTTTGAACAAAGCACACTAAAGCAAAATTAACTTCTATATAAATTACAAATATAGATACTAGCAGAAAACCTGAGTTGCTTTCTGTTTATGTGTGTATGTTTTGTATCAGTTTTTCTTGATTTAATGAATTTATTTCAACATCGAAATACTTTATAAAGTGTACAGTAAATCTGCCAGCATACCACGCATATAACTGCTGATGACGTCATTCGGAATCTATATATTATCAAGAGAGGAAAAAATACAAAAGTGTTTCACTTCACGTGTAAATTATTACTTCATATTTACTTCTAAATCTTAGACTTTACTTTCATTATATATTATTTAAAGGTAAATGCCTTGCAAATGCATGTATTTGTATATATTCTGTGTCAATGCGATTAACGGTTGTATTACTACATCGATAACGTACCTTTTGAAATTTTACAATAATTTTAAGTCAGCGGCGTTTAGCAAATTTAAAGTGTACTTACACTCATCAAATCGTGTATTTGCCAAATTAGTGAATATTTAATGAAGATATTCATATTTTCGCTAACAAATATAGTGCTAGTATTGATACAGTGAGCATTGATCGGATGGAAACTATTGTTGGAATATAACTGAACAGTCAAAGAGACTTCAAAGCAAAACATTATCGAAGAACTGATTATAATTATTGTGAGTTTGAATGTAAGGATTTGATTTCTATTTTTCTGTATTTCTGCAACCAGACGTGAATTTTAAATTAAGCCAAGCTAGCTGTGTATTTCGGTAAGAGACGGGCATGTAGGTGGTGTGCAATTGACACTAATTAATGCTAGGATTTTCCATTGTTTTCAGACTTGCACACGATTGTGATGACAGTTAAAATCGCTACTTAAACTATTTTATCACCATATTTAATTAATAGCTTGTCATACAAATGTGTTCCATTAGTGGTAACGGGTTTAACAGAATATCGCATTGCGATCGGTTATTTATGTTCAATCATTGACAATTTGCTTTAAGTTACGTGGAAAATTAATTTTGAAACAACTGGCACTTGATCCTAAATATTATTTTTTAATTTGTTTTAAAGCATTCATGATTGTGCCTTCTCGTTGATTACATAAATATATACTAGGATGAACAGATTTAATGTAGTGTAAGGTCTATTCATCCCGAGAGAGAGAGAGAGAGAGAGAGAGAGAGAGAGAGAGAGAAAATGTCAGGAAGAGAGAATGGGGAGAAAAATAAATGGACTCATTTTAAGTATGGAAACACAGGTCTCCATAACATACATAAGAGCAGATATACATGTTGAATGGAAGTAGAAAGACGTTATATAAGTGATATTACCAACTGTGGCGATAAAACGGGTGTAACATCAGATATAATAAAATGTTTCTTACAATAAAATATTTCAGTATCTCATCATGAAATATATTCAAATGTTAATTCTTTTAGGGACTCATACATACTTGTAATATACATCACTAACACGTTTTTACCATTCAGACATCTTTTTAAAGACGAAGGTAACCATTAGCAGGGAAAGAAGACCCAATATTCGTAGCAAGAACAAGCGTTGAAATACTTTGAATGATGAGCGTGTTGATTTCGTATCACTGAATACGACTTAGTGGTTAGAGCGTCCGTCTCGAATGCAGGAGGTCGAGGGTTCGAACCCCGGCCGAATCATACCAAAGACATAAAAATGCTACTAAAACAGCTTCCTCGCTAGGCACTCAGCATTAGGACTGTTCGGCCTGGTGTCTGGATAATGTGACTGAGTGGGACATGATACTACATGCTACCTTCTAAACATATGGTTGATTATTGTATCTTTTCACTGTTTTTTTAATGCTTTCTTGATAGATGTATAAATATTACTAATATCCACTCATTACCAACTACTTCTGTAAAACCAACTTGCTATTAATCATATTTCGACATTGATTACTTCCGCACAACTTTTCCCGCAAATGCCTAAAGAGGTCTTTATTGTTGTTATTGTTGTTGTTGTTGTTGGGTTTAACACCATTTTTCAGCACAAGATAGGCAATACCTGGCGGCCGGTATAAGTGGTGGAGGAAGAACCCGGGAAAACCCAAGAAAGAACCACCGACCCACAATCAGCTACTAGCAAGCTTTCTTACATACCCACATTGGCCGAATCTGAGACTCGAACCCAGGGCCGGCGCTACCATATAGGTAAACTAGGCAGCCGCCTCGGGCGCTGATTTCAGGGGGCGCATTTCTTTAAAAAACATTATTGTTTATAAATTTTGAAATTGATATTTTCCGGGGGGGGGGGGGAGGGGGCACAATCTAACCTTGCCTAGGGCGCCAGATAATCTGGCCGAGTCTGGCGCCGGCCCTGCTCGAACCCACGCAGACAGAGGTGAGAATGCAGTGATCACTAACGGTGAGCGCTTCAGACCACTCGGCCTCTCGGGTCTTTAGACCACTCGGCCATTCGCTGCTCCCCTAAAGAGGTCTTGAATGAATTATAATAAGTGAAAACATTTCCCTTATCAATAAGTCCATGTTTTATATCAGTCTCCACTTTATATGCATACAAATTCTCTTGAGAATGGAATAATTTAAAGACTGATGCAATCATTCGGTTTGAGGAAAATTTACTCAAAACCCACTTTACTTAATGAAATGTATACCAACCACAGTGATTCGCATTTACAAATGCAGACGTGAAAGCTATAAATATGGCTCCAGATAGTTCGATGTCTGCAGCTTGTCGGCATTTCAGTTCAGATGACTTTTTGAATCAATACCATGTCTAGGAATTTCAAATATACTTTATTTTAACCACGCTACATTAATTCAAAACCAGTTTTTAAAAAACAATATTGAGTGCTTTTAAGCAAGCTTTTAAATACTACAAAATATGTTGAAAATGCAATCAGTCCATATTCCCCCCCCCCCCCCCCAAACACAGACACACACTCTTGGTGGAAACTGCTCTCAGTCCATATTTCCACAAACACACCACCTTTGCTGAACAGGCCAGATTTTCCTAGCGCTCCCTCCTTATCTTAAAATCTTATTCTAAAATAGGCTAACGTGATAATTTATTGGTGCTGAATATGAAACGAATGTTATGATTGTTTACATCAAAGATATTATATATCACGTTTGCCCAGCCCTAGTTTGTAAGTCGTATGTAAACAAGGTATTATTACAAACCATGGCTTGATATCTAAAGATTGCCGCAGGCTAGATTTAATCTCTTACGCAAAGTTACCGTGTTCAGAGAAAAGATCTGGCATTTTTGATCTGCACAGGCGCTAGATCGCGACTTCCTACCCATGTGTTACAGCTTAGTCTTAAGATCAAAGGAACCGCGAGTGGGGAACGGGGCGTGTTCTAAATCCGTCCCCACGTGGACAGACAGCGAGAGGACAATGTCCGCTAGGTTTGATTGGATCGGGAATTGAGATAGAGGGTGTGATTGTAATTTCGATCGGAACTATAAATTCTAACTAGACGTCGTAAATTTAGTATCGCCTAGGAAGATTGCTGAGCAATATCGGGTTACTCCAAGAAAGCCGCTCGTAATTTGGCCGTAAAACTTAAAGAGGACATTCTAAGAAAAGACAAAGCTTCGTAAAGATCAATAAGTTATTTGCTTGATTTTTGCATAATATTACGACATTGTTTTTGCAATTATGTGTAGTATGTATACTTAAGTACTAGGATCGTTTAGTACGTAGAATTATCTTTGTAGTGTTTAATTTACATACGTATCTGAGAAATGAGTTTGAGTATTATGTGAAGAATTATGTTGATTGTTGACTTAGGTTTAAACTTACATTACAAATTGGCCTATCCAAGACACATGAAAGCGAGTTTGTGTGTGTGTGTGTGTGTGTGTGTGTGTGTGTGTGTGTGTCCGTGATTTGGATTTTATTTGTAGCTTTAACAATTTTTCAGACATGTCGCTATAATGTCTGCAGTGTGGCATTCTATAGTGATGTCTAGCACTGGGGGATCATTCCGCAGACATGTAGCACGATGTCCCACCCAGTCACATTAACCTGACACCGACCAGTCCTAACACTAACCTCTTAATGCTTAGCGTCTAGCGAGGCAACTGTTAGTACCATTTTTTTTAAGTTTTTGGTATGATTCGGCCGGGTTTCGAACCCGTGGCCTCCCGCATCCGAGGCGGACGCTCTTACCACTAGGCCACCGGATAAAGTGATAAAGTGATTTTGTTGTTGTTGTTGTGTGGTTTAAAGCCATTTTTCAGCACACGATGTGCTACTCGGCCACTCGGGGTTGTAACGATTTTGTAATAATCCATATAGGAGAACACATGCAGGAATGTATTCACACCACAATGATAACATATAGTACCTATGAGTCGTCTGAACGCGACAACTACGTGCTGAAAGGAACAATTAAAATTTGAATGTCACTATTGTGGTAAATATTCATAAAGTTAGAAAAATAGATTGTTTGTTCTGGTCGTCGTTGATTTAATTAAAATAATATTTTACGTGTACTTCTATCAGATATAAAGTACTACAATAAATAATTTCTACCGTGTTTTCTTTTGGAAAACTGCACTGATTCCACTATTTGTAAGAAATGCATATGTTCAGTTATTTCTTTTCAGTGTTATAAAGTGATTTTTTTCAGCGTCAGCTTTACTTCTAATTTTACACATCATAATGGGGCCCCGAGTGGCCGAGTGGTCTAAAGCGCTTACCGTTCCGGATCACTGCCATCTCACCTCTGTCTGCGTGGGTTCGAGTCCAAGGCTCGGCTAGCGTGGGAAAGCCTGCCAGTAGCTTCTCGTGGGTCGGTGGTTCTTCCCTGGGTTTTCCAGGGTTCTACCTCCACCAGTTATACTGGCCGCTATGTATAGCCTATCTTGTGTTGAAAAATGGCGTTAAACCCTAGAACAACAACAACACATCATAATCTCGTCTACTCCTTCCATGCTGGTTTTAGAAATGGATACTACAAAATCTGGATTACTGAAAGTGACCGAATATACTTTTAACAGATTCAAGAATTACATAATTGTCTGATTAGTAGCCTTGTTTGAAAGAACGTCTTTGTCACTGTAATCACTCTTTTTGTTTTAGCATAAACTAAACTTATATGACATTAAGAATAATACATTTCTGAAGCGTTTGAATGGCAGTCCAACAGAAAACAATTTTCAGTAAATATTGGTAATCTTTTAAAAAAAAAGTTAATAGGGACGTTCTGTAAAGATTCTTCATGAAAATTCTTTTGTTTCTCCGTTATCTAAATGATCTACATGTTTCGCTATAAAAAGTGAAAGCAAACATGTACGCAAATAACACTGGGTTTTAGTTTGCGAACAAAGAATGTTGACGAAACACGATCAGTTCTATAGTCAGAACTTACTAATGTCTACAACAGGTTGAATGCCAACAAACTAAATCTGCACATTGGCAAGACTAACTCATATGCTTGAAAACAAATGAAGCCAAACTTACAGACAGTAACTTATCTCTTAAACCCACCAATGAGACATTGTAAGGAATTTAGACAAGAATGTAACTTAAAACAACAACTACAGCCAGCATTTTGCACACGACAATCAGTTGAACTAAGTATTTCTGAACACAGTATGCACAACATATGCAACATAACACAGAAGGTCGTTAATGGCTTCGCCTCGAGCACGTAACAAATCAATTTACATTAAAGTTTCGTGTAATTTCCCACTTTACTACAACAGTTTGAAAACTGTATGTGTATAGTAAATATTTTGGTAAGTGGCTGCTTGCTGGGTCTAGGCCTTTGAATGAACTTCCGTTAGATGTGCAATCCACTACTAACTTTAACATTGATAAGAAGTATTTGGCCCCGTATATACAATCCCTAAGAGATTTAATTCAATAATTACTCTATGTGTTAAAAGGTATAATCATGTATTTTGTATTGTGGATACTTTGGTTCTTCGCGGAATTGTTTTAAGAGTAAATGTTATTGTTTCGTTGTTTTATTAGCAATGTTTGCCATGTGAAAGCAGCGTTATGTCTTTCTGTATTCTTGTTCGTATCTTTGAACACTAGTATGTTTTGTGCATGCTGTATCGTCATGTGTTATTTTGCTTTCATCTTCGTATTGTTTCTTAACCACCTTTGCCCCTACGCTGTGTTTATTGTCTCCATGTTTTATGTATAGGGGCCTACTGTGTTCTTTTTCTTGTAACTCTCGTCTTGAGTTCTTTCACTTGTATATTGTTTTCAAAGGAACGTATGAGCCGTAACTGTTGTACTATTTCCCTGACATCCAATGAAATCTCAATAAAATCTCCAATTTTGATTCATATAACTAAAATATATCGTGTAATAACCAAAGTTGGAACATAACCCTTAAAGACAAAGTTAATAATACATTGGAGATATGCTCATTAAAACATTTTCAATTTATTTTCTAAGACGTGGAAAAATATTGGAAGCGTGTACTCCTTGTAATCCACTGAACAGTGTATTTGTATGTGTTGTACGAACACTCTAATTTGTATTAAGTATCGTGACACTTCTTTAAGCGTTGTGTCAGTGCTCTAAAAGTGTCTTCTTAGGCGTTCTGCCCGTATTCTCAAAGTGTCTTCTTACGCGTTGTGCCAGTGCTCTAAAAGTGTCTTCTTAGGCGTTCTGCCAGTATTCTCAAAATGTCTTCTTAGGCGTTGTGCCAGTGCTCTAAAAGTGTCTTCTTAGGCGTTCTGCCAGTATTCTCAAAGTGTCTTCTTAGGCGTTCTGCCAGTATTCTCAAAGTGTCTTCTTAGGCGTTCTGCCAGTATTCTCAAAGTGTCTTCTTAGGCGTTGTGCCAGTACCCTAAAAATGTTTTCTTTGGCGTTGTACTTCTACTCTGAAAGTGTGTTCTAAGGCGTTGTGTCATTATTCTAAAAGCGTCGTCTTAGACGTTGTTCCATTACTCTAAAATTGTATTCTTAGGCGTTTTGCCAGTACCCTAAAAGCGTTGTTTTAAATGTTGCACCATTAGTCTTAAAGTGTCTTCTTTGGCATTGTGCCAGACCATAAAAACATCTTTTAGGCATTGTGTCAATACTCTTAAAATGGAAGGGGTTGTCCCAGTACTCTACAAGTGTAGTCTTGATTGCTCGCTAGAGGACGCAAAAAGTGTTTTCTTATGTGTTGTAAGAGAACTAGAAATGTGTCTTCATTTGTTTAAGAGTCCTCGAAGAGTGTCCTCTTATGTGTTGTAAGAGTACTCGAATACTGTATTACTGTCGTAAGGGTCTCCTTGTTTCAAACGTCCTCTTACTATCTACATGCCGTCCCAACCTACTGCAATTAGAGCAGTTACTTCTCATTAAAGTCGGACTATGTACATGCAGTCCGTGCTATTGCAGTTAGTAGTAACCTCTCTTCAAGCTCGGACTGCGTACATGCAGTCCGTCATTACTGCAGTTATACCAGTTACCTCTCATCAAGGTCCGACTACGTACATGCTGTCCATATTTACTGCAATTATACCAGTTACCTCACATCAAGGTCGGACTACGTACATGCTGTCCATATTTACTGCAATTATACCAGTTACCTCACATCAAGGGTGGACTACGTACATGCAGTTCGTATTTACTACAATTATAGCAGTTACCTCTCATCAAGGTCGGACTACGTACATGCAGTCCGTATTTACAGCAATTATACCATTTACCTCACATCAAGGTCGGACTACGTACATGCAGTCCGTATTTACAGCAATTATAGCAGTTACCTCACATCAAGGTCGGACTACGTACATGCAGTCCGTATTTACAGCAATTATAGCAGTTACCTCACATCAAGGTCGGACTACGTACATGCAGTCCGTATTTACAGCAATTATACCATTTACCTCACATCAAGGTCGGACTACGCACATGCAGTCCGTATTTACTGCAATTATAGCACTTACCTCACATCAAGGTCGGACTACGTACATGCAGTTCGTATTTACTACAGTTATAGCAGTTACCTCTCATCAAGGTCGGACTACGTACATGCTGTCCATATTTACTGCAATTATACCAGTTACCTTACATCAAGGGCGGACTACGTACATGCAGTCCGTATTTACTGCAATTATAGCAGTCACCTCACATCAAGGTCGGACTACGTACATGCTGTCCATATTTACTGCAATTATACCAGTTACCTCACATCAAGGTCGGACTACGTACATGCTGTCCATATTTACTGCAATTATACCAGTTACCTCACATCAAGGGCGGACTACGTACATGCTGTCCATATTTACTGCAATTATACCAGTTACCTCACATCAAGGTCGGACTACGTACATGCAGTCCGTATTTACAGCAATTATACCAGTTACCTCACATCAAGGTCGGACTACGTACATGCTGTCCATATTTACTGCAATTATACCAGTTACCTCACATCAAGGTCGGACTACGTACATGCTGTCCATATTTACTGCAATTATACCAGTTACCTCACATCAAGGGCGGACTACGTACATGCTGTCCATATTTACTGCAATTATACCAGTTACCTCACATCAAGGTCGGACTACGTACATGCAGTCCGTATTTACAGCAATTATACCAGTTACTTCACATCAAGGGAGGACTACGTACATGCTGTCCATATTTACTGCAATTATAGCAGTTACCTCACATCAAGGTCGGACTACGTACATGCAGTTCGTATTTACTACAATTATAGCAGTTACCTCTCATCAAGGTCGGACTACGTACATGCTGTCCATATTTACTGCAATTATACCAGTTACCTCACATCAAGGGTGGACTACGTACATGCAGTTCGTATTTACTACAATTATAGCAGTTACCTCTCATCAAGGGTGGACTACGTACATGCAGTCCGTATTTACTACAATTATGGCAGTTACCTCTCATCAAGGTCGGACTACGTACATGCAGTTCGTATTTACTACAATTATGGCAGTTACCTCACATCAAGGTGGGACTACGTACATGCAGTCCGTATTTACTACAATTATGGCAGTTACCTCACATCAAGGTCGGACTACGTACATGCAGTCCGTATTTACATCAATTATACCAGTTACCTCACATCAAGGTCGGACTACGTACATGCAGTCCGTATTTACAGCAATTATAGCAGTTACCTCTTATCAAGGTCGGACTACGTACATGCAGTCCGTATTTACAGCAATTATAGCAGTTACCTCTCATCAAGGGCGGACTACGTACATGCAGTCCGTATTTACAGCAATTATACCAGTTACCTCACATCAAGGGCGGACTACGTACATGCAGTTCGTATTTACAGCAATTATGGCAGTTACCTCTTATCAAGGGCGGACTACGTACATGCAGTCCGTATTTACTGCGATTAGTTAGTCACCTCTCATTAAAATCGGCTATTTGTAGCCGAATGAACCATATATTGTTTATGTTATGCAAAACATGATAATAACCAAATGCAACAAAATAATACATAAAACACCGCCACAATAGTTTGAATTTCCACTGAAAAATTGGTGCAGAATTTTTATAACAAAAAATAAATATTAAATGACAGAGTCGGAGATCAAATTTATCATAAAATGACACTGAGAGATCAAAATTTAAAATAAATGACACACTAAGAGATCACAATTTTTAATAAATGACTAAATGAGAGAACAAAGGTTATAATAACAAACAAAATGATTGACCAAATTTTATATTGTAGGTTAATTACAGCGCATACAAGAGTTTTTGTGCAATGTTACTGTTAAATAATCTTTATATGAGTCTTTTGTGGAAGTTGTAATTTTCCATTCTTTAATTAGATTGGAACGAGGACGAAATTTGTAGCATGAAAATGTGCAAGAATAACGATACTTTAAAATATCAATGTGCAATTACTTTATGAATTGTAAGATCTACAAACTGTAGACCCGATAAAAAAATAATTTGGATAAATCTACACAAATATGCAAATAGACAAATGATAGAGTGACGACAAACCACATGCATTCTATACACAGTTTTAACATAAAAAGATATTAGGACAATCCTAAAGATAAAACAGGGTTTAATTTGGTATATTTTGCAT